>CM051236.1:275971402-276480376 GCA_027917425.1 Gastrophryne carolinensis
ACATGACGCAAAATGGGGAAAAATGGCCTGTCAACAGAGGGTGACAAAATCTCAAGTAGGCTGGCAATTAAAAGGGTTAAAAGTAGCTATGCATGTTGGGTATTGTTCTGTTCGGGGGACCTTGCGCTTTCAGACTTAGCTTGTTTTTTCTGGTTTGCATATTTATATTTTAGGAAAAGGTGTTTTTTATTCAGCTTTTTTATAAATTTTTTAGGGAAACCCTGCGCAACCAAAGAATTCTTTGAGGTAATAATTCCAGAAAGATGAGCCCACTAGAACAAGCTGGGTACCCTTAGAAAGCTTAACATGTGTACTTTCAGGGAATATATGGTTTATGGGGGATATTCCAAATGTAAAGGGTTGTTTTGGTTGAAAAATCGCAAGGTGCGCACTTTGTCTGCAGAGCTGAAATTTTCAAGTAAAATTACCGTTACGCACATGCTTTACTTTGGGGTGTTTGCCAACTCTTCCCTTGACAGTAGCTATGCATGTTGGGTATTGTTCTGTTCGGGGGATGTTGCGTTTTCAGATTAAACTTGTTTTTTCTTGTTTGTATATAGTTTTTTTTAGGAAAATGTGGCTTTGATTCTGCTTTTTTATCCTTTTTTTAGGGAAACTCTTTGCAACCAAAGAATCCATTGAGGGATTACTTCCAGAAAACTATGGCCACATCAACAAGCCTGGTACGCCTAGAAAGCTTGAGGTGTGTACTTCCAGAGAATATATAGTTTGTTGGGGGTATTTCAAATGTAAAGGGTTGTTTTTCTGGAAAAACTGCAAGGTGCGCATATTGCATAGCATAGTTGTATTTTTTCTGAAAATCCCCTAAAGCGCTGTTTCAGTTTGGGGGAGTCTCCTGGGCAGGAAAGGGTGTCTACATATACATATGTGGTACAGCTGTAACCGGGAGAAATTGGGATTTCACACGCAATAAGATTTCATTGACAAACTTACATTTTTTATTACAAAAAAAACTACAATATGTAAAAAATTTTTTGCACATATTTCACCCAAAAATATTAAGAATACACCTAACAAATGACAAACAAGACATTTCATGTTAAAGCCCAGACTCTGCTGAAAAAAACAATATATCATTTTCCTGGGAAATCCCTGGAAATCCCTTCAAAAATCACATTTGAACATGGGGAGCGCAAAATAGTGCAAAATGGTCTGGCAACAGAGTGTGACAAAAACTCCAGGTAGGCTGGCACTTAAAGGGTTAAAGGAAGTTAGGTTTATCTGAATAGTTCAGCCGTACTATCAAGATTGCAGTAAAGAAAATGGAGCTCACCTTTTTTTTTCGTACTTATTTTAAGTAGCAATGGCGGCCCCTGGGCCCCTTGTGGCCAGAAGCAACTGTGGACACCATAGCGGGATTGCTGCCCGGCTCTAGATCGAAAATCGCGTTCCCACTGACACGCTGTGCATGGAAGCAGGACAGGCTAGGGAGATCAGAGTGTGCGCGCCCTAGCCAGGAAAGCCACAGATGCGCAGTAAGTGCACAGGTACTTACAGAATCCAAGATGGGTGCGCTGCGGAGCAGGGGGACTATGCAGTGCTCGGTGTGAGGTGGTACATTAAGAAAATGGTGAGAAAAAAATTTTTTTTATGGGTCGATGAAGCGTGAGGGGGGTGGGGGACTTTAGGTGACTGATATCCCATACACACCACCCAGATATGAGATAACTAGAAGATGAAAAGTGGTACTTGATGAAAAAAAGGTTGTGAATCCTGGTCTAGGCAGTATGCATTGGACTTGCCCAAAACAGCATTTTATTTATCCTACATGCTTTATTTCTGGAATGAGTTTATGACACTGTAAAACCAATGGCAAACAAGGCATCATGCAACTCACTTTATGCCTAGTCTCCATTTCCTGCAAAGCAGCAAAGAAGCTGTAGCAGGTCTCTAAAATTTGCCCTCCTTTCAATTTCATTCCCACCATGCAGCAAAAAAGTGAAACAGCCACCTTGTCCCTCTGGCCACAGTGGTCCTGCAGCTGTCTCTGACCAGTGCACATGACTCATAAAGCTGTGTCATGACACTCCCTCCCCAACTGAACCATGATTGTAGTATATAATCAGGCTGATTCATTTATAGCGCCAGGTAGCGACAGATGAGCGACAGTAGCGTTATTTTCACAGCGCCCGCTAGTATTCGCTGTGCTTGGCCGTTGTTCGGCTGTTGACAGCGCCTCAGTCGGTGTGCGGTAATGATGAATACAGGGTTATGAGTCGCTGTTTGACAGGTTCCGCGCTGTATGGGAGCGCATGACAGCGAACGGCCATAGCGAACAGTTCCCAGCATATTCATTAACAAATCACGCTCCAAAAATTCTTGCGCTGTGAAATGCTTGTTTAAACCCCAGAGCGCTGGCGGCGATGTGTTAGAAGTAGTTTTTTAACCCCCGAACAACCATATTTTTAGAAAAAAAAAACATGTTTTTCAAAACAGTTTGTAATATGAATACATTAATATCAGACCTGTAATATCAATTCTGCACAATTTTTTTTTTTTCTTTAGCTTAAAAAAAAATATCTAACATTGCAGAAGTGGTCACAGAATTTTTGACATTACAAAAAAAAATAAAAAAATAATAGCAATTAATTATGAATATTTAAAAATTGCTCCATTGAAATGCATTGGAGAGTGCCAGGTAGCGAGAGGTCATACCTGTCGCTGTTCAAGGTCGCTCGCTGGCGCTGTGGGGTGAGGCTGGAATAATGATGAATGATTCGCTATCTGGCGCTCTGTCAGTCGCTAAGCAGGATCAGCTTGATAAATGTGTGATTGCGGAGGGGAGCCGGCGTTCTCGTGGCGGTGAGCGTCATTACCGTTCGCTCACCATTCGCTACCTGGCGCTATCCCTTGTTAAATAAGGGCCAAAGTATTTATATACAATTTTGATTTTGAGATGCTTTGAAATAGCATATTTTTCTCTTTTCGCAAGGGGGATCAGGCGAGAGGAAGTTAGTGTCTGGACAGGGACTAAAATAAGGTGAAAAATGATTGAAAGTGTTGATTATCAATACCTAAAACATTAATTTAACCCTTTAAATGCCAGCCACGTAAAATTTACGTGGTTGCCTCTCCGTCACTTAAGTGCCAGCCACGTAAATTTTACGTGCCTGGCATTCCCCAATCCCACAAAAAAAAGTTTAAAAAAAAGTCACTTACCTGACCCCTTGTTTTGTCCGGCCGGGTCTCCTCTTCAGCCAGCGGGGCTCCGATCGCCGATCGGGGCTTCTCCGGCTGCAGGGGAGGGCCCGGAATAGGGTGCCCCCCCCCGTTTCAGCAGCCGCCGGATTGCCTGTTAAAAAAAAAAAAAAAAAAAAAATGACAGTTACTCACCTCCGCTCCCGCCGACTCCCGCCGCCTCTCCTCTTCATGGGGGGGGCTCCAATTACCCCCCCCCGGGTCTTCTGTCTTCTGGAGGGGGGCATAACAGCCCTCCCTCCGTCGCATCTTCCGATGGCGGCCGCCATCTTGGATTTGGCTAATGACGTCACCGCCGGGTGTCATCGGGGCACCCGGCAGTTCTCCTCTCAGATGCCGGTGACGGCTGGGCGGAGAAGGAGGGAGGTAGGCGATCCTCCGATCGCCTGCCTCCCCCCTTCTCTGCCCAGCTGTCACCTGCATCAGATCGCCGCGGGACACTGCATCTGAACATCGGAGGTGAGTAAAGTTAATTTTTATTTTTTTCTAATAAACTATTGAAAAACCTGTGTCTGTGTTTATTTTTTTATACTGTTAACCCTTTGTGAACTGGTAAGGGGTCCATGTGACCCCTTATACCAGTTCACAGGGCTCGGGGGTCTGGCAAGTCACCTGCGCAAGCGGGTGGCTTGCCATTAACCCCTGGCACCCCCATTACCTGCCTCCCCAAAGGCCAGGGGGGGGCAGAAGAGCCCGGGCCCACATAGGCTATGTGGGCTCGTAGGCTGCAGGGTGGGGGGGGCACAAAAGCTGGCCCCCCCACTCTGTGCCTACAAGCCCCCATAGCTGGTCCCGGGCTGGTTACTTTGGGTAAGGGGGACCCCACGTCAATTTTTTTTTTGATTTTTAAGGGTTTTTAACCCTTAAAAATCAAAAAAAAATGGGGTCCGCCCCCCCTGGGAGGGGGGACCCTATGTCATTTTTTTTTTTTGATTAACCCTTTGTGATCTGTCATCCAGCAGCTATAAAAGGCTTCTAGCAAGTGAGCAGAAGCCAGTGATCGCCGAGGGACAGAGTGCTCCAGGATGGATGGGAGGTGAGTACAGTGTAAAAAAAAAAAAAAAAAAATTAATAAAATATTTTTTTCTCAGTGTGTGTCTGTGTCATTATTTCCTTTTAACCCCTTGTGAACTTGTAAGGGGTCCATGACCCCTATACCAGTTCACAAGGCTGGGGGGATGGCAAGCCACCTGCGCTAGCGGGTGGCTTGCCATTAACCCCTGGCACCCCCATTACCTGCCTCCCCAAAGGCCAGGGGGGGGCAGAAGAGCCCGGGCCCACATAGGCTATGTGGGCTCGTAGGCTGCAGGGTGGGGGGGCCACAAAAGCTGGCCCCCCCACTCTGTGCCTACAAGCCCCCATAGCTGGTCCCGGGCTGGTTACTTTGGGTAAGGGGGACCCCACGTCAATTTTTTTTTTATTTTTAAGGGTTTTTAACCCTTAAAAATCAAAAAAAAATGGGGTCTCCCTCCCCTGGGAGGGGGGGGACCCTATGTCATTTTTTTTCTCGATTTAACCCTTTGTAGTGTGGATGGTATTTGTATTTTTTTTGTGAATGTTATAAAATACTTGTTTCAGTTAGAGGGGTCTCCTGGGCAGGAACAGGGGGCTACCGATAAATATGTGGTACCGTTCTAATCGGTAGAAATGGGGCTTTCACATGCAATATGATTTTCCTTAATAAAATACATTTTTTATTTAAAATAAAGGAGTCAATTTTCTAAAAAAAATTTGTATTTATTTATTTTTTTTTTACTTAATAATATTGTAAAAAAAAAAAAAAAAGTTACAAACAAGACATTTCATGTTAAAGCCTAAACTCTGCTGCAAAAAAATATATATATAATTTTCCTGAAAGTTCCAGCAAAAATGGCGCAAAACATGGCGCAAAACATGACGCAAAATGGGGAAAAATGACCTGTCAACAGAGGGTGACAAAATCTCAAGTAGGCTGGCAATTAAAAGGGTTAATAGTGCCTCTGCATGTTGGGTATTGTTCTGTTTGGGGGACCTTGCGCTTTCAGACTTAGCTTGTTTTTTCTGGTTTGCATATTTATATTTTAGGAAAAGGTGTTTTTTATTCAGCTTTTTTATAAATTTTTTAGGGAAACCCTGCGCAACCAAAGAATTCTTTGAGGTAATAATTCCAGAAAGATGAGCCCACTAGAACAAGCTGGGTACCCTTAGAAAGCTTAACGTGTGTACTTTCAGGGAATATATGGTTTATGGGGGATATTCCAAATGTCAAGGGTTGTTTTGGTTGAAAAATCGCAAGGTGCGCACTTTGTCTGCAGAGCTGAAATTTTCAAGTAAAATTACAGTTACGCACATGCTTTACTTTGGGGTGTTTGGCAACTCTTCCCTTGACAGTAGCTATGCATGCTGGGTATCGTTCTGTTCGGGGGATATTGCGTTTTCAGATTAAACTTGTTTTTTCTTGTTTGTATATAGTTTTTTTAGGAAAATGTGGCTTTGATTCTGCTTTTTTATCCTTTTTTTAGGGAAACTCTTTGCAACCAAAGAATCCATTGAGGGATTACTTCCAGAAAACTATGGCCACATCAACAAGCCTGGTACGCCTAGAAAGCCTGAGGTGTGTACTTCCAGAGAATATATAGTTTGTTGGGGGTATTTCAAATGTAAAGGGTTGTTTTTCTGGAAAAACTGCAAGGTGCGCATATTGCGTAGCATAGTTGTATTTTATCTGAAAATCCCCTAAAGCGCTGTTTCAGTTTGGGGGAGTCTCCTGGGCAGGAAAGGGTGTCTACTATACATATGTGGTACCGCTGTAACCGGGAGAAATTGGGATTTCACACGCAATAAGATTTCATAAGATTTTTTTTTTTTTTTTTTTGCACATATTTCACCCAAAAATATTAAGAATACACCTAACAAATGACAAACAAGACATTTCATGTTAAAGCCCAGACTCTGCTGAAAAAAACAATATATCACTTTCCTGGGAAATCCCTGGAAATCCCTTCAAAAATCACATTTGAACATGGGGAGCGCAAAATAGTGCAAAATGGTCTGGCAACAGAGTGTGACAAAAACTCCAGGTAGGCTGGCACTTAAAGGGTTAAGTGTGGCACAAAAAATACACTGACTGTAAAAATAAGGATTGTCTTTATATTTAAAGCATGTTACATGGGCCTAGATTCACTAAGAGTTGAAAAAAATTCTCATGGTAGTAAAAAATTCCATTCATGAGAATAAAAAAGAATTTCAGTGTTAGTAAATCACCAGATAGGACGACAATGAAAGTCAATGGCACTGTTTTACTCCTGAAAAAAGGATTTTTAGCCCTTGTAGTAAAAAGTGCCATTGACGTTCATTCTCTTCCTATCTGGTGATTCACTAACAGTGACATTCTCAGGCTGTTTTCTCATGAATTGAGTTTTTTACTCCCATGAGAGTTTTTTTCAACTCTTTGTGAATTAATATACCAAAGGTTAACTGGGTGTAGGAACTGTGGGTGTGACCCCGCCGTACAAATTCAAATATCATAACACAATCAGTTGAAAATTTCACAATCTATTTTATTTGATTCTGTTAAAAAGACAAATGTGTAGGAGCCGGCTGTGTCACAAAGCACAGAGCCACACCTACCATAACATTTATGTGTAGTTAAAAACAATGAACATACACAGTTGATGAAATAAAAAAACGTCATTCAGTACATCCAATAATCAATACATAAATGTAAACATGATTGTAGTTATTCTCATCCACAGTATATTTTGTGAACTTTGTGAATTAAGGCCATTGTCACATTGCTCTAGTGAGTTTTATGTGCAGACCATACTGTAGATTCCTCCCTTTGCTGAATTGCAATGAGACAAGCTCTGCAAAGGGTGCGCCACTGTGAGCCATTGTGCCTGATATAGCCATTCCATATTTTTGAGATGTTTTTGAAATGCTCAGAGTGGCGCACACGATACACACACTTCTGGTGAAAACTTTTATATAAGTTAAAAAAATGTCACCTAAAACAACAACATTAAACTAGTAAAACGACATGTGGAATCACATGTCCGAGGTCGTACACAGGTAATCAGTCCGTGGATGCGTTTATACACAGGTAAGAGACAGGAGCCGAGTCGGGAGTAGCCAAAGGGTCAAGCCGGGAGGTAGTGAGGTATCCAAAAATGGTCAGGCAGGTTCGAGGTCAGAAAAGTTTGGTTCAGGCAGTAAACTGGGACGGTCGATCAGATAAGCAGAGATTAAATCACACCCAAAGCTCAAGAAACTATAATGGGCACCGTGGATAGTACTAGCTCCCTATACATGGGGTGACTGACTAATGGCAAGCAGGGAAGGAGTGTACAGTGATTGGAGCAACTATGGACTTCTGCCGGATTGGCTACACATTCCCAGGGCTTGGCAGTCTTGGCAGTCCTGACCAGCCACTGATCTCTGTCAGGTGTGGAGGAGGCTGCACCGCCTGGCACTCACAGTGCAGTGTCTTCCTGGAACAAAACTGCAGCAGAGAGGAGCGAGGGAGGTTGCCAGAGCGACACAACGCACTGCCCGACTACCGGGAGCAGCGCACTGCTACATGCAGCACCGCCCAGCAGCCACTCGCCACGGGCCCCCTGATACAGGTAAGTTTCTTACACCTCACAACTATAATCCCATTAAAACCCTATAAAAACTACAAATGTTGGATACACATTAATACTGCTTATTATATCAGCAGCTTGTTTCCAATCAGGGAGTAAAATTAGAAACGTATTTAAACCCATATATAAATAAATAATTATCCTTTCCAATAAATAACTCACAAAAAATGTGAATAAATTAATGTGACAAGTCAAGGAGAATCATATATATATATATATCAGCCTAACACCATAATAAAATATTCAATTGTATGTTAATACAACATCATAATATACTTGCATAAAGTATATATATATATATTACACCTCCTGGGGTGCCTCAACTTCACATGCATTCCATGACCCAGCAGTCACTTTGTGAAAGGAAGCGTGAATTACTACACAGAACACCTAAATATACGGCTGCTGGTACCGGAGGTCGGAGTCCCACTAGCCAATAAACATCATGTTTGTATACTAACTACCAGTCTGTTATGTATGAGACCTTTCTATTGGAGGGAAGGTGGTGATGAGCATATTGTCACCGCCATCTTCCCTCCAATAGAAGGGTCTCATACATAACAGACTGTGTGCTGATGGATTCTCACTGTGCTAACTTGTGCTGATGTGAAAATCAAATCCAAAAGGGCTACATTAGAGTAAGATAGCCCTAAAGTGCGAAATTACCTGAGATTATGGATGGCGTTAATCAGAGGTAAATTGAAAAGGGCAAACAAAAGCAAGTCAGGCCAAATTCGCTTAAAAAATAAATATAAAATATCATTGATAAGCCACTGCAGGCTTATCAATGATCAGGTCCTTACTTACCTGCTCACTGCCATCATTTTTCTGCACTTGGGAGGTGTATGTATCCCACAACCTTTCCGGGTGCTTTATTCAAATCTTCTGTGCTACATGACCCTGGAAGCTATGAGGGAGGAGCTGACATCATTCAGTCTGCTTCAAGCCCCACTTGCACTGTTCAAGCCAACCCATCGCACCCAGTTTGACCCTAGGTCAACTGCTCCAGCTCAGCAGGGACAGGACAAGATGGCTGCATCTTCCGCTATTGGTTGTCTTTAGCAAACCAAACTGTTTTTGCTGCATCAATCCTGCTTTCCTTTCCAAAACCAGAAAGATTATGCTGGGAGTGGCCAAGAGGAGCCAACAACTGCAGAGAAGCATGTATATTATTAAAGGAAAGTCCACTTTTGTTGACATTTTTAAATTATTATTTATATTATTGTGTGCCGAAATGATGTCCTCATGGTGTTGAGCCTTTGTAGCATTTATTATTATTTATTTAGGTGAGCAAATGTGTGTTTTATGGAAATAGTTTTTACTACCTGTGGTGTGGACAGAGGGCTCTCTTCTTGTAGATATTGCTGTACAGACTTGGTGTACAGTTGCTAATAGCGAAAGACATATTGGCTATAAATTAAAAATAAAAAGCATAAGCACAACACCATCATTTTGGCACCCAATAATATATGCTTTGAAAAGTGCCCTGGTTAGTGGGCTTGGCATTTAAAGCGGTCCTTCACTCTGAATAAGAGTCTATCTTATATGTTTCCCACACCCTGTACATACAGATTGCTCACATTAAAAATCATCCTACCTGCATCTACTGCATGTTATCAGCCTTTAAACATCCAAGATGGCGGCTCATGGAACATCAGGCAGCCTGCAAACAGGAAGTGCCTTCTGACTGTGCTGCTCTGCATTCTGGGATTGCTGACTTTTTCCTGACCCCAGCTCTGCTCTGTCTGAGCAAAGCACAGCTATAACCCTCCCCCCTGTACTTTATCCCACTCTCTTCTCCTCAGTAAGTGTGATGCTTCTGAGTCAAGATGACGGCGCTCGTATCCTAATGTCCTGAACAGTGTTGCAGCCCAGTGGGGGAAAGAATAATAAGTTAGTGACCAAAAACTTAAAATATATTAACTTTAGATGCTGGGGAATCATTTTTTAAGGGTTTGGGCTTTTCAATAAATCATGGTGAAGGTCTGGTTAAAGACAGAAGAAGCAGTAGTCCGCACTGGATCTCCCAAGCCCCTGGATGGAGGTCTGGGGGGGGGCGGGTAAATAAATAATAACACATTTCATGTGTGTGTGGGGAATTTTTGATTCCTCCCTACAGTAAGAAGTTGGTGTTGATGCAAACAGCAGTACCACCGGAGCTAAGGTGGCTGGCAGATTGGTCAGTTAGTGAGTTGCGTGAGTTTAGAGGGGTGGCTTGTGAATTAGTGTGTGTGTGTGTATGCATAGGTGTGGTGTCCGCTTGATTGGTGTGTGTGAGTCTGAGTGTGAGCAGGGCGATGGCGGCTGGTGGAGTGAAGGGTGTGTGTGTGTGCACACAGGGGTGGTGGCTGGCAGGTTGGTGTGTGTCTATCTGTCATGCTCAGGCGCATTTCTGATTGTGGGGAACCAGGGTCCCACTGCCTGGCATGAATGACCCTGGAATCTACTCCCCAGTCTTCTCTATACCACCTGAGCAAACAGGTTAAACCGGACCAACAGCCTGGCACAGTTGGAAAAGAAAACTCCCTTGCCCCATCTGCATGCATGATACTGAAGCATTGTCAGCACTTACATTTGCGCCTGCATCCACTCAAAGCTGTAACGTCTTCTCACCGATATAATTAGTGGTAGCAGCCATTTTGGAGCATCTTCTCCCAGCATCTCAGCCATGATGCTGCCTGGATTAAACTGACATAACTGACAATACACTTCCTGTTTGCAGGTGGTCTGCAGATGCATGAGTGCCCATTTTGTTTTTAAAATTTACCACAGCAGGAGTTAGGGAAAGGTTTTTATGTGCAGCAATCTAAATTGCCCTGGGGAGGGGATGCATACGAGCACTGTTTGTTGTGTTGATCCGGTTTAAGTCATTTTTGACTGTTGGTCCACTTTAAGCAGTACAAATGCAGGAGCGCAGTCAAAATGTAGCCAAGGTTGAGGAGCTGAGAAATCTGGATAGTCAGAGTATGAAGCCAAAGGTTGTCAGTGAACAAGAGTAATCCAGTAGAAAAAAACAAAAGGTAATGGGCAACAAGTATTCAATTGTAAACAAAGTTCTTATCCAAGTCAGGAGTTGGTGTGTGTGTGTGTGTGTGTGTGTGTGTGTGTGTGTGTGTGTGTGTGTGTATGTGTGTGTGTGTGTGTGTGTGTGTGTGTGTGTGTGTGTGTGTGTGTGTTTGTGTGTGTGTGTGTATGTGTGTGTGTGTGTGTGTGTGTGTGTGTATGTGTGTGTGTATGTGTGTGTGTGTGTGTGTGTGTGTATGTGTGTGTGTGTGTGTGTGTGTGTGTTTGTGTGTGTGTGTGTGTGTGTGTGTGTGTTTGTGTGTGTGTGTGTGTGTGTTTGTGTGTGTGTTTGTGTGTGTGTGTGTTTGTGTGTGTGTGTGTGTTTGTGTGTGTGTGTGTGTGTGTTTGTGTGTGTGTGTGTTTGTGTGTGTGTGTGTGTGTGTTTGTGTGTGTGTGTGTGTAGGGGGAGGTGGCTGCTGGATTGAAGTGTGTGTGCACATTAGGGGGTTGCTGATGGATTGTGTGTGTGTGCAGGCGGTAGTGGCTAATAGATGGGAAGGTAATGGGTTATGGTGGTGGCTGACAAATTGATATGTGTGTGTGGGGGGGGGGGGGGGCGAGGGCAGGTGGATTTGATGTGTGTGGGGGGTGAGGGCTGGCAGATTGACAGTGTGTGCAGGATGGTGGTGACTGGCAGATTGGTTTGTGTCTTAGAGTGTGCAGGGGACTGGTGGCTGCCAGGGTGTATGGGGGTGGAGGGCTAGTGGATTGGGTGTTTGTGTGGGGGGGTGAGGGCTTGCGGATTGGGGTGTGTGCAGGAAGGTAATGACTGGCAGATTGGTGTGTGTGTCTTAGTGTATGCAGCGGAGTGGTGGCGGTCAGATTTTTTTTTGTGTGTGTGTGTGTGTGTGTGTGTGTGTGTGTGCACAGGGGGTTGTTGGCTGGCAGATGGGGGTGCATGGGGATGGTAGCTGGCAGATTGGTGTAGGTGTGCATGGGGGTGATGGCTGAAAGATTGGTGTGTGTGGGGGGGGTGAGGGCTGGCAGATGGGGGGTGCATGTGGGTGGTGGCTGGCAGTTTGGTGTACGCGCATGTGGGGATGGTGGCTGAAAGATTGAGGTGTGTGGGAGGGGGTGAGGGCTGGCAAATTGGCAGGGTGTGGAGGAGGTTGGTGACTGACAGATTGGTGTGTCCTAGTGTGTCATGGGGTGGCTGCTTGGCAGATTTAAGGGTCTGTGTGTGAGTGCACAGGGGTTGTTGGTTGGCAGATTGGGAGGTGCATTTTGGTGGTGGCCAGAGGATTGGTGTGTGTGCGCATGGAGGGGTGGTGGCTTAAATATTGGAGGGTGTATGGGGGTTGAGGGCCAGTGGATTGGGTGTGTGTGTGGGGGGGTGAGGGCTGGCGGTTTGGGGTGTGTGCAGGAGGGTGATGACCGGCGGATTGGTGTGTGTGTCTTAGTGTATGCAGGGGAGGGGTGGCTGTCAGATTTTTGTGTGTGTGTGCGCACAGGGGGTTGTTGGCTGGCAGATGGGGGTGCAGGGGGATGGTAGCTGGCAGATTGGTGTAGGTGTGCAATGGGGGGTGGTGGCTGAAAGATTGGGGTGTGTGTGTGAGGGGGGGGTGAGGGCTGGCAGATTGGCGGCGTGTGGAGGAGAGTGGTGACTGACAGGTGGATGTGTGTCTTAGTGTGTCACGAGGGTAGTAGCTGCCAGATTTAAGGGTCTGTTTTGTGTGCACAGGGGGTTGTTGGCTGGCAGATGGGGGGTGCATGTGGGTGGTGGCTGGCAGTTTGGTGTGCTCGCATGGGGGCTGAAAGATTGGGTGTGTGGGAGGGGGTGAGGGCTGGCAAATTAGCAGTGTGTGGAGGAGGTTGGTGACTGACAGATTAGTATGTCTTAGTGTGTCGCGGGGGTGGTGGCTGGCAGATTTAAGGGTCTGTGTGTTAGTGCACAGGGGTTGTTGGTTGGCAGATTGGAGGGTACATGTTGGTGGAGGCCAGAGGATTGGTGTGTGTGTGTGTGTGTGTGTGTGTGTGTGTGTGTGTGTCTGAGTGTGTGAAGGGGAGTGGTGGCTGGCAGATCCAAAATAGGGCCCTGCTTGGTGAAATACAGCTGATCTAATTGGGGCATCCGTTGAAGATCCTATGTAGGTTGTGCCTCTTGCTTGCTCCTTGAATTAGAACATGGGTAAGGTAAGGGAGTATCCTAGGAGATTCACCAGTGTAAAGGCCATGGTAAGCCCACCAAAATAATGTTTGTTCTTTATCCCTAATCACATTTGTAAAGCTGTTCTAAATACAGTGTAGCTATACACATGCACTCACAACAAACAATTGTGCTCACACTATGCCATCAAGCTTGGGGATCATGGATTCAGCCACATCTTCCTATATTACACAATATATATCTAACAATGGCAGCAGAAAGAAAAGTGAATAAGCAAAAGGTAATGTATTTGAAAAAGGCCATTACCTAACTTACAAGTCACAATGAATTATCTTTAAACATTTGCATTTCCGTAGTAAAAATGTCATGCCCAAGGGCCACTTACCAGCCTCATGATATGCAGGCCATATTTTCAGGTGAACAATGTTGCTGGAGGCACTATTAGTGACAATCAGAGATCTCACATTGCCAACATCACTGTTCTGCCAGGTGCAATTTTTTACCCTGTCAGTGACATTTACCGTCTATCACCAATCCAGCTACTAGCTTCAACCTAATTGCATAATCTTACTGTATTAACAGTACTAATAATCGTCTCAAAGGACCAATTGTATTTTACTGGCCTGGATAAGACCAACATTTGTACCTACCTACTACTGTACTTTTTATGCTAGCTGTGTTCTATATTCATGTTGCATTGATGTTATAAAATTGTGCTGCCTTGGCCTGCAGATAAAACTTTTTAGACAAACTGCAGCAACAGCCTATTATGCACTTAGGATACTTACAGGATGTCCTCAATTTAATTTAGACTGTAAGCTCGCAAGGGCAAGGCACTCCTTCCTATTGTCTCCTGTGCTCACAACACTTGGTTTAAACCTTGTGGCATCTAATTTTGTGTTGTTTGTAAAGCGCTACGGAAGATGATGGCGCTATATAAATAAACAATAATAATAATAATAATTTGATTTGGTTCGGGTTTCAATTAAGCTGTGGTATAATAAATTGCACTATGGGTTGAATTCAGGATCGGTACAAATCTAACACAGATTTTGGGTCAAGTAGTGTACAGGGATGTTGCCTTGAGTCCAAGTAATTAAAAAATGTATAAAAAATGTATAACGCATCAGTTTAACCATTTAACTGCCAGCCTACCCTGAGTTTTGTCACCGTCTTTTGCCAGACCATTTTCACTTTGCATTACACATAAGGGATTTCCAGTGGGAAAGGGCTTTAACATGAAATGTCTTGTTTGTCATTTTTTAAGTGTATTCTCAATATCTTGAGTTGAAATATGTGCCAAAAAATAAAAAACAAATCACACATGTATTGACAGACACTCTTTCATTCCGAGGAGACTCCCCCAAAATGCAAAATGAAACAGTACTTTAGGAGATTTTCAGATAAAATACATCTGATATGCACACCTTGCAGTTTGTCAAGAAAAACAACCCTTTACATTTGAAATACCCACATAAACTACATATTCTATGAAAGTGCACACCTCAAGCTTTTTAGGTGTACCAGGCTTGTTGATGTGGGCATGTGTTTCGTGCAGTAATCCCTCAATTAATTCTTTGATTAAACAGAGTTTCCCTAAAAAACAAATAAAAAGCAGAATCAAAGCCACATTTTCCTAAAAAAACAATATGTAAACAAAAGTACACATATTATGCTTTCTAGGAATACCTAGCTTGTTGTAGTAGATTCATCTTTCTGAAAGTAATCCCTTAAAAAAGTATTTGGTTGCAGAGGGTTTCCCTAAAAAAATTATATAAAAGCAGAATAAAACACATTTTCCTAAAATATCAATGTGCAAATAAGAAAAAACAAGCTAAATCCGAAAGCGCAAGGTCCCCCTGAACAGAACAATGCCCAACATGTATAGCTACTTTTAACCCTTCTAACTGCCAGCCTACTTGAGATTTTGTCACTATTTTGTCACTTTGCGCTATGTTTAACTGTGATTTTTGCAGGGATTTCCCATTTCAAAATGTACATATTTATTTTTTGTGGTAGAGTTTAGGCTTTTCCATGAAATGTCTTGTTTGTAATTTTTTCACTGTTTTTTTCACATATTTCTGAGTAAAAGAGATAGAAACTATTTTTTTTAAGTTGTCTCATTTATTTGAAGTAAACATGTATTTTATTAAAGAAAATAATATTGCATGTGAAAGCCCCATTTCACCCAATTACAGCGGTACCACATATGTATTGGTAGCCCCCTTTCTGCCCAGGAAACCCCCCCAAACATAAAAGAGCACTTTATAACATATTTACAAATAACATGCAACTAATATCCATACCATAAAGGGTTAAATAAAAAAAAATGGTGTGGGGTTCCCCAAGGGATTGGCGCAAGGCAAATGTGGTGCCCATTTTTAAAAAGGGTTCTAGGGGTAATTAACATTCATTGTGGAAAAATAGCTTGAGAGACTCCTAAGACACTACATACAGGATTATGTATGCATAATATTCTATGTGACAACAGCACGGTTTTACTAAGGACAGAAGCTGCCAGACTAACCTGGTTGGCTTCTATGAGGAGGTGAGTAGAAGCCTGGACAGAGGGTAGGCTAAAGATATAGTTTTTCTGGATTTTGCAAAAGCATTTGACACTGTCCCCCATCGACGCTTATTGGGGAAATTGAAAAATACAGTTTGTAACTGGATTGAAAACTGGCTGAAGGATCGTGTGCAGAGAGTTGTGGTTAATGATACCTACTCTGAATGGTTACCAGTTGTAAGCGGTGTACCCCAGGGTTCAGTGCTGGGTTCACTATTATTCAATTTGTTTATAAATGATATAGAAGATGGAATTAAAAGCACTGTCTCTATTTTTGCAGATGACACAAATATATGCAGCAAAGTGCAGTCTATGGAAGATGTTCACAAGCTTCAGGCTGACTTGGACACTTTGAGTGTTTGGGCATTCACCTGGTAAATTAAGTTCAATGCGGAGAAATGTAAAGTAATGCACTTGGGGGTCTAATAACCTGAAGGCCACATATGTCCTATGGGTAGTTAAACTGGTAGAGTAAATAGTTCAGAAGGATCTGGGGTACTGGTAGACCACAGGCTAAACAACAGTATGCAATGCCAAGCAGCTGCTTCTAAGGCCACCAAGATAAGACAGGGAGTGCTTTGCTTTAGAGACTCTCCAGTTGTTATGAGAAACACTGATGGGCAGAGCTGAATTCCTGTGTTAATTTTATTTTTTAACTCCCATTCCTGTCAGGCGTGGTGGGTGGGGGGGATTTGGCTGCTTAGTTAACTATTCATTCCTTGTTGGGCTTGGGCCTGGTTCTTGTTTGCTCTTCCCTGCTTGTATCTGACTTGTTTATTTATCTGTTTTTCTGCTCTGTTCTTGGCCTGCCCTTTATTTCCCCTTTCCCAGGTCTGCACTCCCTCCACAGTAGTTGGCACATTACTGTTGGAGCAGACAGCTTCCTTTCATTTACATTTTCCTGTTCCTAGTCTGGGAATGCCTGCTTCCAGTGTGCCTGTTCCTGGTAGGCACCCCATTTTCTGGTTGGCACCGATGTGTTCAGTCCAGTTCTGAGTCCAGACACTAGTTTTGGTTCTAACATCCATATTCTCCATGAACTGCCAGCATGCACTAGAATTTTAATGAGTATGAAGGCATCCCTTGTGTAAGTCTTAGCTTATGCCACCAATTGAATTCTGTATCCACTACATAGTGGTAAAGGGCTCTCCAGAGTAAGCACAGAGCCTCTACAAGCTTGCCTTATGGTAATTCTATTACCCACACCGACTGTAAAGCCCAAGGGTATTTATGTAGAGAATAAACTCTGCATGCCTCTATGGAATGATTGTATCCAGTCAGTTTAGAACTGGTTCCTAGGTGAACTGGGTCTTCAGTTACCCTGTTTCTGCAAATGTATTACTGAAAAATTACATTGTAAAAAGCATCAAATAACTGATTCTCACATTTAATAATAAAATAAAATGTGAATCAGATCAGGTGGATCAATACATCTGCCAATATTTAGGGCTTTACGAGTTCCATTCAAAATGTGAGGGTATTGTGTTTGATTTTCTCATAAATAAAGAACAGTAAAAAATAGCAATTTCAAAAAGTAAATTGTGCCAGCCATAACAAGACAATTAGAGAGAATAGAGAGTCGTATTGGTTGCTTCAGGTCCTGTTTAAGACACTAGGACACAGAAGGCCCAGTCCAAATTTTTAAAACGTTAATAAAGTGACACAAGCTTAGAACTTGATGCAAAATATTCTCATGCATTAAAATCAATACTCACATAGAAATTTGAAACTGTCCAAACCAGTGTGCACATCTCATATGCCTGATGACAGGTTACCATGACATGTAAAAAAACGTCATTCTTAGTTTTGTCTGTGTACTATATTTAAAAGTGAACTTCTCTAGCAGTTCCTGCCAGGAACACCGCTGGATTTACATTGCAAGTGTTGAGGTGTATTCCTCAGGGCAGCTTTTTCACATGCAGAACTACCTGACCCGGGACATCGCTAACAGAGAACAGCTAAACTCCACTTTTGTGCATTTTAATAACCAGCAAATTAAACGGATTGTCATACTCTTCGAGATGTGATGCCTTATTATTGCTGTCTTTATGCAAAGAATAAAATTATGAAAGGCTATGAGGGGGAAATAAACATTTGTCTAATGAAAAGAGCTGTCTGCAGGGAGGGCTTGCTGAGGAGCAGAATAGACATGAAAGATAAAGCTTGCTCCTATCTTTGCGGCTCTTGCCAACATGAATAGGTTTTTGTCTGCCAGAAAGGCTTCAAGTCAGAGATGCTCTGTGAGAAACATACTGATTTTATGCAGTTCCAGGATGCTAGGTGGATGAGAGCGTCAAATGGCTAGGGCTAACCCACAGCTTCTGGCAACTCTGGGCTTCCTAGAAACTTTTGATAACTTCTGTTGTAAAAACTGAATGACCCAGGCTATTGCTTAAGGTTTATCTTGATTCTTATTTAAAAATATTTGGCAAGTTTTTCTAACTTTAGCAACCACACAGTGTAGAATGTATCGACTTAAAGGGTCTGTAAACCCAATAAAAAAACAGGCACTTACCTTCTCTCCCCAGCAGTCCACCACTCAGAAACCCAATGGTGATAATAAGGCAACAAGAAGCTCACCTGATGCCTTTCCCATGTGCCTCTTTTCTATTTCCTGCAGAACAGGATAGAAGCCATAGCAAGGATCAAAAGTTTGCCATACTTTCTATTTCATTTATCTAGGACCACATAACATTTTGTTGAACATCAACACCTTCCAGAAATTGAATCAGAGACAGTAGCTTCACTTTTAAGATGCTTTGAAATGGCAAGGGGGATAAGATACCTCCTTTGCTCAAACCATTACCCCTGCAGTGGACCCTGTGTCACAAAATTATGCTTATCATGCCATTGTGGCACCTCTGCACTCATGTTGAGGGTCGACGAATGGAAGACAAGTTCAGTCTTGAAGACCTTTATGAAACTATAGCAGCAGCTAAGATTAACAAAAAAAAGGAGAAAGGGAAGCACCCAAAGCTAAAATCAAAGGATAAAACTAGTAAACCAACCATAGGGATGGTGGGGCAGGTATAAAGCTTATGAGGGTCTTTAAAACAGATCTACATGACTGAACATGAAAAGTCCATTAGAGAAAGACCATTAGAGAGATTATTTGGATATCTTCTACACTTTGTACTACTATTAACACCCTATATAACTGCTGGATTAGAAACTGGACAGAAAAGAATTCCTGCCTAGCCTCTCTTCTTATTGCTATATAGTTCAGTAGTCTAGTCAGTGGTTTGGAACAGAGAGGCTTAGAATAGCCAGTGTCATAGCAGTATTGCCCTTTTGAATCTAGACATTTGCACATTGTAGCACAGTATATGTATTCCACAAGAGGCTGAGATTAAGGTAGTATCTATCCATAATTTAACCAGATTTAGGGCAAAAGCAAATCCAACGCTTGGAAGCTACATCTTTGGCTTTTCTGTTTTATCTTCTTTTCATTAAGCAGTGTGCTTCAGATTAAGTTATTGCATGTTCCTTCTCCCCAACTGCATCTCAGTATCAGCCTAGTATGTTCTGAATTTACAGCCAGCAGTCCAGCAGTGGATTAAATTACCCAAGTATTTGAATTTTACAGCAGCTTGTCACACTTATCTTACCATTCCTTCAAAAACCGTCTCTCTTCCACCCACCCTTGCTTGCCAAACCATATTGACTGCTGGGGAAGTTTCTCCTATGTAGCTTCAGCATGATAAGATCTGATGCTGAAATGAGGTTAGAAGTGTGAAATGGAAACTCTTAATACGCTTGTGACATGAATTAACAGAATCCTTGGCTAATCTTGCCTATGTACAGCTCTCTGTCAAAAATGTTAAAGTTTAAATATAACAAACTGGTGTTTATTTGTCTTGGTACTTACCGATATTAAAATAGTGAAAATTAATGCAATAAATACGCAGATTCATTAAAACTGACTATCATTCTCAGCAATAAGGAGACTTTGTTTAAAGTTACCCATGTCAGTTAGAAGTCAAAACTAACTTTAATTTCTATGGCAAGATCAAATCTTTGTACACTTTGTATGGTCATTTAAATTTTGCATGTGTGGTTCATGAAGAAATAATTTTGCATTGTCAGGGCAGACTCTGCTTTGGCGGTAAAGTCGCTACAGATTTCTAATGATATCTGTTCACCATACCTAAAGAGGACACTTTAGATGTCCGGGAGATCATCCACAATCAGGTTGACAGATACTGTATCTTACCAACAAGTACCTGAAATAAGGGTTAGTATTCCTATTGATAAATGCTACAAGATAGCCAGACTAAACCAGACTCATATGACCTGGTTTGTGAAATCTGTCTATGAATTCCTAATTATCCCTCAAATCTTCAAATATTGCAGAGGTGAATTCTACCTGCCATTGGCAATAATTTAGTTTTACTCATCTTGATGTTTCCTCAAAATTATAAAAAGGATTAATAAAGTTTATGTCAGTTTCTATATTACATAATTGATCACAGTCAAGACCCTTCAGAATTGCAATATCGCTGTCAATGTCGGGTAGTTATGCCTATACCCTGCTTATGGTACTCTTTTAGTAGGCACCAGCAGAGGCTTTCAGGAGCTACCTGCCCATCCATGCCCAATTAGTTTAATTAGCTGCACATTCTGATTTTGATTAGTCCCATATAAAGCAGAGTGGTTCTTGTAGGACTTTCCAGACATTTTCTCAGTTGCATTTTACAGCATCATCCATAAACAGTTTACAAAACATAAAAGCTACCTTATTGCTGAAAGGTATCAGTCAGAAGTAAGGTACAAAGAATTTTGAAGACATTAGCTATCCCATGGAACACAGTGAATGCTGAATATCAACTCAAAGCATCCACACTGACAGAAGAATGGCTTAACTTGAAGAAAATCAAAGTTGGAATGGCCCTGCTAGACTGCTATACTCCTGAATCCAATGGAAAATTAGTGAGTTGACCTGAGGAGGACTATACACATAAGAGGACCTCTCAATTGATGTGGAGTGATGCTTTACGTGTGTATACAGAGATTTCATGTGAGTTGAAGCCTAACTCTAGCTAGATAAGTGAACCTAACCTTCTCTCTGTGCAGTCAATGCCATTCCTTTAACTCAACACCATCATTATTGTATTGTATTTTGGCTAAAAAGAGCTTACAACAGCTCTGCTTTTAAAGCCAGGGGTGTTAAGGCAAGCTGCCTCCCATATGTGACTGATGCATCTCCAATAAGAATGAAGAAGTGGTGGTATGGCACCAAGGGGAGAAATAGAGGCCAGGGTGAGAGTTTGTCATACACAGAATAATGTCAGCATCCTTACAACCCCATCCTTGTCTCTTTTTTGACTGGTGCCTCTTTCAGGAGCATTTTACCTCTGCTGTAAACATTTTAAGCCTGATAGCGTAAAAAAAGTTTTCAGTTGAAACAGACTTATATCTGCAATAAACCACAGTGTCCCTTCTGAGTACTACATCCCCCACTCCCTAAGCATCAATTCTATAAATAAGACATTCAGAGGCAACTATTGCACCATCTTTGATAAGGATTATTGGAAGAATTTAGGAACCACAGCAACTCATAAACAAAAATTTACAGAGCAAGGTTATGATTGCTGAAATGCATAGTGCAAAAAAGTCACTGATCTCACAGCAACATCAGCTGGTCAAGCAACTGCTTGCAAGTTTTACACCACTAAGCACAATGCCAAGTTTTTCATGGAGTGGTGTAAGGCACTCCATCACTAGATCCTGGAACAATGGAAACCTGTTTTGTGGATTCCCTATCTGACAGTCTGATAGATAGGTTGGGGGTGGTAAATGTTAGGGGAAAAATACCTGTTTGACTACATTGTGCCAACTGTAAGAGAGATAAGCTATGGTTATTTTTTTAAGTTTGGCCTTGCGCCCTTAGTTCCATGCATATCAATACATTTTTGGCAATTGTATACTTCCACCTTTGTGGGAACAGTTTTGGTAAAGCTATTCCCTGTTCCAGCAAGACTGCATCCCAGTGCACAAAGCAAGATCCATAAAGTTTGAAGGAGGTGTATTGCAAAATTGTATAATATAAAAATCCATATAAACACATATCTGCAAATGAGAGGAGGGTTTACTTATACACCTAAACTGAATAAAACTCCTGTGGTTTTCTTCTCTTGGTAGAAAAAAATCCAGGGTTGACAGATTTGATTGTATCGGGGGGACAGAACATATCTCCCCTTATGTCCTCTTTCTTCCATTAAAGGAAAGAAAAACGAGCATGGCTGGGTATTTCTTGATCTTGGATGTATAAGTGACCCCACATCTTGCCATCCAGCATATTTACATGGATATTTATTACTGAGCCATTTTTCACGATAGTGCTCCTTTATGAAAAACTGGAATGGCTCACAATGGTCTAACACCTTATGGATAAATTAAAACAGGCCTTCTCATCCAACTTCAATGCCTGACCTCTTTTGGCTGAATAGGCAAATGGTCTGGCAGAGTAACGCAATCACCTTGCAGCCTTCCCAGAGGAGTGAATACTTTTTATTAGTTGCAAAGGGGTGAGAAAGATGCATTAATAGATTTTTGCCTGTAGATGTAAAATAGGATTTACAAAAAAACTCTTGTATGTATCCAAATACATTTGTCCATATATTGTATGTCTGTGTTAGGCGACAGGTTCTAGAAAAATATCAAGGGCTCATCGAAATCATGGTTTAAATCTAGAGACAAGTGGGGCAGGTTATTGCCCGCAAGAGCTTTTGCTGACCTGCTATTCATTCAGAGTGGATGCGATCACCACAAATCCATAAGAGCAGACCTTTAGACTTTCCAAGTGGTGGTCAACATGTCTATTTCTTCCTGTGTTTTACACACTGAACCTTTTTTTACCTGCTCATTTATCATCCATGTGTCATTGCCAGTCTATTATATTGCTTTCATTTTATTTGTGATAAGTTTAAACTGTTGTAAAGGTTTTCCCTTCTTTACATTAACACAGCATGCATTGTACACGTGTTTATTAATTTATGGAGGGAATGAGCGGGAGGGGCATCAACACCTGTAAGTCCTTATTCTCGCTTCCATTCACTTACTGAACAAAAAAAAGGTCACACAAGTGGACGAATCAATTCACACGGCGTGTTCTTTAAACTGCTTGAATAATTCAGGAGTCCTGACTGTTTGTTATCATTTTCATCTGTGAGCCCCGTTCAAAAGTTTTTTTTTTCTAATTATCAAACACTTCTCTACTCTATTATCGCCTCACTTGAAAAAAGGTAGTTAAAAAGAAAAATAGAAATGTTCCATAAAAAAAAAAAAAAAAAATCTTTTTTAAGTGGCCAATTTGTAGAGGTGAGCCAGAAACATAAATATCCTGATTAAGTGGCAGCGAACACAAATCTTTATATAACACAAGCCGGCAGCTGGAACGCTGTCCTCTATCCTAATTGCATTGCTGCACTGTGAGAAGTGACGCGCTCTCTCTGATCTCCCAGGGCCCCATTCATGTTGGTAATTACACATAGAAAAGAAACTAACACACTTGTAATTAAATGATGCGCAGTAGACAATGAACTAGTCTTTGTAAAGGGAGAATCAAAGGGGAGAACAGAGCACGGGAGGAGGAAATGAGACAACCCCCAGAATAAATAGATTAAAAAGAAATTACTTTGTAGAACGCGAGGCACAATCTCCCAGCTGAGATGGTTGGAGATAAAATATATGTAACTCTCTTTATAGCTGCAAACTGTTCTACATGTTTAGTTTTCCTTCACATCTATTAGTGGAGTCCAAGACCTGCTCAACACTAAAGGGATGTCACCAATTCTGATTTAGTATATAAAGAAAGCATAATTAAATTTACCAACAATATTATAACATGTAATATCCACTGCAATATATATATATATATATATATATATATATATATATATATACAGAGAGTAGGCCATGGGGAATACCAGGACAACTCCTGAGCCACCCTGAACTATAATTATTCAGGTTGGATGTTCAATGGTTTGGGGGCCACTGCCACAAGGATGCTATTACTGGGATGCTGTTACTTGTGCATTTGAAAGGATGGATGAGGAGGCTTGAGCTTCTACCCTCACCCAGATGAAGTGGAACGGGGAGCCACAAAGTTAGGTGTCTATAAGTGCTCCCCCCATACCTTAGTCGTAGTTAAACCAGTCATGCTGATTGATTGGACATCAGCTGCAGCAGCTCACAGGGCAGTATTTGCACTTATTTCTGTACCGTTTGCACAATTTTTGCATTATGATTGTGCACATGATTAATTTGCTTTGTGTCTCTTGTGGACAATTATTATTGGCACATGCACGTTAGGCCTTGGTACCCATATGATGTTTTTATTGTTTTTGTATGGCCTGTTGCAGTTGTTAGGCTAATATTTATTTCATTATTTCCATATGGATTGTAGTGTTTTACAAATTATTGTAACTAGCCTTTACACATTTTTGTATGTGGTTTTTACTTATTGCCTAATAAAGTTTTTTATAAATGTATTGGCATTGTTGTTGTCGTGCCATTGTCGTGACATTCCCTATTCCATTCCATGTCTTTAGGGGAGAGAAAATGTATTGGTTAGTTTTGGGTGGTAAACCATTTGGGTAACTGTTACTGGGACTAAGCATTCGGGCTGGCTTTTGGTGTTAGTTTTGTTATGCCCAGTGCTGTTCCCCCTTAAGCTGTTGGGTGCTGGCATGTATGTATCTTTTGTCTCCTCATTTAGTGACGTGCTGGAGATTTTTTTTATCACATACAGTCCTCTGCCTGTAAGCAGCAAAGAAGCATACAGGGTAACATACAATGTAACAGCCACTCAACTGTGTTGACTGCTAATAATTGTGTTACATTCTCTGCTGCTGATAGGCAGATAACTGTGTGTAATGAAAATATCTTTAGCCCATCGCTAGAAGAGGAGACAGATGATGCATTTTCTTTAAAATGTCCCTGGGGACCTGCTTTATGGCGACGTGGACGGCTAAAGAAAAGAGGAGCAGGAATTCCCCAATTATCAGCACTGGATTGCAGCTAAGGGCAGTTTTTTCTTTCTCAGCGCTAAGGAAGGGTGGTAGGGGGGGGTTAAAATGGGCAGTGTGGCTGGACTGGCCCTTTAAGTAAAAATGTTTTTCATCCTTATCTATCTTATGTTATGCCTGGTTATCAATAAGAGAAGATTTTTAAGATACTGCTTTGCTGGATGGAGGAAATAATAATGTGTGATGACATGTATGACCAATAGTGTTTAGACATTATGGAGCGAATGACTTTCCTCAGAATATCTAAAGCTTGCTAGAATCATTAAATGCTTAGTAAGGTAATCATATTTGAAGGGTACATTTTCTGATAGACAACAACTTTTCCCAAATCTTATCTTTCCCTTAAACAAATCTAAGCTCTTTAGATTCAACCCCGTGTATGGCTATAAATAGTTGAGGTATTAAAGTTTGTCCCCTCTTTGTTGCTGTTGTTGAGATGAATTTAATCAATATTTATTTTTGACATGGTTTTGGAACAGCTCTGCAAAAGACTAAGAAGGACAAGAGGTTATATTGGATTGTTGCTTAGTCCCTCTGGTTATAATAAAAAGATATAGTATCTAGTGCTAATGAGTACTAATCAGGTAACTGCTGCAGTATAGTTATCAGAAAGTAATGCGTTAGAAAAGCTTTCCTGTGAGCAAGAAAATATCTTTTGTGTATAATGTCGGATCAATGAACATTTTTTAATACATCAAGAGTATAATGGTCTTGTTTAGCTCTTGCACGTCTTGAAAACCATTCTGTTATGTTCACTGGTATTTTGACTAAACTGATCTTAATCTTGAAGTCTGAGAGTATCAGTGAGGTAGATACATTAGATTGTAAGTTTATTTGGAGGACAAGACTTTTTATGCACTCAAGATCACTGTGTTATGTGCTGACACTAGGAAAATAGAACTAGATGACTATTTCATATTGGGACTAAGACAAGGTAACCAACAGATTTAGGGGTACTGATTACTGATAGCTGCAAGATGAGTGGACAGTGTAGCCAGGCAGTGGGAAAAGCAAGCAGGGTACTCGGCTGCATAGCTCGAGGCATCACCATTAGGAAGAGGGAGGTTGTGATGCCGCTGTATAGAGCCCTGGTAAGGCCACAGCTAAAATACTGTGTGCAGTTCTGGAGACCTTACCTGCAAAAAGACATTATTAAAATAGAACGTGTCCAAAGACGAAAATGGTGGAAGGACTTAAACTTAAAACTTATCAGGAGAGACTTAAAGAACTTAATTTGTACAGTCTGGAGGAAAGAAGGGAGAGGGGGGACATGACTGAGACCTTTAAATATGTGAAAGGATTGAATAAGGTTCAGGAGGGAAGTGTTTTTAAGAAGAAGCTTAAAGCGGACCTTCACTCTGAATAAGAGTCTATCTTATATGTTTCCCCCACACTGTACATACAGATTGCTCACATTAAAAATCATCCTACCTGCATCTACTGCATGTTATGAGCCTTTAAACATCCAAGATGGCGGCTTATGGAAGCCGCCATTTTATCAGGCAGCCTGCAAACAGGAAGTGCCTGCAAACAGGAAGTGACTGTGCTGCTCTGCATTCTGGGACTGCTGACCTTTCCCTGACCCCAGCTCTGCTCTGTCTGAGCAAAGCACAGCTATAACCTGCCCCCCTGTACCTTATCCCACTCTCCTCTCCTCAGTAAGTGTGATGCTTCTGAGTCAAGATGGCGGCGCCCATATCCTAAATTCCTGAACAGAGTTGCAGCCCAGTGGGGGAAAGAATAATAAGTTAGTGACTAAAAATGTAAAATATATTAATTTTAGATGCTGGGGAATCGTTTTTTAAGAGTTTGGGCTTTTCATTAAATCATGGTGAAGGTCCGGTTTAATGATAGAACAAGGGGGCACAACCTGAAGCTAGTCGGGGGGAAGATCAGGAGCAATGTTAGAAAATATTATTTTACAGAAAGATTAGTAGATGCTTGGAACAAACTTCCAGCAGAGGTAGTTGAAAAATCAACAGTCACTGAATTTAAACATGCCTGGGATAAGCACACATCTATCCTAAGATAAAGAGTACATACAGTATACACATAAGGGCAGACTAGGTGGACCGTATGGTCTCCTTCTGCCGTCAACCTTCTATGTTTCTATGTTTCTATGTTAACATTCAGCACCATGGAGAGTTCCTACCTCATTTGGCTAAATACTGATCCCGAAAAACTGCATAAACTTTTTTACACAGGGCAAATGTATGAAATAAACTGCATATACATTTAAGAATACAACATTAGAGAGATTTTACAGTTATTGTGGTATCCAGGAAACAGTGCAGCAATGCTAAAGGCTGGATGTAGGCTACTTGACCAACCAAATAACAGCTGGATCCTTCTTAAAACAGACCAACACCCATTTTTTTTTCTTTAATGGGTGTTGGTCCCACTGTCTGTTCATTACAACAGGCTCGAGGGGTCATCCAGAATGTTGGGCCTCGCAGATAACCTCCAGTTAATACTCATCCTTATTATGAGCGCCAGTAAAGGAGTCCCACAATTGGCCACTGGGCGGTCATGTGGGCAATAGCCTCGTCCTCTGCGCCGGTCACCAGCAGGACCTGCCCATGTGACTGCCCGGCAGCCAAATTTCCATTTTTTTCAAGGGATTTGGGGAGGTACTCTTCTCTTAAAGTTTCAGCCTAGTGGTGTTTCATTAGCAGTTAAGAGACCCCATAGTTTTGCCGAGCATAGTTGAATATATTTAGCTACATCATTTAGGTGGTAAATCCAAATTGCAGAAACCGACATTATGCACCAATTTTGTTTACAGGAGACAAGCAATCAAGGTCTACAATAAAATATTGACATTTTTGGAAGGTCTTATAGTGACTGAGAAGCTCTGGAAAAACAGCAAGTATGTAACCCCCCTCATGCACAAGTCATATTTCTGCTTTAATTACGTAGCCGAACCATAGCAAATTATCATCAATGTCCTGTTTTTTTAACTTTTGTGGACTCCCCCCAGTGACTTGGGCACTTACCTGACCGCCGCAGCTCTTCCCTTGTAAAGCCAGGAGCTGTGCTTCCAGGTTCTGGCTGGAGGGTGGGCGTGGCCTTTGGTCGGTTTGCATTAAAAACTATGGGCTATTCCGTACACCAGATACTTGAGGTGAGGTGACCATTGTTTTCAGTTGGATCTGACTGTATCCAAGCCATGGCCAAGCGCCAGCCAGAACTTAGAAGCACAGCTCCCATCTTCACAAACCAGGGAGAATGATAGGTGGCACGGTAGCAGCTCTAAAGTAACTGCGTATTCCAGAGCCCTATGTCACGGCCCGACCCCTGGAGTCTGGAGGAAAGTACAGGAAAGTGGACTTTTGTTTTAAACTTTGTACTTCTTCTTCTTTTATGTTTAAATGAAACTAGGGGGGTGGCAGCCGCTCAGACCATTTTATAACTAACCTGGGAGGTGCACGTTAGCAGGGCAATTAGTACACACAAGTCTTAAAGGAGCCACAGCACTCAACCCTGTTAGCTTGCAGGCCAGCCTATAATCTGTCTCTAAACTTGGTTAAAAACAGAGGACTCGGTCACACACATCTGCAGAAGTATGCTTAAGCTGCACCACTACGCCAAAGTGCCTCTGTGGGGTGCAGTCCTAACTCTAATCTCTGAGAGCCCATCTGGGACATACAGTGCAATAGATAAATTGGGAGCAGGCTTACCTGAGGTTGCCCTAAACCTCTCAAGTGCAAGCCATGGGGTGGAAGGGTCAAAGACCTTGCAATACAGCCTAGACCCCACACACCATGTGCTTGCACAAATTCAAAAGAAACAAAGGGGGGGTGGCAGCCGCTCAGACCATTTTATAACTAACCTGGGAGGTGCACGTTAGCAGGGCAATTAGTACACACAAGTCTTAATGGAGCCACAGCACTCAACCCTGTTAGCTTGCGGGCCAGCCTATAATCTGTCTCTAAACTTGGTTAAAAACAGAGGACTCGGTCACACACATCTGCAGAAGTATGCTTAAGCTGCACCACTACGCCAAAGTGCCTCTGTGGGGTGCAGTCCTAACTCTAATCTCTGAGAGCCCATCTGGGACATACAGTGCAATAGATAAATTGGGAGCAGGCTTACCTGAGGTTGCCCTAAACCTCTCAAGTGCAAGCCATGGGGTGGAAGGGTCAAAGACCTTGCAATACAGCCTAAACCCCACACACCATGTGCTTGCACAAATTCAAAAGAGTGCTGTGGCTCCTTTAAGACTTTTATGTTTAAATGACACAAAGAACCAAATCCAGGAATTTATTGTATTGTATTGTTATTGTATCATTAGTAGTAGCTGCATATCAATTTTGTGTCCAATAATTACCTGCTTTATATGTCAGCAAAAACATTATACCCTATTCTAGTGTGCAATCCATTTTTTTCTTAATAGATCAAATATTCGATAAAAAAAAAAAATTAAAAGTCTAAGATAATAATGTATCATGGAAACCAAAGGTGTATATTCAGTATTTCTTTTGCCAGATAATTCCTGGCTGAAGGCATCACAATGCCTAAAATAGTGGCATGTGCCTGTTTTTTGCATTGGTGATGCTTGCCAAATCATTGCCCTGTGCCAAAACCTGGCAAGCTCTCTGCAATAAAACATGCCAAAAAGGACACACGCTTACTCACTTTTCCAGCTAATATGCTCCTCTCTGATATGCAAATAGCTACTAATTGTGGTTACTCAGTACCAGCCGTGACAATTAGCAAAACTGCATATATTGCTTTTAGTTTAGTACTGAGCAGTTATAACTGTTGCAGAGAGTAAGATATTCCAGTATGCACCCACATTGTCATATAATAAAATGATGTGAGTTGTCTTATTGCTAGATAAACTCATTATACATATAATACGCAACCAACTGCGCACCTGTTTCTAATCTCCAATTCATCTCTAAACTCTTGGAATGCCTGGCCCATTTGCCTCATCCTCTTCTTCTCAGTCAACTCTCTCCTTGATCCATTACACTCCAAGTCAATAGTGACCACTAGTGTTGCGTGAAACCATAGAAGTTTGGATTTGGCAACTTTGAACAAATGTTTGCATACTCTAACTTGACCGGAACCCAAAACCCATTTGAAATTAATGGGAACCCGAACTTGGTGACCCAAAAATAGCTAATAAAGGAGGTGAGTCTGGCAGGTAGGGAAACAGTGAGGGAGGAGGGGTTTACAGAATGTCGAAGGCTGGGGCCCATCAACCAGATTTACTGAGCGCCGACAGACAGCCGCAGACAGCCACAGACTGGCTAAAGTCTCAAGTTCACTCATCTCTAGTGATTTCCCATTCTTCTGAATCTCTTGGTGACATTAGACACTGTAGACCAGTATTTGTCAACCCTGTCCTCAAGTACCCCCATCGGATCACATTTTGTGAATCTCCACACAGGTAGCTTTAAAGTACTTTACCTGTGCATCTATGTGGATATCCACAAAACATGACCTGTTGGTGGTACTTGAGGAAAGGTTTGAGACACACTGTTGCAGACCATAATAGTCAGCAGGCTCCAATCTATTGGTCTTAAGGACATAAGCTTAAGCTCTTGCTTGTTTTTTCTTTTTTTTTCTATTTCTATGGACACTTTAAGCAGACAATGTCATCCAACTATATACTTCATCCCATGACCTCAACACTGCCATACTTCAGAAAACCAGTGGCTGTTTCCAATCTTATGTCTATTCTTTGTCCAAAACAGAATACTTGTTTTATCTGGAAATTGTTACTGGTAATAGTTACCCTTTCAGAATCATTATGTATCTATATATCTAAGACCATTTAATGTGTGTAAATATTAATTGTTTAAACTTACTTGTGACCAATTATGAAAACCTAAAAAAACATCAATAACCTACTCTGTTATGAGATTAGTTACCCTACAGGAATACACCCGACTTTTTCGGATCTAGCCATACTGGCTTTACAGTGTTGTCAGTCAACGTATTCTCAGCTTGAGCTTCTACGTGCATACAGATAATGCAGCAGGAAATACATAACTGATATATCTCCCCACAGTTATCAAAGTATTTCTTATATACTATTTATGTTGAATCCCCTCCTGTAATGCCACGATTGACTAACATTGCCTAACATTGCAAGCATTGATTATACTGTAGGTCTAGATGACTCTACACGTCCTTGATGCCTAGTGTCCAAGCATTAATATAAGAGATAGTGTGTTTTTTTCCTTTAAAGCATATCTATACCCCAAATGGAGGCCCCTTCAATTAGGAGCCATATAGTCACCATTTACTCATGCCTCTGTTCTCCCATGTCATCTTAGAGGGCGATTCATTAATAGCGGCAGGTAGCGACAGTTGAGCGACTGTAGCAGTATTTTCACAGCGCCCGCTAGTAGTCGCTGTGCTTGGCCATTGTTCGGTAGTTGATAGCGAGTCGGTTTGCCATAATGTTGAATACGGGGTGACGAGTCGCTATTTGACAGGTTCCGCGATGTATGGGTGCGCATGATAGCGACTGGTCAGAGCGACCAGCTCCCACCATATTCATCAACAAAATCACGCTCAAAAAATTATCGCACTGTGAAATGCATGTTTAAGCCCCAGAGCGCTGGAGGCAATGGGTTAAAAGTAGTTTTTTAACCCCCAAACCACCATATTTTTGGAAACCAAAAAAAAAAAATTTTTAAAGAATTTAGTAATATGAATACAATAATATCAGACCTGTAATATCAATTCTGCACACATTTTTTTTTTTACCTTAAAAAAAATATCTAACATTGCAGAAGGGGTCACAGAATTTTTCACATTTAAAAAAAAAAAAAAAAAAAAAAAACAATAACAATTAATTATGAATATTTAAAGATTGTTCCATTGAAATGCATTGGAGAGCGCCAGGTAGCGAGAGGTCCTACCTGTCGCTGTTCAAGGTCGGACGCTGGCGCTGTGGGGTGAGGCTGGAATAATGATGAATGAGTGGCTATATGGCGCTATCTCAGTCGCTAAGCAGGATTGGCTTGATAAATGTGTGATTGTGGTGGGGAGCCGGCGTTCTCGTGGCGGGGCCGTCATTACCGGCCGCTCACCAGTCGCTACCTGTCGCTATTCCTTCATAAATAACGGCCTTAGTCTCCCAAGTGACCAGCTAGTAATCAATATATTTACCCAGCCAGGCATACCCAGACAGAAATCACTGGCAGGTCTTCTAGTCAGAGCAACAGAAAGGAAGCAATGACCTTATATGTTGACTATTTAATGTTTACTGGCTTGATTCGGACAAGTGGTATGTAATTGTCCTTGTTATTTAAAGAGGAACATTGGAGGCCCTGGAGTTTAAGTCTAAAAGACTCCAGGGCTGGCCGAGTTCCACTCCTTGGGGCATCCCAAACTGGGATGCATTGCTGCGTGAACCCGATCGCCAGTTTTACTTACCTTCTCCTGGAGCCCTCGCCACATCTGTGCGCTCCAGCTGCATCCCTGCTCACTTCTAGCCATGTGTGTGCCTGGCATTTCTGCAAGGTGGGCAGGGATGCGGCTGGCGGCACTGCTCAGCTTCAGCTTCGGCGACCAGCACACTTGCTCTTGTCTGAGTCTGCGCCATTGGAGTGGAAGGAAGGTGTGTGTATGGGTCAACCTGGCGGGTACACACAGTGGGGCATCCTAGTCTCTGCACAGAGAAACAACACACAGGAAATTGAAATTCCTGTATGTTGTTCCTCTTTAATTGTGTTGGCGACAGGATATTTTTTTTATGATGTCCTTGTTTATTGTTGGGTTTTAATGGCTTAGGTATTAGACAATAGAAAATATATATTTTTTATTTTATATAAAGAGAAATATAGCGCAATACTGTCTTGTAGAGTCAGCTGCATAATTTAATGTATTAGGAAATGCACTCACATGCAATAATAAAATAATAAAATAATGTGCATATAAATACATGGACATTCCACGGGTTCAATTCACAGTCCCACTTCTGGCCAACAAGAATTATTCCAATAGATTAAGAGAGTCCCAAGTCCTATCCCTCTCCTTTACAAGCCATCGCCCTGGTGATACAGTCAGCAGCTGATTGGGTGACTGGTGGTGCGATAGTCCGTTATTCGGAAGAGAACTCATTGATGGCTTTCTGATAATGTCTAGCATCTGTCTGTTGGTGTGTTCCACATCCAATATCTATAAAGACTCTTACAGGCTGTTATGCAATTTATTAATTTAACCACAGCACCAGTTTGTTGCTAATATTATTTAAGGTAATCAGTTAATTAATTATTGCTTGCTGCATTACATTAATGTTAATGGATGAACTGGCAGTAATTTATTATTTTTACAGTGGATGTTTAGGGTCAACACATGTAGCAAATGTTACCTAACATTTGGGGTGATATAAACACTGGCATTAAGGCCACAGTTCTGGAGCACTGCCTTTCGACAACCCAGGGCTATGAGCTTCTAAACAAAGAATATTGTGCTTGAATTCACTGTGCACGTGCCCCCCATCCGAATGGTACAGATGAGTAGTAAATGACATTCCAGCGGCTGCCCATAACCCATAACCTTTCCAAATGACAAAGGATAATGATCCTAGGAGACGGGCCCATGATGAACATCAGGAGAAAGCGAAGAGAGCAATTAGCAGTATCTCATAGACTGCATTCAGAAAACATCTGCTTCGTTTAAGAAAGATTATAGAGCTGTATTCGCCACATATGCTACATTTGCTATGATTCTTTAACCCTTACATCAGTGATCCATACACAATGAAATAAGTGATGGAACTGCATGTTGAATGGCATATGCTAAGTTTATTATAAAAACAAGGATTTGGTAAGAACAGGTGAAACAGGTGAAATAGGGGTTTCTAAAAAAATAAATTGGACAAGGTAAAGGCAAAGCTGGATTACAAGAAAAAGTTACAATTGAATAAACAATTCAACTTGTACTTCGCCTTGCTGGTTTTGCTTGATGTACACATAATAAGGAGCAATCAACTATCCCTGGGTACTGAAAGTGCAGGCTACCTTTTTAGTGATTAATGTATTGCCTCCCTTGTATCCCCCATGTTTCTAGGGATGTCACAAAGTTGAGACTTTTGGGGAAGCACAGGCATGTCTCACATGTAGTCTTTGCATACATTTGACCAATCCTCTAGTCCTTTAAATTGCCCTAATTATTAAGCCTTGGTTTTTCTTGTACACCTAATATCGTCATAGCAGAGGGAGCAGGACAAAGCCATTTAGTGCGATCAAACATGGCTGGACTAGAAGAGCTGATGGGCAATCCCAGGAAGCTCTTCAAAAAGGTAGGATGTGAAGAGTCAGACCAGGAGTGTTAAAGGCACATTCGTTTGTGTAAGCATACAGATGGCCTCTATGCTACATTAGGTCTGCTTACATCTCCATGCCTTAGGCGTCCCACATTGGAATGCTCCTCCAGTTAAATAGCAGTAGGAAGCTCAGAATTAGGTAGCATTACTCACCTGGTCTCATGCCACTCTTGCACCCACCTAACGGCTGACAAACAATAGGGGCTGCAGGGTAGGCATGAATTTAGGTGAACTCTATTGGCCTTCGGCACAGCATGATGCTGCTAGCAGTCTATAGAGTATATTGATGGATTTCGGGCTTCCTATTACTCTTTAATTGGAGGCACATCCCAAATCAGGATGCCTGTAGAGGAGTATAAGCCGCTTCTATCATAGACAAGTGGACAGCGGTGTGGGGGTGCATGCATACAGGGTACTGTCAGCAGCTTTGTGCAGCTCGAATGATCCACATCTCATATCGACGACCAGGGGCACACCTAAACCAGCTACTGGCATCCCATGATCCACCTGGACCCTCTGGAGATGTCAGGTGGCAAGCACAAGAAGACCCCAGGCCCACAGATCCCACACCAAATGTGGAATGAGATGGCGGCGGCAGCGGCCGATACAATGACAGGCACATTGGAAGCCTCCCCTGCACCCGCCTCTTCTCTGGCACCAATAGCAGCTTCCTCTGACCTGGAAGGAGCTGTTCCAAGGTGAGGATGTACAAGGTATAGTTATGGCACTTCTGCAGGAGCTGGACACCTCAACCCCGGTAGAAAGGCTTGAGTTGATAGGGCACATAGAACCCTCACCAGCAGACAAGCCGATGGCCCATCAAGAGACATTATTGTAAAAAATACAATTCTGTGAAACTCACCTGTAGAATTGTTTTTTGGATACATCCAGTCCAGGCCGTCTCATATCTCACGATTGGGTGTTCGCCCCTAGGGGATAGGCATACAAGACATAATGAAACAAGGGCGGGGTGGGACTGGACTGGATGTATCCAAAAACCATTCTACAGGTGAGTTTCACAGAATTGTATTTTTCCCTACATCCAGTCCAGACCGGCCCATATCTCACGATTGGGACATCCAAAAGCAGTGTCCATATGGGCGGGATCCCCAGTGCAGAACAGCATGTAGTTCAATTCACTACTGCCTGAAGCACCTTTCTGCCAAAAACAGCATCAGCTGAGGCCCTAACTTCCACCTTGTAATACTTTGTAAAAGTATGAACAGAAGACCAAGTTGCGGCCTTACAAACCTGTTCCACCGATGCCTGGTGCTAAAAAAGCCCAAGAGGCACCAATAGCTCTGGTAAAATGAGCTGTGACCCGAAAAGGGGGTTCCTTCCCCCTGGCAGAATATGCTTGTACCACCGCCTGTCTGATCCACTTACTGAGAGTGGACTTGGCTGGTGGCAATCCTTTCCTAGAACCCTTTGTTAGGACAAAAAGCAAATACAATTTCCTGAAGGATTCAGTCACAGCCAGGTAATACTTTGGCTCTTTGGCTCTGACCGCATCCAAAGCATGGGGGGTCCATTTCTTGGAATTAGCCGGTGCTGGACACAAGGAAGGTAAGAAAACTTCCTCATTAAGGTGAAAGGGAGAAATGACCTTAGGTAAGAAATCAGGTTTGAAGCGAAAAACCACCTTATCCCTGTGCAGCTCGAAGTAGGGTGGTTTTATACAAAGCGCGGCCAGCTCAGATACACGATGCACAAGGTGATTGTTACCAGAAAGACCACTTTGAGAAACAATAGAGACAATGCAGCATCGCTCAATGGCTTGAAGGGAGGACCCTGGAGAGCAGATAGTACTAAATTCAAGTCCCACACCGGTAATACTGACTTACGCGGTGGCTGGACATGGGTAACTCCCTGGAAAAAAGTCTTGATCAACCTATGGTTGACAATGGATCCCTGGAAAAAGATGGCTAAAGCCGAGACCTGACCCTTGAGGGTGCTCAGCCATGTTATAAGAACTCCAGAATCCTAGAAATAGCAAATTTTCGGCAAGGAAGGCTCTTGGCCTCGCACTAAGTGATATAGGCCAGCCAAACTCTGTAGTATATCATGGAAGAGGATTTCTTCCGTGCCTGAATCGATAACCCCTTCTCCATCAGGATTGAGGTTTCAATAGCCAAGCCGTCAAAGCCAGCATCCGTAAATTGGGGTGTCGCAGTGACCCCTGTGTGAGAAGCCCCGGGTCGTCGGGCATGATGAAGTGATCTATTGACATCTAGTCTATGTCTGCAAACTCCGTCTCGGCCAGCGAGGAGCCACCAGGATGGTTGGTCATCCCCAGACGTACCGACGGCTGCTGACAAGACAGCAAAACCTGCACTTGCGTCTGGAGACCCAAAACCTTCTGCTGTGGCAGAAAAACCTTGACCTGAGCGGTGTCTATCGTCATTCCCAGAAAGGATCTTACTGTTGAGGGAGTGATAAAGGACTTGGGGTAATTGATTACCCAGCCAAAGGCCTCCAGGGTTGACAACACCGTCCGAGTATCGCTCTCGGCTTGCTGAAGGGACCGGGCCGAAATCAACAAATCGGCCAGATAGGGTAACACACGGATACCCTGACTCCTCAGAATAGCCATGATGCCAGCCAGCACCTTGGTGAACACACGGGGGGCCGAGGATATCCCGAATGGAAGAGCTACAAACTGGTAATGTTGATCCTCCAGCGCAAACCTCAGGAACTTCTGATGTCCTTGAAAAATCGGGATGTGCAGATAAGCGTCCCTGATGTCCACCATGGTCATGAAGACGCCGGGCCGAAGCGATCCCACCGCCGTCCGCAACGTTTCAATGCTGAAATGTCTGACTCTTATAAACCTGTTGAGACTCTTCAGGTCCAGGATCGGCCTTAGCGTCCTGTCCTTCTTGTGAACCGTGAACAGATTGGAATAGAATTCCCGACCCTGTTCCTGCAGGGATACAGGGCAAATCACACCTATCCGCAGGAGGTGTTGAACAGCCGTTCTTAAGGCTTGAGCCTTTAGCGGCTTCGGGATATCCTTGAGCGGAGGAATTTTGTTGGCGGCCTGGCTGCCAGCTCTATCTTGTAACCGGAGGACACTGCCTCCTGAATCCGATGATCCGAGACGTGACGCCTCCAGATCTGAGCAAACAGCAGAAGCCTCCCCTCACCCGGATGGGTGAGGGCGCCCCCTCATGCCTGAGAGGGCTTGGCAGGGGGTTTGGACTTAGCTCCCCATGAGGGGTTGGGTCGGCCGTGGGACCTACCTTTGCCCCAGGTATCTCTGCGGGCACCGGAAAATGAAGAACCTCTTCCTCCTCGAAAAGAATGATAGGAAGAGGGGTTCCGAAAGGACTGAGCAGGTTTCCTTCTCTGAGGGAGTCTACCATCCTTGACCAGAAGGTCCACGCGCTCCCCAAACAGCTGGCTTCCCACAAAAGGTAGACTTGTGAGGGGCTTCTTGGCAGCCGCATCTGCCGACCACTGCTTCAGCCAGAGCAAACGGCGCAGAGCAACAATCCTGGCACCAAGCCTGACCACATCATCCATGGCAGTAACCACAAAGCCAATTAAATCTAAGCAAGCCTTGAGTTCCTTATACTCCTCAGCCTGCTTGCAAGCCTTAGCTCTAGCCACAAGGTGTCTCACCTTTCTCCTGTTGGCTAATGAGAAGATTACAGAGGCACATGCAGGCCGAAAGAGGGCACCAGCAAAGGTGAAAGCATGGCAGACCAGCTGATCCATGCGCTTGTCTGCAGGGTCACGTAAGGAAGCATTGTCAGGCGACGGCATAACAGTAGTGTTGGACAAGCCTGACACGGGAGGATCCACCTCGGGAGGGTGACACCATAACCGAACCAACTCATTAGGCAAAGGGGTACCACCTATCCAGGCCCTTAGGGAACCGCGGTAACTAGTTGGGCCTTTCCCATTCCTTAAGGATCATGTTAGAAAAGTGAGGCTGCTCCGGGAAGACCCGTCTTTGCCGAAACAAATCACCCTGCTTCCTCTTAGCTTCTCTGGGAGGAACAATGTTTAGGGTATCAAACACGGAGGAGAGCAAATTCTCCGTATCATCCGGGAGACAAGAATCCTCGTCCGAGGAGGAACCAGAGATACTGTCATCACCAGCGGAATATTCCACCGTTGAGCGTGAATCATCTGGAAACTCACCTTCTTCCGCAGAACCCAAGCAATCAAACAGATCGTCATCCGAGTAAATCGGCTCTAGATGCCGCTTCTTAGTCGAGGCTTTCTTAGGAGCTATCAACGAGATCAGTCTCTCGCGACTGGCCAGCCTATGCGCAAACTCAGTATGGGACCCCTTGCTGGCTCCCCTTTCACTAGGGGCTGAATGCAACAGCGGAGGGTCCGGAGAGGCCAAATGTAATACAAGGCTAGGGTCAGGGACGACCGCCCACTCATGGTCCAAAATAATGCCTCTGGCGCAAGTGGTACAAACAGTGCTGAATCCGCCCAGAGGATTCCTTCTGCACAAGGGGCAGAGCCTGTCCTTCCCAAATGGGGCCCCCAGCTCACTATCCCCTGATGCAATTCAATAAGGCTATAAGACTCGGCCTAAGCCTATAAACGATCCCCCTTATTAAAAAGGGGGAACCACAACCCTCAACCTTAGCCCATGATCTATACAAAAAAGAGACATAGAGAGCCCCTGGTCAGCCTTAGCATATACAAATGGCAAAAAGCAAGCATCAAAAGAGGGACTCACAACACCGACAGGAGAGATAACGGCAGCGTCCGCAGCAAGAAGCCTGAGCCTGGTCCCCAGCAGCAGCAGAGCAGTAGCAGCAGAGCAACAGCAGCAGAGCAGCGTCGACCCAGCCGCCTTCTGGAAGGATCCTCGGGGGGGGGGGGGGGGGGGCGGCGCCGGCGCGACGTCAGCAGCGCGCCGACGCCGGGCACCACCCCCCATGCGTCGCATCACAGGAGGAGAAACTCCTCCTTCAGTGCAGTCTGTAGTGAGGGCCTCCGCATGCACAAGCACGTCAAGCATTCCCCCCATCACACACACAGACAGCGCCGCACACGGTGATGTGGAGAAGGCCCGCGTGGCGCGACAGCCGAGAGGCACGCATCCCGGGCGTCCGACGGGGGAACACAGGGAGGTGAGTAGGAAGCCAGAAACCGCTCCTCACTGGCTCACACCAAACACAGCAGTGAAAACACAGATAATAAACCTTGTGGGCAGGGAGGGACACATACAAAAAATATATACATAGTGGTTCCCCCTCTGGCTCACCATAAGCCTGTGGCTGACTACCTTTTAGCATAAGGTCTGCAGCCCAGAGCATGAGCTCTGCCGAACGCCACAGACCCCGGCGTTCACCCTACTATCGCGGATCCCGTAGCAGTCAAGGGCTGAAATGCAGGAATGGGTCATAAGGGATCCATGGAAATAGAGTCCGCAGCGGCCGACGGGCTAGGTGGCCCCACTCTGCTGCCAATAGCTGAGAGAGAGTGCCAACAATCTTATGCAGCCAACTGCAAGATGAACAACTAGGGAATGATAGAGGGACAGCTGCCTTTATAGGGGGCTGGGAGGAGCTGATCTTTCAGTCAAGCACCCCCTAGGGGTGAATACCCAATCGTGAGATATGGGTCGGCCTGGACTGGATGTAGGGAAAATTCAATTTTTTTTAAAAACAAAAGAGAGCGTTCCCAGGCAATTCCTATAAAACATCAGATCTTTCACTCAAATATTTTCCCTTATTTTCACTTTAAATTGACCTCCCCCCTGACAACTGTCAGATCCAGGGCTCTTTGAGCAGTGATCTATTAGAGAAATTCTCCCAGCTGGGTTTACCCCTTCCCAAGTTGCCGTCAGCTACACCCTCTCAAGATGCTTCATGAAAAATGCTGCCTGATCTCTGGAAGTCAATCCAAGTCTCCGGAAGTCAGATTACAAATATTAAAGAAGCTCTCCAATAAAGTGTTCCAAGCCATAGGAGGAGTTTGAGATACAAACCCTCCATATGATGAACCCTTTTTTTATTTTTGGGCTCGAATCTCCAGATATGCCTCCAGTGGAGGAGGCTGAGGCCTGACCTGGCCCCTCTCGCTTCCATAAGAGGTTGTTGCTGTTAGTTGATTGGTTTGATGTTTTCCTTCTAGGTTTAATGTATAACAGAGTCTCTAACCCATATAGAATCTATTTGAACTGTTTCGGTTATTGTTATTGATAAGATACAGCTCACAGACTTTTTCCCACCCCAGAGACAGTTAAACATACTTCTTATAAATAATATGCATTGTAGATCCTCCAAGGTCCCTCCATGTTCTTTTTCTCACTCCGTTTGTGCATCAGTTTGTTATGCAATGTTTTGACAAGCTTTTTTTTTGCAAGTCCCCTGGTTAATTAATACAACAGGTATAGTTTACATTCGCTGTGTATTTATTGCCCTAATAACCCTTCCTATGGCAGTGTTACATCATGTTAATGACAGTAGGATTTGTTCCCAAGTCTCAGATTACTTTCAGGTCAATTGGTTATCCCAGATTTCCTAGTTATTTTGTTCCACACCACCACTTCCTCCACTACCCCCCCCCCCCCCCCCCCCCGGAGCAGACCAACTTTCCTAACCCCTACCTCATTAACCAGCAAGCCAACAACTACTTTGAATCATGCTGGTTAAGTTATTATTAGCCAATGTGCAGTGCCTGAACTCCCCAAATAAGCCTTCCCGGGTAAGCCAACGTGATCTGCCTCTAAGAAACACACTTTGCTTCACACTCAGTCCCTAAATCCCTAGGTAAGCACTACCCTTTTTTTTCATGCGAGTACACAGAAGAAACACCGGGGAGTGTTGATCGCTTTCTACAAAATAATTACATTTACTTGCACCAAACGAATTTCAGATGAGCTGGGTTTCTGTTGCTTCAGGGATTACTCCAGGACCAAGAGATAACCATCCTCTCTTAATATTCCCCCACATGTCACAGATGTGTGATTTATTTAAATTAAAAAAAAGGCACACTATTCCTTTTTGGTGATTCAAACATTATCCTTAACCCTAAATTGGGTAGGTCAGACCCCTCACCCCCACAACACCAGGACAGTAATTATTATTATTAATTTATGTAGATCTGTCTTCTTTTTTATCACTGTGCAAGGTACAATTACAGACAGTACAGGGACCAATACAGACTAGATGCTACAAAATTCAAACCAAAGGTTGTGAGAACAGGAGGCAATAGGAAAAAAAATGTCCTGCCCTTGCAAACTTACTATCTCCTGATACCCTCATCATTTAGTGTTACATGGGGGAAAAGGAAGTATCTCACACATTTGAGTCTACCACAGTGTGGGCACCACCTGCGACCACATCCCTTTAGCTGAGGCATGTTCCCAGCCTTTTGTAAAGATGCTACACAGACTAACGGGAAGCCGGGGATGTTGGGAACTTATGATGGGTCAGGGCATGTAATTCATGTGTCAGAAGAGACAGCACTACTCCTTTGTGAGCAGACACATGCTGCACGACCACATCCAACTTTCCCTATTAGACTTCTCTGTGTCATCTTATGTGAACTCTTGTTTAAGATGTTTTTGGAAAACATATCCAATTCTGGTCTAATCAAAGCCTGGAGAGACTCCCACCCAAACACTAGAGACTTTACACATTACTCAGCCCCATATAACTCACACTCAAGAATTGACTCTCTTGAAAGTAAAAGGCCAATATTCTCCTGGTTTTGTGGTCGAACCCCGACGCTCTCCAGATTGCCAATTGGCGATCTCAAAAGTGCTGCAGGATGTGGCTTTGGGGGTGGAAAAGCTTGGTTTTATTTGAAAACCGGGCCAACAGCATCGCCCGAGGTAGGGGTTTTGCACCTCTTTAATACAAAATTAGCCAGCTCACCATCCTCCCTTTGTTTGGCCTTAAATTTAGTAATAAGAGGCCAATTCATAGCAGAATCCTATAAAAGGATGAAAGAGAAGCTGGCACTCCACCGAATCTAGAGAAATGGTATACACCAAAGTCATCAGAAGAGTTGGAAGACATTAGATCCAAACATAACCTTTGTCATATTAGTAAGACTAAGAAGAGGTTCTGCTGGTCTTAATAAAGTTTCTACACCTCTGCCAACAAGCCAGGTACCTAACTGGCTAAACAACTTTGCTGCCAGCAGCCCCCCAAGACCTAATTTGCCCTCAAGACCAGATGTTCTCCTCTAACGAGCAACCAGGTCAAGGTCCTGGCGGAGTTTAGATATAGATTATTATGATGAAGGTTGGGTCGAGGACTTCCTCTGTAGCCTTGACCTGGACGACCTAACCTCCAGAAAAGAGAGATCTGGTGGAAGCGGATATTTCTATAGAAGAAGTAGTAAAAGTAATTAATTCACTCAAAGTGGTTAGGAGACCTGGACCTAGTGGCTACACAGCTCTTTTTTTATAAGAAAATATTGGGGACCATAGCAAGGACATTTGCAAACCTCTTCAGCTATTAGTAAGTAACACCAGTAAAAATTTAATAATTACAGACCAATACCCTTCAATAATATTGATATCAAGCTTCTCTCTTAAATTTTGGTGCTTAGAATCAACACTTTTCTACAAAAAAATGGCAATAATAATAATAAATGAAAAAAAAAGGACCAAGTTGGTTTTGTGCCTAAGAGACAGGAGGTTGATGGAATCCAGAAGGTTCTTCAGGTAATAGAGGCAGCTAAATCTAGCAAAACAAGCTTAAAGTTGCTTTCTTTAGACATAGAGAAGGTGTTTGCTTCTCTCTCATGAATCAGGGTGGAGGTTCGGGTGGGTATGCTGGCCTGAACCGCAGCACTGTACCATAAGCCAAAAGCATCTGTTAGATATGCGGGCTTTGAATCTTCCTCATTTGACATAGCCTGGAGAACCAGGCAGGGGTGTCCTCTATCCCCAATTTCATTTATTTTAGCCTTGGAACCTCTGGCTTAGTCGATTTGTAGGAACCTTAGTATAAATGGTGTCAGACCAGAAAATGTCATTGTTTGCAGACAATATACTGCTCATGGGTGGGTCTCCCCACACATCTCTCCCCAACCTATGTAAAACTCTGAAAGGTTTTAACAGCTTCTCAGGTCTACCTGATACAAAGTCATTAGCTCTGAACATCAATATTAGGGATGAGCGAATCGATCCGGACGAACCCGGATTCGATCCGAATTTCAGGAAAAATTCGATTCGGATCGAATCCGAATTTCCCCGCGATTCGATCACTCGAAGTTTTCCTTTAACATCCATTCATTTACATTTACAGGCATTCTAAGATGGCGGACGGGACATGTCTGGACATGTATCCCGCGCCAGTGCAAGCTGGGGCAGTCACATGCAGCCTATCAGCAGCCAGCAAGCCCGGTGACGTCACACAGCGGTATTTAGCGGCGGCCATCTTGCTTTTCCTCATTTCTCTATTGCATTCGTGACAGACAGACAGAACGCTGTGTAGCTGAGGCAGTTAGACAGGCTGGAGACAGGGACAGACAGGGACAGGCAGGAGACAGGCAGGAGACAGACAGGAGACAGACAGAAAGCCAGGGAAAGGTAGGAAAAACGGAGCTGGCTGACAGGGAGATTTTTTTTTTTTCATCCAGCCTTTGTTAGCGTTTTCAGGCTGCTTATAGTAACTAACTGTGCATATATACTGAACTGATCTTAAGTCTGCTGTGAGGCATCCCATTCTGTGACTAAAGCAGCCTCTGTTTAAGACCATATAAGCATTTGCTCTTATCATATTTGAAATTAGGCCTGATAAAGACACTTTTGCTGGCCAAAGCACTACTGGACCCTGCCAGGTCCATTCCTGCCCAGGGCATCCCATTCTGTGACTACAGCAGCCTCTGTTTAAGACCATATAAGCATTTGCTCTTATCATATTTGAAATTAGGCCTGATAAAGACACTTTTGCTGGCCAAAGCACTACTGGACCCTGCCAGGTCCATTCCTGCCCAGGGCATCCCATTCTGTGACTACAGCAGCCTCTGTTTAAGACCATATAAGCATTTGCTCTTATCATATTTGAAATTAGGCCTGATAAAGACACTTTTGCTGGCCAAAGCACTACTGGACCCTGCCAGGTCCATTCCTGCCCAGGGCATCCCATTCTGTGACTACAGCAGCCTCTGTTTAAGACCATATAAGCATTTGCTCTTATCATATTTGAAATTAGGCCTGATAAAGACACTTTTGCTGGCCAAAGCACTACTGGACCCTGCCAGGTCCATTCCTGCCCAGGGCATCCCATTCTGTGACTACAGCAGCCTCTGTTTAAGACCATATAAGCATTTGCTCTTATCATATTTGAAATTAGGCCTGATAAAGACACTTTTGCTGGCCAAAGCACTACTGGACCCTGCCAGGTCCATTCCTGCCCAGGGCATCCCATTCTGTGACTAAAGCAGCCTCTGTTTAAGACCATATAAGCATTTGCTCTTATCATATTTGAAATTAGGCCTGATAAAGACACTTTTGCTGGCCAAAGCACTACTGGACCCTGCCAGGTCCATTCCTGTTGGGGCATCCCATTCTGTGACTACAGCAGCCTCTGTTTAAGACCATATAAGCATTTGCTCTTATCATATTTGAAATTAGCCTGATAAAGACACTTTTGCTGGCCAAAGCACTACTGGACCCTGCCAGGTCCATTCCTGCCCAGGGCATCCCATTCTGTGACTAAAGCAGCCTCTGTTTAAGACCATATAAGCATTTGCTCTTATCATATTTGAAATTAGGCCTGATAAAGACACTTTTGCTGGCCAAAGCACTACTGGACCCTGCCAGGTCCATTCCTGCCCAGGGCATCCCATTCTGTGACTAAAGCAGCCTCTGTTTAAGACCATATAAGCATTTGCTCTTATCATATTTGAAATTAGGCCTGATAAAGACACTTTTGCTGGCCAAAGCACTACTGGACCCTGCCAGGTCCATTCCTGCCCGGGGCATCCCATTCTGTGACTACAGCAGCCTCTGTTTAAGACCATATAAGCATTTGCTCTTATCATATTTGAAATTAGGCCTGATAAAGACACTTTTGCTGGCCAAAGCACTACTGGACCCTGCCAGGTCCATTCCTGCCCGGGGCATCCCATTCTGTGACTACAGCAGCCTCTGTTTAAGACCATATAAGCATTTGCTCTTATCATATTTGAAATTAGGCCTGATAAAGACACTTTTGCTGGCCAAAGCACTACTGGACCCTGCCAGGTCCATTCCTGCCCAGGGCATCCCATTCTGTGACTACAGCAGCCTCTGTTTAAGACCATATAAGCATTTGCTCTTATCATATTTGAAATTAGCCTGATAAAGACACTTTTGCTGGCCAAAGCACTACTGGACCCTGCCAGGTCCATTCCTGCCCAGGGCATCCCATTCTGTGACTAAAGCAGCCTCTGTTTAAGACCATATAAGCATTTGCTCTTATCATATTTGAAATTAGGCCTGATAAAGACACTTTTGCTGGCCAAAGCACTACTGGACCCTGCCAGGTCCATTCCTGCCCAGGGCATCCCATTCTGTGACTACAGCAGCCTCTGTTTAAGACCATATAAGCATTTGCTCTTATCATATTTGAAATTAGGCCTGATAAAGACACTTTTGCTGGCCAAAGCACTACTGGACCCTGCCAGGTCCATTCCTGCCCAGGGCATCCCATTCTGTGACTAAAGCAGCCTCTGTTTAAGACCATATAAGCATTTGCTCTTATCATATTTGAAATTAGGCCTGATAAAGACACTTTTGCTGGCCAAAGCACTACTGGACCCTGCCAGGTCCATTCCTGCCCGGGGCATCCCATTCTGTGACTACAGCAGCCTCTGTTTAAGACCATATAAGCATTTGCTCTTATCATATTTGAAATTAGGCCTGATAAAGACACTTTTGCTGGCCAAAGCACTACTGGACCCTGCCAGGTCCATTCCTGCCCAGGGCATCCCATTCTGTGACTACAGCAGCCTCTGTTTAAGACCATATAAGCATTTGCTCTTATCATATTTGAAATTAGGCCTGATAAAGACACTTTTGCTGGCCAAAGCACTACTGGACCCTGCCAGGTCCATTCCTGCCCGGGGCATCCCATTCTGTGACTACAGCAGCCTCTGTTTAAGACCATATAAGCATTTGCTCTTATCATATTTGAAATTAGCCTGATAAAGACACTTTTGCTGGCCAAAGCACTACTGGACCCTGCCAGGTCCATTCCTGCCCAGGGCATCCCATTCTGTGACTAAAGCAGCCTCTGTTTAAGACCATATAAGCATTTGCTCTTATCATATTTGAAATTAGGCCTGATAAAGACACTTTTGCTGGCCAAAGCACTACTGGACCCTGCCAGGTCCATTCCTGCCCAGGGCATCCCATTCTGTGACTACAGCAGCCTCTGTTTAAGACCATATAAGCATTTGCTCTTATCATATTTGAAATTAGGCCTGATAAAGACACTTTTGCTGGCCAAAGCACTACTGGACCCTGCCAGGTCCATTCCTGCCCAGGGCATCCCATTCTGTGACTACAGCAGCCTCTGTTTAAGACCATATAAGCATTTGCTCTTATCATATTTGAAATTAGGCCTGATAAAGACACTTTTGCTGGCCAAAGCACTACTGGACCCTGCCAGGTCCATTCCTGCCCAGGGCATCCCATTCTGTGACTACAGCAGCCTCTGTTTAAGACCATATAAGCATTTGCTCTTATCATATTTGAAATTAGGCCTGATAAAGACACTTTTGCTGGCCAAAGCACTACTGGACCCTGCCAGGTCCATTCCTGCCCAGGGCATCCCATTCTGTGACTACAGCAGCCTCTGTTTAAGACCATATAAGCATTTGCTCTTATCATATTTGAAATTAGGCCTGATAAAGACACTTTTGCTGGCCAAAGCACTACTGGACCCTGCCAGGTCGATTCCTGTTGGGGCATCCCATTCTGTGACTACAGCAGCCTCTGTTTAAGACCATATAAGCATTTGCTCTTATCATATTTGAAATTAGGCCTGATAAAGACACTTTTGCTGGCCAAAGCACTACTGGACCCTGCCAGGTCCATTCCTGCCCAGGGCATCCCATTCTGTGACTAAAGCAGCCTCTGTTTAAGACCATATAAGCATTTGCTCTTATCATATTTGAAATTAGGCCTGATAAAGACACTTTTGCTGGCCAAAGCACTACTGGACCCTGCCAGGTCGATTCCTGTTGGGGCATCCCATTCTGTGACTACAGCAGCCTCTGTTTAAGACCATATAAGCATTTGCTCTTATCATATTTGAAATTAGCCTGATAAAGACACTTTTGCTGGCCAAAGCACTACTGGACCCTGCCAGGTCCATTCCTGCCCAGGGCATCCCATTCTGTGACTAAAGCAGCCTCTGTTTAAGACCATATAAGCATTTGCTCTTATCATATTTGAAATTAGGCCTGATAAAGACACTTTTGCTGGCCAAAGCACTACTGGACCCTGCCAGGTCCATTCCTGCCCAGGGCATCCCATTCTGTGACTAAAGCAGCCTCTGTTTAAGACCATATAAGCATTTGCTCTTATCATATTTGAAATTAGGCCTGATAAAGACACTTTTGCTGGCCAAAGCACTACTGGACCCTGCCAGGTCCATTCCTGCCCGGGGCATCCCATTCTGTGACTACAGCAGCCTCTGTTTAAGACCATATAAGCATTTGCTCTTATCATATTTGAAATTAGGCCTGATAAAGACACTTTTGCTGGCCAAAGCACTACTGGACCCTGCCAGGTCCATTCCTGCCCGGGGCATCCCATTCTGTGACTACAGCAGCCTCTGTTTAAGACCATATAAGCATTTGCTCTTATCATATTTGAAATTAGGCCTGATAAAGACACTTTTGCTGGCCAAAGCACTACTGGACCCTGCCAGGTCCATTCCTGCCCAGGGCATCCCATTCTGTGACTACAGCAGCCTCTGTTTAAGACCATATAAGCATTTGCTCTTATCATATTTGAAATTAGCCTGATAAAGACACTTTTGCTGGCCAAAGCACTACTGGACCCTGCCAGGTCCATTCCTGCCCAGGGCATCCCATTCTGTGACTAAAGCAGCCTCTGTTTAAGACCATATAAGCATTTGCTCTTATCATATTTGAAATTAGGCCTGATAAAGACACTTTTGCTGGCCAAAGCACTACTGGACCCTGCCAGGTCCATTCCTGCCCAGGGCATCCCATTCTGTGACTACAGCAGCCTCTGTTTAAGACCATATAAGCATTTGCTCTTATCATATTTGAAATTAGGCCTGATAAAGACACTTTTGCTGGCCAAAGCACTACTGGACCCTGCCAGGTCCATTCCTGCCCAGGGCATCCCATTCTGTGACTAAAGCAGCCTCTGTTTAAGACCATATAAGCATTTGCTCTTATCATATTTGAAATTAGGCCTGATAAAGACACTTTTGCTGGCCAAAGCACTACTGGACCCTGCCAGGTCCATTCCTGCCCGGGGCATCCCATTCTGTGACTACAGCAGCCTCTGTTTAAGACCATATAAGCATTTGCTCTTATCATATTTGAAATTAGGCCTGATAAAGACACTTTTGCTGGCCAAAGCACTACTGGACCCTGCCAGGTCCATTCCTGCCCGGGGCATTCCATTCTGTGACTACAGCAGCCTCTGTTTAAGACCATATAAGCATTTGCTCTTATCATATTTGAAATTAGGCCTGATAAAGACACTTTTGCTGGCCAAAGCACTACTGGACCCTGCCAGGTCCATTCCTGCCCGGGGCATTCCATTCTGTGACTACAGCAGCCTCTGTTTAAGACCATATAAGCATTTGCTCTTATCATATTTGAAATTAGCCTGATAAAGACACTTTTGCTGGCCAAAGCACTACTGGACCCTGCCAGGTCCATTCCTGCCCAGGGCATCCCATTCTGTGACTAAAGCAGCCTCTGTTTAAGACCATATAAGCATTTGCTCTTATCATATTTGAAATTAGGCCTGATAAAGACACTTTTGCTGGCCAAAGCACTACTGGACCCTGCCAGGTCCATTCCTGCCCAGGGCATCCCATTCTGTGACTACAGCAGCCTCTCTTTAAGACCATATAAGCATTTGCTCTTATCATATTTGAAATTAGGCCTGATAAAGACACTTTTGCTGGCCAAAGCACTACTGGACCCTGCCAGGTCCATTCCTGCCCAGGGCATCCCATTCTGTGACTACAGCAGCCTCTGTTTAAGACCATATAAGCATTTGCTCTTATCATATTTGAAATTAGGCCTGATAAAGACACTTTTGCTGGCCAAAGCACTACTGGACCCTGCCAGGTCCATTCCTGCCCAGGGCATCCCATTCTGTGACTACAGCAGCCTCTGTTTAAGACCATATAAGCATTTGCTCTTATCATATTTGAAATTAGGCCTGATAAAGACACTTTTGCTGGCCAAAGCACTACTGGACCCTGCCAGGTCCATTCCTGCCCAGGGCATCCCATTCTGTGACTACAGCAGCCTCTGTTTAAGACCATATAAGCATTTGCTCTTATCATATTTGAAATTAGGCCTGATAAAGACACTTTTGCTGGCCAAAGCACTACTGGACCCTGCCAGGTCCATTCCTGTTGGGGCATCCCATTCTGTGACTAAAGCAGCCTCTGTTTAAGACCATATAAGCATTTGCTCTTATCATATTTGAAATTAGGCCTGATAAAGACACTTTTGCTGGCCAAAGCACTACTGGACACTGCCAGGTCGATTCCTGTTGGGGCATCCCATTCTGTGACTACAGCAGCCTCTGTTTAAGACCATATAAGCATTTGCTCTTATCATATTTGAAATTAGCCTGATAAAGACACTTTTGCTGGCCAAAGCACTACTGGACCCTGCCAGGTCCATTCCTGCCCAGGGCATCCCATTCTGTGACTAAAGCAGCCTCTGTTTAAGACCATATAAGCATTTGCTCTTATCATATTTGAAATTAGGCCTGATAAAGACACTTTTGCTGGCCAAAGCACTACTGGACCCTGCCAGGTCCATTCCTGCCCGGGGCATCCCATTCTGTGACTAAAGCAGCCTCTGTTTAAGACCATATAAGCATTTGCTCTTATCATATTTGAAATTAGGCCTGATAAAGACACTTTTGCTGGCCAAAGCACTACTGGACCCTGCCAGGTCGATTCCTGTTGGGGCATCCCATTCTGTGACTACAGCAGCCTCTGTTTAAGACCATATAAGCATTTGCTCTTATCATATTTGAAATTAGCCTGATAAAGACACTTTTGCTGGCCAAAGCACTACTGGACCCTGCCAGGTCCATTCCTGCCCAGGGCATCCCATTCTGTGACTAAAGCAGCCTCTGTTTAAGACCATATAAGCATTTGCTCTTATCATATTTGAAATTAGGCCTGATAAAGACACTTTTGCTGGCCAAAGCACTACTGGACCCTGCCAGGTCGATTCCTGCCCGGGGCATCCCATTCTGTGACTACAGCAGCCTCTGTTTAAGACCATATAAGCATTTGCTCTTATCATATTTGAAATTAGGCCTGATAAAGACACTTTTGCTGGCCAAAGCACTACTGGACCCTGCCAGGTCGATTCCTGCCCGGGGCATCCCATTCTGTGACTACAGCAGCCTCTGTTTAAGACCATATAAGCATTTGCTCTTATCATATTTGAAATTAGCCTGATAAAGACACTTTTGCTGGCCAAAGCACTACTGGACCCTGCCAGGTCCATTCCTGCCCAGGGCATCCCATTCTGTGACTAAAGCAGCCTCTGTTTAAGACCATATAAGCATTTGCTCTTATTATATTTATATTATAAGACACTTTTGCTGGGCATAGGCTTACTGCTGCCTGCCAGGTGCACTTCTGTTGAGGCATCCCATTCTGTAACATAGCATACCCCTCTTTATTTACACTAAGCAGCTCTCTTATTTACACTAAGCAGGCCTGTTGGAGGCTGAGTGTTACTGCTCACTTTTGGTGTGCATTATATTCTGTTTCATATAGACCCACCGCTGCCCGGGGTTTTTTTAAATATCACCTACTACCACGCCAGTTAGACTATGTCGGGCAGACAAGTGCCTGGAAGTGAAAAGAGGAGTGGCAGAGGCCAAGATTCCGCAGGCAGAGCTCGCATCAGACTGGGGGCCAGTAGCAGCAGGAGTCACGCTGAGAGACCTAATCTGCCAGTATCTGCTAGCGGTCGGGTCTCCACCAGTAACGCATCTGCCGTGGTAGATTGGTTGACGCGCTCATCAACAACATCATCACAACTTACGTCTGAGACCCCCAGTCTAGGGTCGGTAGGTTCCTCTGACACAACCCTGAGTTGGCATGCCCCGAGAGCAGTCCCTGTCCTCCCATTGCCTCTGGCCTACGCCGTTCCCTCCCCCAGCGACGTATCCTATGCTTTGGGTTCAGCTCCACTCTTTAGTGAGGAGGACCATCAGATAGAGGACAGTCAGCAGCTACTGCCCAGCCAAGAAATGGAGGTGGCTTCTTTAGCTAGGCAGACAAATAGTGATGTGGACAGTGTCGTGGGTGCTGCGAGCGTTCCAGCTCCTGCGCCAGACACTGTTGACGAATCCACGAACATCAGTGACGTACAGCCACAACTCGGTGATGATGATGATGATGACGATGAAGCCGATCGCACTTGGGAGCCGGGTGATGAAGGGGCTTCATCGTCATCATCAGGAGAAGAGGGGTGCAGGTTGCCCCGGAGTCAGCAGCTGAGGCAGCAAGGTGGTAGCAGTCAGCATGGGGGCACAATTCCAAAGGCTGGAGCCGGCCGGGGCCGGGGCCGGGGTAGAGCACCTGCTGTGCGGCAGTCTACCTTATCGGGAGGTAGTGGAGCAGGGGTTCCTGGAGTTGGCAACAGCAGCAGTGAATCAGTGAGGCCAGGGGGTGGGAAAAGTAGCTACTCGGCAGTGTGGCAGTTTTTCCTGAGGCATCCGCAGGAGGGTAACATGGCCACATGCAAGATATGTAGGCAAAAGGTGAAGCGTGGCCAGGGTCCAAATGTTGGCACCACGGCCCTGCGTCAACATATGATGCGTCACCATAAAACGACCTGGGAGAACCGAGGCTCCCAAGGGGTGGTCCAGTCTGCTTCCTCACCAAGTGAGCTCCCAATTTCTGCCAGCCAAGGCTCCAGCACCTCAGCCGAAGGCAGCTGTGCGTCATACCCATCCTCTGTCGCTCCTGCTCCTCCTCCTCCAAGTCATGCATCCCGCCAGCAATCCATCAGCGAAGCCATGTCCAAGAGACAGCAGTATGCGCCCACTCATCCTACGGCGCAGAAGCTGAATGTGCTCCTGTCCAAGTTGCTGGTGCTGCAGTCGCTCCCTTTTCAGGTGGTGGAATCTGCACCTTTCAGAGAACTGATGGCTTGTGCCGAGCCGAGGTGGAGAGTCCCAAGCCGTCATTTCTTTGCCAAGAAGGCAGTACCAGCGCTGCACACTTTTGTTGAACAGAAGGTGGGCCAGTCCTTGAGCCTGTCGGTGTGTAGCAAAATACATGGCAGCGCCGACATCTGGAGCTGTAACTACGGTCAGGGGCAGTACATGTCGTTTACGGCCCACTGGGTGAATGTGGTCCCTTTGCAGCAGCAACTTGGACAGGTCACGCCGCTTCGGCCTCCGCGCTCTCTGCCCATTGGGCCTGTGACACCGTGCGACTCGGCCTCCTCATCCTCCGCCATCTCCTCACCCTCCACTGTAGGCTCAAGTCTCAGTGCCCCTCCAGTCTACCATGTGTGCAGGGCACGGAGGTGTCACGCAGTGCTTCACATGGTTTGTCTTGGCGAACGGAGTCACACAGGGGAGGAACTGCTTAAATGTATTCATCAGGAAATCCAAACATGGCTTACTCCGAGAAAACTTAAAATGGGAATCATGGTTACCGACAATGGGAAGAACATTTTGTCTGCGCTGCGCCAAGGAAGCCTGACCCATGCCCCCTGCATGGCTCACGTCTTCAATCTGGTTGTCAAGCGGTTTCTGAAGTGTTCCCCCCATCTGCAGGACATCCTAACAACTTCACGGAAACTTTGCATGCACTTCAGCCACTCCTACACCGCCAAACACACCCTTCTTGAGCTACAGCGTCAGAATGGTATCCCCCAACATAGTCTGATTTGCGATGTTTCCACCCGTTGGAATTCCACCCTTCACATGTTGGACCGATTATATGAACAGAGAAAAGCCATCACGGATTTCCTGATGATCCAAGCAGATAGGGGGACTCCCCTGTGTAACTTCAATGTCAACCAGTGGCAGCTCATACGTGACACCTGCCGTTTGCTCAGGCCCTTTGAGGAAGCCACTTTATTTGTCAGTCGGCAGGATTACGGGATGAACGACGTGATTCCACTGCTTCATGTACTACAGCACATGTTGGAAACCATGGCTGGTCAGGGCACTGGAGACATGGCGTTTACATCTTACGGCCACATGAACCCCGTTGGAGCTGAACTGGAGGAGGAGGAGGAGGAAGAGGAGGAGGAGGAGTTGCCCAGCGAAACACAGTTTAGGCTTGGCGAAATGGCTGGTTTATCTAGTCAGCGGACAGGAGAGGAGGAGCAGGAGCAGCCAGAGGAGCTAGAGGTTTTTGAGGAAGGAGAGACAGAGGACCCGGGCACACCGTGGCAGTATGCAGTGGAGATGGAGACAGGTAGTCCATCCGAGTCACTTGCGCAAATGGCACGAAGCATGCTCACATGCTTGCGTAGTGACCCCAGAATTGTTTCCATCTGTCGGCGGGATGACTTCTGGCTGTCCACCTTATTGGACCCTCGCTTCCGGCACAAAATGGGGGCATTTTTTAAACCCACCGAGAGGGAGGACAAACTCAACTACTACAAAGACATTCTACGTAGGCAGTTGGCCGATGCCTATCTGCGCCATGGTCCATACTCTCGCAGGTCTGACTCGAGGGGACCTCTGCGCTCACCTTCCACTGCCATGGCCGCTGGGGGGGTTGGCAGCAGCAGCAGCAGAAGCTCCATCAGCAGCAGCAGCCTCAGTCTTCAGTCGCTAATGAGTAGCTTTCTACACCCGCATAGTGAGGCTACTCATGAGCAGCAGGAAGACCTGGAGCAGGACCTGAACCAGCAGGTCATGTCATACTTTGACATGACCATGCCAACACACCTTGAGGATCCGCTGGACTTCTGGGCAGCCAAACTTGATTTGTGGCCGCAACTAGCAGAGTTTGCCCTGGAAAAGCTGTCCTGCCCGGCAAGTAGCGTGCCATCTGAGCGGGTGTTTAGTGCGGCGGGGGCCATAGTTACGGCGAGGAGAACTCGTCTGTCAACTAAAAATGTGGAGAGACTCACCTTTGTCAAAATGAATCAGGGATGGATCAGCCAGGATTTCCACCCACCAATGCCTGATGCATGCGACTAGATTCAGCATGGTGCCACGTTTTACACTTTCCAAATGGTGCAAAACATATTTATGTCTTTAGGCCATTTTTTGGGCTCCTGCTGCTGCTGCTGCCAACTCCTGCCAACTCCAGGGTGTGATTCATCCAATTTTTGGGCTCCTGAGGCCAACTCCAGTGTATATTTGGGCTCCTGCTGCTGCTGCTGCCAACTTCTGCCAACTCCAGGGTGTGATTCATCCAATTTTTGGGCTCCTGAGGCCAACTCCAGTGTATATTTGGGCTCCTGCTGCTGCTGCTGTCAACTCCTGCCAACTCCAGGGTGTGATTCATCCAATTTTTGGGCTCCTGAGGCCAACTCCAGTGTATATTTGGGCTCCTGCTGCTGCTGCTGCCAACTTCTGCCAACTCCAGGGTGTGATTCATCCAATTTTTGGGCTCCTGAAGCCAACTCCAGTGTATATTTGGGCTCCTGCTGCTGCTGCTGCCAACTTCTGCCAACTCCAGGGTGTGATTCATCCAATTTTTGGGCTCCTGAGGCCAACTCCAGTGTATATTTGGGCTCCTGCTGCTGCTGCTGCCAACTTCTGCCAACTCCAGGGTGTGATTCATCCAATTTTTGGGCTCCTGAGGCCAACTCCAGTGTATATTTGGGCTCCTGCTGCTGCTGCTGCCAACTTCTGCCAACTCCAGGGTGTGATTCATCCAATTTTTGGGCTCCTGAGGCCAACTCCAGTGTATATTTGGGCTCCTGCTGCTGCTGCTGCCAACTTCTGCCAACTCCAGGGTGTGATTCATCCAATTTTTGGGCTCCTGAGGCCAACTCCAGTGTATATTTGGGCTCCTGCTGCTGCTGCTGCCAACTTCTGCCAACTCCAGGGTGTGATTCATCCAATTTTTGGGCTCCTGAGGCCAACTCCAGTGTATATTTGGGCTCCTGCTGCTGCTGCTGCCAACTTCTGCCAACTCCAGGGTGTGATTCATCCAATTTTTGGGCTCCTGAGGCCAACTCCAGTGTATATTTGGGCTCCTGCTGCTGCTACTGTCAACTCCTGCCAACTCCAGGGTGTGATTCATCCAATTTTTGGGCTCCTGAGGCCAACTCCAGTGTATATTTGGGCTCCTGCTGCTGCTGCTGCCAACTTCTGCCAACTCCAGGGTGTGATTCATCCAATTTTTGGGCTCCTGAAGCCAACTCCAGTGTATATTTGGGCTCCTGCTGCTGCTGCTGCCAACTTCTGCCAACTCCAGGGTGTGATTCATCCAATTTTTGGGCTCCTGAGGCCAACTCCAGTGTATATTTGGGCTCCTGCTGCTGCTGCTGCCAACTTCTGCCAACTCCAGGGTGTGATTCATCCAATTTTTGGGCTCCTGAAGCCAACTCCAGTGTATATTTGGGCTCCTGCTGCTGCTGGTGTCAACTCCTGCCAACTCCAGGGTGTGATTCATCCAATTTTTGGGCTCCTGAAGCCAACTCCAGTGTATATTTGGGCTCCTGCTGCTGCTACTGTCAACTCCTGCCAACTCCAGGGTGTGATTCATCCAATTTTTGGGCTCCTGAGGCCAACTCCAGTGTATATTTGGGCTCCTGCTGCTGCTGCTGCCAACTTCTGCCAACTCCAGGGTGTGATTCATCCACTTTTTTGGGCTCCTGAGGCCAACTCCAGTGTATATTTGGGCTCCTGCTGCTGCTACTGTCAACTCCTGCCAACTCCAGGGTGTGATTCATCCAATTTTTGGGCTCCTGAGGCCAACTCCAGTGTATATTTGGGCTCCTGCTGCTGCTGCTGCCAACTTCTGCCAACTCCAGGGTGTGATTCATCCAATTTTTGGGCTCCTGAGGCCAACTCCAGTGTATATTTGGGCTCCTGCTGCTGCTGCTGCCAACTTCTGCCAACTCCAGGGTGTGATTCATCCAATTTTTGGGCTCCTGAGGCCAACTCCAGTGTATATTTGGGCTCCTGCTGCTGCTACTGTCAACTCCTGCCAACTCCAGGGTGTGATTCATCCAATTTTTGGGCTCCTGAGGCCAACTCCAGTGTATATTTGGGCTCCTGCTGCTGCTGCTGCCAACTTCTGCCAACTCCAGGGTGTGATTCATCCAATTTTTGGGCTCCTGAGGCCAACTCCAGTGTATATTTGGGCTCCTGCTGCTGCTACTGTCAACTCCTGCCAACTCCAGGGTGTGATTCATCCAATTTTTGGGCTCCTGAGGCCAACTCCAGTGTATATTTGGGCTCCTGCTGCTGCTGCTGCCAACTTCTGCCAACTCCAGGGTGTGATTCATCCAATTTTTGGGCTCCTGAGGCCAACTCCAGTGTATATTTGGGCTCCTGCTGCTGCTACTGTCAACTCCTGCCAACTCCAGGGTGTGATTCATCCAATTTTTGGGCTCCTGAGGCCAACTCCAGTGTATATTTGGGCTCCTGCTGCTGCTGCTGCCAACTTCTGCCAACTCCAGGGTGTGATTCATCCAATTTTTGGGCTCCTGAGGCCAACTCCAGTGTATATTTGGGCTCCTGCTGCTGCTGCTGCCAACTTCTGCCAACTCCAGGGTGTGATTCATCCAATTTTTGGGCTCCTGAAGCCAACTCCAGTGTATATTTGGGCTCCTGCTGCTGCTGGTGTCAACTCCTGCCAACTCCAGGGTGTGATTCATCCAATTTTTGGGCTCCTGAAGCCAACTCCAGTGTATATTTGGGCTCCTGCTGCTGCTACTGTCAACTCCTGCCAACTCCAGGGTGTGATTCATCCAATTTTTGGGCTCCTGAGGCCAACTCCAGTGTATATTTGGGCTCCTGCTGCTGCTGCTGCCAACTTCTGCCAACTCCAGGGTGTGATTCATCCAATTTTTGGGCTCCTGAGGCCAACTCCAGTGTATATTTGGGCTCCTGCTGCTGCTACTGTCAACTCCTGCCAACTCCAGGGTGTGATTCATCCAATTTTTGGGCTCCTGAGGCCAACTCCAGTGTATATTTGGGCTCCTGCTGCTGCTGCTGCCAACTTCTGCCAACTCCAGGGTGTGATTCATCCAATTTTTGGGCTCCTGAGGCCAACTCCAGTGTATATTTGGGCTCCTGCTGCTGCTACTGTCAACTCCTGCCAACTCCAGGGTGTGATTCATCCAATTTTTGGGCTCCTGAGGCCAACTCCAGTGTATATTTGGGCTCCTGCTGCTGCTACTGTCAACTCCTGCCAACTCCAGGGTGTGATTCATCCAATTTTTGGGCTCCTGAAGCCAACTCCAGTGTATATTTGGGCTCCTGCTGCTGCTGCTGCTGCCAACTTCTGCCAACTCCAGGGTGTGATTCATCCAATTTTTGGGCTCCTGAGGCCAACTCCAGTGTATATTTGGGCTCCTTCTGCCCCTCATAGTGATGCCACTTCAACTCTCTGCAATTGTGCCGCTCTGCGATTCTATTAGCGATGCCTCTGATCTGCATGTGATATTTCTTCAAAGTATTATTTAACTAACCCAGCACGCATCCTGTGCGTGTTACAGCAAGGCTGAATGGTTTACAACCCTATTGAGGCTGTAGGAGGCTCAGAAATAGCCGTTTTTAATAGCGATTCGTCGCGAATTTATTCGGGTCGAAACGATTTTTGTCGGAAAATTCGGCGAATCAGTCGAATCGAATTTTTCAAAAGTTCGCTCATCTCTAATCAATATGTTGCCAAAAGATGTAAATATCATAAGTTAAAACTCTTAAAACCCTACAGAAAAGGTGCTTCATTCTATCTGCTATCCCCACTCTCCTAGGATAAAGCACTTTACCATTTCTTCCAACAAAGAACAGAGCAGGTTGAGTGTATCAAACTCTGCACAATACTATAAAGCAGAACAACTAGCCCCTTTAGCCACTTTGTACTTACCTTAAAAATCCCCACACTGGACCCATTAACAACAATCCCTCTTCTACCAGCGAAATCCCGCCCATCCGGTATCTCCCAATTCTAAAACTGACCCTACAAATATGGAACTATACTGATGGAAATCAAATATGGAAACCAGCAAGAAGCTGATCTCCTCCCACCTCTCTCTCATACAATCCCCTATTCCCCCTGGGACTACACAATCCAGCTGACTTTGACTAGTGGATGGCAAACCAATTCAGCAAGGTACATGACTTAACCGCCAACAGAGGAACGCTATTTCCTAAAGACTCCTCCCCCCAAGTCAATTTTTTAGATCTTGAAATCCGCTATTGGCCGACCGCCATATTTAAACAGATGGACCCCCACCATTTAAGCTGTCATTCTTTGAAAATCACTGCCTTAAAAGCTCAAGTGGTACTCGGCTCCCTTTTGTATAATGCCCTATCAAAAGGTGACAATGGAACAAAACTTCAATATATGCTAGCTTGGGGGGCAGACCTCGGAAAGTTTTCCTTTGAGCAATGGACCAGCATATGGTCTGCAATATGAAAAAGTTCTTGCAATATTTTAGCTTTTAATGAGCTAGTATTTGACACCAATAAAACTAAATAAATGTTTCCCATCTACCTCTCCGAATTGCTTTCGGGGCTGCTCACATCTTGGCTCTGTGACACATATTTGGTGTCCTATTCAGTAGACCAGAACATCTGGGGCAGGGCCTATAAGCTTCTGTCGCTACTCTTACATATAACCCTAAGGAAGGTCCCAGAGGAAGCGCTCTTACTATTAAAAGGTTAATAGCCTCTCATACCCACAATGGCGTTATTGCCATACATGTGCTTATAGCTGCTAAACAATCTATTGCCAGGTCATGGTAAAAACATAATATTATTTGGTCAGAAATTCTACTTAGAATTTCAGACATTATAGTAAATGAAAAGCTAACAGCTGTTACCCAAGACCTCCTCAGGGGGTTTCAGGCTATTTGGGAACCATGACTGAACCACTTTAACTCATCAGGTCATAACTTCAAGCTCTGACTCTCAAGTTCACCCCGGCTATAGTGTTTTTCTCTTAACTAGATTGTATAACGTGCATATGCTCTGCACACCACCACTTTCCTGCCCCATCTTTACCCATTCCCCCATTCACCCCCACCCTGTTCCCCCATACAACTTACCTATGACCCACATTAATATGTATACCGGTGGGATATCTTTACTTCACTCTCACACATATGCTAGGCTAAAACCAAGCTCCTTTCCAGGAAGAGTTTCTATGTTATGCTCTTATGATGTCATCAGGCTATGCAACTACCCCTGTTTATAATATGATTTGTTATGTTTCTTGTGTATGATTCAACAGTATATAATCCCATTTTTGTTATTGGTGAATGCCTCTCATGGTCATACGCACCTTGAGATATGTAACATTGGTTTGTATTTGTACATGTGCATCATCGCTTTTGAGGAGGTGGGGCCCCCAAAATGGCCCCTTAATTTTATAGCCCAGTGGGGTGTTCCCTGGCACCCAGTGGGCCTGGTGGAGCCTGGGCTCTGACTGCTTTGTCTACTAGTCCCTGCACTTCATTGCAAATAACAGCTTGGGGTTGTCTTTTTTGTGGGGCCCACTATGACTTTTGCTATTTGGCCCGTGAAGCCTTTGTACACACCTGATGGTGATGGCCATTATTTTGTAAAACATAGGTGCTGAATTGCTTTAAAAGCATGTCTTAGACCAGACAGAACGAGTTACCATCACTAATGGTCATGGGGTCACAAGACCAGCCACCAGCAGCGAGAGAATGTGAAAGTAAGTAGTTAGTCGAGGCACAAGGGCTTCTCGTGCACTAACCAGCCAGAATGCAAGACTGTCGTTTCGCTTTTAATAGCTTCACTCGTGTTCAACAGTATTGCACTGTGCAATATTACAGAGCCTAGCTCTGCTGTGCAGAATAATAAAAAATGGACAGTTTTAGTGCCTTGGAGACTAATGTCAAAGCTTAAAAAATAGGTGACCCTAGCACTAGGGTAGTGTTTAGGACCATTAAAAAACATGATGCGACAGGACAGCCTTTGGGATTCGACAGGGTCACAGAGGGGTGGAGCAGTGTTAATGCACTGGGTGGCACTGTATAAAGTTTGCTCTGGGCCCCATAGTTCGCTATATATGGCCCTACTCAAAATCTACAGAGTTAACATTTCTTTGTGTGTGCTTATTTTATATTACATATATTTTAGAAAAAGCAGAGACAGTGCAGACACTTTTCCTTGTATTTGGGCCAGTATATATGTAATCATATGCTGTTTACCATAAATCAGAGAGAAGCCATGATATGAGATGTGTCATTGGGCGGCTCCCCGATCTGTATTCAGAAAGCCTACAACATGCCAGAGGGGGTTGTCATGGATAGGACATGCGATTTGGGGACGTGATGACAGAGCTCTGCCACTGAGCGTCACTGAGCCCTCAGGCACATTCACAGAAGCATATTTATTTTAGGTGCTCTAGAAGAAGACGAGGGAAGGCTGCCAGCAATGAACACCTGTGCTGCTGGAGGAGCCTGACACCCGCTACTACAGCTCAAAACACATTCCTCAGCTGGAACCAAAGACACTTCTTTTTCATGAAATGATGTCATTTTTTTCAGGGCTTAAATGTCCAAGTAAAAAAAAGACATACCGTATGTTGCTAATTAATTATAGTCATGCAATTACTTAGTCTTTGATTAAGCAACTTACTAGAATTGTGAATCTGTGTAGTACATGCACCAAAAGAGAGAGGCCAATCACTACTTTTCATGCCCCACTGCTTATTCATATCCTATCATTACAGTACCATTTTCCCATTCTCGGCATCCTTCATGTACAGTTTAAAATTAAAAGACATACCTAGGCTAATTGTAAACTTGAAGCATACTTACTAGCTGACCCTAACTGCGTACCACTTCCTCTTTTATTATCTCAAGCACCATTAAATAAAGATACTTTCAATTAGGGTGTGGCACTGCTTTAAAGGGAACACTTGGGAATTTCATTCTTCTGTTTGTTGTTTTCAAACCCCACAGTGCATCCAGGAAACTCATCTTTTTGGTCGCTCAGCCAATAAGCATGCTCCACTTGGCTGGGGTCCATATGGCTCTGTTAGCTGCATAGATACAACTCCCTCTCTTGTTCCACAGTCCCTCCTCCTTTCCTCTTTTTTATACTGCTTCTGTCTTATTATTTGTTTCCGCATTTGCTACTTCTCCCTTTTATTTCTGTTCTCCCTACATCTTTTTCTATTCCTTCCCTTATCTAGATTAACTGGTTCCGGGTTTAGGCTGTTCCCGGCTGTTTTACATCAAGCCTTTGACCATAACCACACTCATTTAATTACATAAAATGTTTTATTTGTGACAATAAGTTAAAAGGGAAAGTATCCCATAAACAAATTTTTATCTCATGTGATCAACTGCAATTTTTTACATACATAAATGCAATTCAATCATGTGTACATTTGTTACAACCATTATACAGTCATATATATACATTACTTGCTCCCCTCAAAGTTCTTTGTGGGTCAATTATTTCATCGTACACCCTATAGGACAAACATGTTTCGCCTATCGCTCCGGCTTTTTCAATGTCCTTATGACTATATAGGGGGGCAGTAGAAATCCATATTAGTATAGTAAACAGTTATCAGCAAGCAACATAGGATTGGCTGAGCAGCAATTTCTTAACTAACTTATGATAGCAAGGGCCCCTTAAGAGAGAGGGGGGGGGCAAAATAGGACGAAATCTTAATAGATCAAGAAAATCTCATCCTCAATAAATACAAATAACAAACTTCTTTTGTATAATTTTAATAAGCAGGTAGTTTGGCTGTGTTTTGCATTGCATGTAAATTCCTTCCCTCTCCTACTGTGTCTTCTATTGCATGTGAATCCCTTCGTTTACTCAGCAATGTAATAGGGAAGTGAGGACAGGGGAGTTTCAATCTGTGCGCCGGCCGGGCTTCAGTAAGATGGCGCTGGGAACAGCCTAAACCCGGAACCAGTTAATCTTGATAATAGCCTGACCATATACCAACCAGAGGAAGGGTCACTGAGGAAGGGAAACCATGACTAGGTTACCCAAGTGTTTCTTCCCTTATCTAGTTTGCTCTTTCTTTCACAGCCTCTTCTTCATTTTTCCTCTATACGTCTTGTAATGCTTCCCTCTATCCTGTCCTATTGTGGTCTAAGAGTATATATAAATATGCGTTTTGGGACATTTTTTGTTATTAGAGACATAGAAATATAGAAGGTTGATGGCAGAAGGAGACCATATGCTCCATCTAGTCTGCCCTTATACTGTATGTGCTCTTATCTTAGGATAGATGTTTGCTTATCCCAGGCATGTTTAAATTCCCTTACTGTCGATTTTTCAACTACCTCTGATGGAAGTTTGTTCCAAGCTTCTACTACTCTTTCTGTAAAATACTGTTTTCTAACATTCCTCCTTCCCTTTGACAAGTTCCAGGTGGCACCCCTTGCTCTATCATCCCTCCCCTCCTAAACCTGAATGAATCATTTCACGTATTTAAAGGTCTCAATCATGTCCCCTCTCTCCCTTCTTTCCTCCAGACTGTACAAATTAAGTTCTTTAAAGCTGACCAACGGTCTAAAATGACTTAAGCCACACCAACACAACAAACAGTGCTCATATGCATCCCTCCCCAGGGCAATTTAGATTGCTGTGCATAAAAATTAATTTGCCTTTTTCTAACCCCTGCTGTAGTAAATTTTAGAAACAAAATGGCGGCTCACGCTTTTGCATGCCACCTTCAAACAGGATGTGCTGCTGGGCTTCCTGTTCCTGTGCATTGTCAGTTATGTCAATTGTATCCAGGCAGCAGCATGGCTGAGATGTTGGGAGAGGAAGCTCCAAAATGGCCGCTACCTTTTCTTTCCGACTATGCCAGGCTGTTGGCCCGGTTTAAGTCTCTCCTGATAAGTTTTAAGTTTAAGTCCTTCCACCATTTTCGTTGCCCGCCTTTGGACACATTCTATTTGAATAATGTCTTTTTGCAGGTAAGGTCTCCAGAACTGCACACAGTATTCTAGCTGTGGCCTCACCAGGGCTCTATACAGCGGCATCAAAACCTCCCTCTTCCTACTGGTGATGCCTCGAGCTATGCAGCCGAGCATCCTGCTTGCTTTTCCCACTGCCTGGCTACACTGTCCACTCATCTTGCAGCTTTCAGTAATCAGTATGCCTAAATCTCTTTTCTCTGAAGTCCTGGTTAACACAGTGCTGCCCATACGGTACTTAGACCAGGGATTCCTTCTACCCAAGTCCAAGATTTTGCATTTAGAGACATTAAACTCCAGTTACCACAGTTTTGAGCATTATCAAGTAAAACTAAATCAGTTTCCATGTTGCAGACACCTCTAGAAATATTCACCATATTACTCACCTTTGTATCATCAGCAAATAGACAGACTTTTCCTACCAGGCCTTCTCCTATGTCACGTACAAATATATTAAAAACAATGGGGCCTAGGACAGAGCCTTGTGGCACACCACTTGTAACTCGACTTTGTTCAGATTGCACACCATTAACAACATCAACACTCTGATAGCCTATTTACAGATAACAGATAATAGTTATTATTATTTACTTCTAAAAAAAATCTAGTCCTTTTAAATCTGTCAGCTATGATGTTGGAAGGCCATTCCACAGATTTCTAGTTCTTATGGTAAAAAAGGATTGTCCCTTCTGGAGATTGAATCTTTTTTTGTCCCCCCTTAGGTGTCTTCCAGAACTAAATACATTTAATTCCCATTATTCGTGTTGGGTGAACCCCTAGAGGTTTGGGTTTGGCAAGTTTAAAGCAACTTTGAACAAAAGTTTAGTTTGGGTACCCTACCTTTCTGCTTCCTGCTGCAACACTCTGCTTTAGGTTGAGCTAGTTGATGGGATTTTCGGGGGTTCGGGCCAAATGCCGAACTCGAACATGGACTTATGGCTGAATTCTGTGTTGGGGCTGGGAACCCAAACTCACAATGTCCGATACAAACCCGAATTTTGCTGTTTGGGATCACCCAACACTACCCATAATCTTTCTTAATAACTAAGATCCTTCATTCCCCTTATCAGTTTGGTGGCTCTCCTCTGTACCCTTTCCATAATCAGGGCATTCTTTCTATAAACTGGTGCCATGAACTGGGTGGCATAATACAAAAGAGGGTGCATCAGTGCCATGTAAGGAGCCAATGTTACATACCTGTCCTGTGATTCCATGCCTCTTTAAATGCATAGTAATATATTTGTGGCTTTGGGTGCAGCTGCTTGACATTGCATACCGCTATTTAGTATGTGGTTCATTATCTTTATTATCTAGTGACTCTTCCAGCCTTACTCCCCCCAAAGACATATGTGGCCTGCAGATTTTTAGACCCCAAGGGTATTACTTTACATTTATCCATATTGAATTTCATTTGCCACTTAGATGCCCAGCCTGAAGCTTGTTCATATTTTCAATGGACTGCACTGTGCTACATATGTTAAAGTTGCAGCCAGGCCCCGATTTTCTTCTAGTCAGTCACCCTTCTTTCAAACGCAGAAGGGGGTCTGAACCTCACCTCTGGTGTAAACAGACAGATAGGGGGAGAGGCACCATCTCTTGAAAACAGGAAGGGAGCTGCCCAAACAGTGATGCAGTAAGAGGCAGAATTCAAGCAAAGAAAACTTTGCAAAGAAAATAGAAAAGAAAGCAAAGAAATAGAACAGTGGAGGAGGTGATTCCTGCTGCATCAACTCTGGTGCTGCTACAACCTTTCTGTTTCCACATCTGCTGGCCTGTTGTTAACCATCAGACCATGTCTGCTCTACTGCCCTGTTGTCAACCTGTGCCATGTCAGACCTCATCTGCTCTAAAGCCCTGTTGCCAACCAGTGCCATTTCTGACCGTGTCTGTTTTGCTGTCCTTTTGCTGACCTAAGCCATGTCTAAACATGCTTGGTTTGCTGCTTCTGCCCATTAACACATTGTGCCATGTGTTGAGGACATGTCTGTCCTCAGCTCTTCTGCTATTGGCCATTGTTCCAGCTTAAACTTCCAACCATGTCCTCTGTTTCTATCACAGCCTAAGTGACAGCTGTTGAAGTAGGCCTCATGCCACAGAGACTGCTCCAGAACCAGCCACTGATACATCTTAGCTTGCTATAGTTCAGGGGTTTCACCATGATTTATTGAAAAGCCCAAACCCTTAAAAAAACATTCCCCAGCATATAAAATTAATATATTTTAAGTTTTTAGTCACTTACTTATTAATCTTTCCCCCACTGGGCTGTAACTCTGTTCAGGACTTTAGGATACGGGCGCCGCCATCTTGACTCAGAAGCATCACACTTACCAAGGAGAGGAGTGTAGGATAAAGTACAGGGGGGTGGGTTGTAGCTGTGCTTTGCTCAGACAGAGCAGAGCTGGTGTCAGGAAAAAAGGTCAGCAATCCCAGAATGCAGAGCAGCACAGTCAGAAGGCACTTCCTGTTTGCAGGCTGCCTGATGTTCCATGAGGCGCCATCTTCAATGTTTAAAGGCTCATAACATGCAGTAGATGCAGGTAGGGTGATTTTTAATGTGAGCAATCTGTATGTACAGGGTGTGGGAAACATATAAGATAGACTCTTATTCAGGGTGACGGTCCGCTTTAAAAAGCATCATTTTGCTGGCATTGCACTATTTATTGAGCTCCAGTCATCTTTCTTTTTTGGTGCTGCTATTTTAACAGAAGGTGCTGGAAGTCACAGCGACCGATGTTGACATATTAGCTATGATTATTGTGCTAGGTATTGGCTGGCCTTTGTCCTCGCTTGTTGGATCCAAATGGCGATTCTAACAGCACCAGGGCGCGCCACTATGTTTTACCATTGTAAAGACACTGCACACCATACTTATTTATAATTTTTGGAATGCTGAAAAGATTGGCGCCGTTTCATCGCTTTGCTTTCAGCATGTCACTACTGGGGACAAATGGGTCATACTTTACAGTGCGTTTAGATTGCTTTGTAGCTGTTGGTCAAATTACACATTGGTAAGCAAAAGAAAGTATGAAAAAGATTGAACAAGAAAAAAATAAAGTGACATTTGGCGACATCCTGGTCCTGTGTTTACATTATTGACAAGTCACAATGCAAGTTCTGTACATAAAAAAGTATAATATTAATTTTAAGGCAACACTTCAATACAGTTCTGTCCATTGTGCTCTATGGGATCTTAACCTACAGTGCCACTATAAACTGGTGCAGCTTATACAAGATTTGCCCAACACTGCAAAGTATTGAGCTAGTAATAAATTAGACACATGTCAGGGGCAACATTGGTGCTGCATGTTTTTAGTTTGATAAATCGCACACTGAGTGCCGCTGAGACAAAAATATTGGCTTTGGGCGTTATTATCAGGTGCTGATGCAAAATAAATCAGGCTCCCAGTATTGGCAACAAGCCATGTGACCCATTAAACCCAGGTCCATTTTTTTTTCTTCTTACTAGACACAAGCGCACAAATCATTAAAACTGTATATTAGCAAGTTTAAAAACGAGGTTAACAATGACCACTTTGTTTCTTTGATTATTTTCAAATAAAGCATTTTTAAAAAGATGGTGAGATAGAATTCTACCAGGTTAACTACCTCTAATTTTTTTCTTAATTTTAGAATAAATGAGCTTTGAAGTTGTCAAATTTTATTACAAATTAATTAACGCATACATTCGCTAAAGGGCAGTTATCGGATACATTAAAAAGATGCATAAATTAGATATTTTAAAGTTTCCAGGTGTTAGTAACATAGCATCACTCTGAGTCAATTTTCACAACATTTTTTTTATATGTTTTTTCTCTAAAATACACTGTATCACTATGTAAAATGAACCCGATAAGGTGAAAATAATAACTCTGTGTTAGATCAACAATATATATGCTATCAACATGTAAAGTGTCATTAGCACATTAGGTTTTTGAAAAGCTAAAAATAAAAAAAAAAACAATGTTTTTGTTATTTAATAAATATTTTCACTCTGTATTTTCACAGCCTTTATATGCCCTAAAGCATCTCACAAGATATAATTTCCAGTATTGTACATGGTGTTGTCATCTCCAGACCATTGGACTATATACTCCATTGCCACTACATTTCTGCTGCCTTGATAGTGAAATTATTATTAATGTACTCAAACATTTACATTTACATTTGGGTCAAAGAGGAAAAACTAATAGTCACAGGGCCCTGGTGCCTAAAGGTGACCTGTAAGCATATACAATCAAAACTAATACTTACCTTACATCTCCTGCATCTGATCAGTCTACGTCTGTTGTTTTAAAACATACTAATTAGGTAAATCTTGGCTCCAATCTTTAAGCATATCCTTCTGCTTTCACAGTGGACCATGACTGGAGTTGAAAAAAATTCTCATGGTAGTAAAAAATTCATTTCAAGAGAAAAAAGCCTGAGAATTTTAATGTAGATGAATCACCAGATATGGAAACAATGAAAGCCAATGGTAATTTTTTACTCCTGGGAAAAGTAGTAAACTTTTTACTCTTTTACACTGCAGTAAACAGTGCCATTGACTTTCATTGTCTTTCTATCTGGTAATTCATCAACACTGAAATTCTCAGGATTTTTTCTCATGAAATTAGTTTTTATTACCATGAGATTTTTTTTTAACTCTTGATGAATCAAGGTCAATGTTATTGAAATAGACTGAGAGCAGGTCAATAAAATGAAGTCTATTTTCTGTTTTTCCATTACAAACAGTTTCACCATTTTTACATAAAAGCTTCCTATGCTTCCTCCATCACACATTTGCTTGCCAGTTATCAATTTACACTTACAATAAAAAAAGTTTTAATCCAGCATATCATATGAAAATCACAAGATCCCATGTTTTCAGTCTCCTACTGTGTTGCACTTCAAAGTGTGTGACGGCAGCGATCCAGTTTTTGAACAAGCTGAGCTTTTTTCGCCATCAAAGCCACACCCCCTGCAAATTTGAGATTGATGATTGGCTAATCTGAAAGCTGGCAGATGCATCCTCTTTTAGACCAAGGAGGGTTGCCTACCAAAGCCTATCTAAATGGCTGGACGCAGTAACGCAGCATCAGCCCAGAGATGTCAAGAATGCAGGCGACATGGTTTACAGTGCCATATGAGCAGGGCCTGCGTCAGCACCCGGCAAGGCAGGGCAGCTACCAGGGGCCCCCACCCTCCAGGGGGATCACTGACATGAGCGGCCTTTGGGGTGTGCCACGGTGTTTCACCAGCGACGGACTGGGAGAGCACCACCACAGCTGGTGCCCACATCTCCTTGAATGGCGGGGTTCCACACAAAGGACATCTCGATTTAAATTCCGGGGGAGGAAGTGCCAGGTTTTGTTCTACTTTTAACCCTTTAAATGCCAAGCACGTAGTTTCTACGTGGTTGCTTCTCCTACCGTTAAGTGTCAAGCACGTAGAAACTACGTGCTTGGCATTTCCCCCTGCTAGTGTAGAAAGAAAAAACTCACCTCCGGTATGGATTCAAAGCCGGGGGTCTCCTCTTCCTCCGGGGGGCATCCGATCCCCCCTCGCGGTCTCCCGTCTTCAGGAGGGGGCCCGAAACTGGCCGTCCCCCCCGTTTCCGCTGCTGACACTTGCGGATGTAAATTAAAAAAAAAAAACAATGACATTCACTCACCTCCTCGCCCGATCCCTCCGCCACATGGTCTCTTCACCAGGGGGGTTCCGATCGCCCCCTGGGCTCCGCAGGCTTCAGGTGAGGACCCTCTTCCGGGTCCTCACCACCTCTTCTGACGGCGCTGGCTGCCACCCCTAGCCCTGCCTTTTGTGGGAGGAGTGGGATGATGTTATCCTGCTCCTCGTATTCTCTCACCCGCACCTGGCTCTGACAGATGCCGGTAGTTGCGGTGCAGAGTGGGTGCAGAGGCAAGAAGGCTCCGATCTTTTGCCCCTCACTTGCCCTGCTTCGATCACTATCAGCATCTGTCAGTGGCGCGGGACAGCAGAGCGGGACACCGGATCGGAGGTGAGTAGAGTAAAAAATAAAATAAATGTATTTTTTTCTATCTGTGTCTGTGCGTTTACTTTTTACATTTAACCCCTTGTGAACTGGTAGGGGGTCCATGAGACCCCTATACTAGTTCACAAGGCTGGGGGCTGGCAAGTCACCTGCTCTAGAGGGTGACTTACCATTAACCACCAGCACCGCCAATTACCTACCTCCCCAAAAAAGCCCGGGGGGGGGGGGGGGGCAGAAGAGCCCATGGCCAAAGGCTATGCTGGCTTGTAGTTTGCAGGGCCAGGGGCCACCAAAGCTGGCCCCTGCGTCCTGTTCCTATAAGCCCTGCATAGCTGGTCCCGGGCTGGTTATGTTATTTTGGGTAGGGGGGACCCCATGTCATTTTTGGGGGTATTTTTAAAGGTTTTTAACCCTTAAAATTCCTCAAAAAAATTATGCCAATTTTTTTCTTGATTTAACCCTTTATAGTGTGGATGGTAGTTGTATTTTATTTGTAAATTTTATAAAGTGCTCTTTTCAGTTTGGGGGGTCTGCTGGGCACGAATGGGGGACTACCGATACATATGTGGTATCGTTGTAATCAGGAGAAATGGGGCTATCACATGCAATGTGGTTTTCTTTAATAAAATAAATTTTTTATTTAAAATAAAGAAGACAATTTTCTAAAAAATAATGTTTTTGTTTTTTTGTTTTTTTTTTACTTAATAATATTGTAAAAAACAGAACAGTTAAAGCCTAAACTCTGCTGCAAAAAATATATATATAATTTTCCTGGAAATTCCTGCAAAAATGGCGCAAATCATGGCACAAAATGGGGAAAAATTACCTGTCAATAGAGGGTGACAAAATCTCAAGTAGGCTGACAATTAAAAGGGTTAAAAGTAGCTATGCATGTTCTGTTCGGGGGACCTTGTGCTTTCAGATTTTAGCTTGTTTTTGCTAGTTTCCATATTGATATTTTAGGAAAAGGTGTCTTTTTTCAGATTTATATACATTTTTAGGGAAACCCTGCGCAACCAAAGAAATCTTTGAGGGATTACTTCCAGAACGATGAGCCCATTACAATAAGCTGGGTACTCTTAGAAAGCTTAATGTGTGTACTTACAGGGAATATATGGTTTGTGGGGGGTATTCCAAATGTAAAGGCTTGTTTTGGTTGAAAAATTGCAAGGTGCGCACTTTGTCTGCAGCGCAGAAATTTTCAAGTAAAATTACCGTTACTCACATGCTTTACTTTGGGGTGTTTGACAACTCTTCCCTTGACAGAACATATGCATGTTGGGTATCGTTCTGTTCGGGCAATGTTGCTTTTTCAGATTTAACCTGTTTTTTCTTGTTTGAATATAGTTTTTTTAGGAAAACGCGGCTTTGATTCTGCTTTTATATCCTTTTTTAAGGAAAATCTTTGCAGCCAAAGAATACATTGAGGGAATACTTCTAGAAAAATGTGGCCACATCAACAAGCCTGGTACGCCTAGAAAGCTTGAGGTGTGTACTTCCTGAGAATATATAGTTTGTGGGGCGTATTTCAAATGTAAAGGGTTGTTTTTATTGAAAAACTGCAAGGTGCGCATATTGCATAGCATAGTTGTATTTTATCTGAAAATCCCCTAAAGCGTTGTTTCAGTTTGGGGGAGTCTCCTGGGCAGGAAAGGGTGTCTACCAATACATATGTGGTACCGCTGTAACCGGGAGAAATTGGGATTTCACACGCAATAAGATTTTATTGACGAACTGACATTTTTTATTACAAAAAAAACACTACAAATTGTAAAAAATAGATTTTTTTTATTTTTTTGCACATATTTCACCCAAAAATATTGAGAATACACCTAAAAAGTGAAAAACAAGACATTTCATGTTAAAGCCCAGACTATGCTGAAAAAACAATATATAATTTTTCTGGGAAATCCCTGGAAATCCCTTCAAAAATCACAGGTGAATATGCATAGCGCAAAATAGTGCAAAATGGTCTGGCAACAAAGCGTAACAAAAACTCCAGGTAGGCTGGCACTTAAAGGGTTAAATTGCCCATCCCAGCTGATTTCCTATTCCTGGAGCATCCTGTGATACCCTACTGTGTGAAACCTCCTGGGATCGCTAGCATACCCACTATGTAAGAAATTTCACCCCTAAATTTTGGTCTGCTTTACAGGGGCATCTCCATTTTGGATGCCGCTGTTTGTATAGGAACCCCCGTGGTTTGGCCGTTAACTCAGACTGGCGATCCAAATATCATGATCCTTAGGGGGCTACAAGATTTGGGACGTCCCTCTGTGATGTGACGCGACTCTTCACCACAAAGGGGCCCAATGAGACCATGCCACCCAAGGGCCCACATAAACCTGGAGCCGGCCCTGCATATGAGACAGGGCAAAGATGAGTTTTGTGGTGACTGGGGGCGGGGGATCGCGATGTGCCATGCCCCAGGGGAAGGCCATGGACATCTCTTAGACTCTATAATCGCTCAACCAGGGTTTTGATCCTCTTTAACCCAATGATATTTTGCGCTATGTTCAGAGGACAGGTCTGTCTTGTATTGTTCCTTGTCAATCCGAATAGTACATTCCCCAATGATTACAAACCCTATAAACTCTACCAAGGATTCCACAAAAATGCTCTATCAACTGTTAATCCAGGGTCAGGTGAGTTTTTTTTTGTGACATTGGGTTTTCTAAAACCATGATTCCATCCATATTCTGTAAATGTACTTACAGGAATTGTTTGGTCTGCTTTAACATTGCAGAACAGAACAATTTAACTATAATCAGGACTGAATGGTAATGACTGGTACAACATTGGGTCCTTGTACAAACTTCCCACCAAAACTCAAAACCCTCTGGGGTCACAGGGAGCACTAAGCCTTAAAGTGCCTTTGAAAAACATAAATTGGCTTTAAAATGGACCTAAACCATAACTCACCTTTTTCTATCAGAGCTCAATCTGCCATGGACAGGAAACAGCTGTGCAGCAGCCGTGCCTCCTGCATGTTCCCTGCTACCTGTCATGATTTGGTCCATAGGAAAAAGTGATCTCGTAAATTCAGGTCTAATAAGCCACATGAGTCGGTGGTTTAGGGTATCGTGGACTTGAATCATACCTGGGAGAAAATGGCCAGAGATGGTCTAGGTCTACTTTAAGGAAATATCTTTGTATAAGGTGAAAACCGGACATATCCAGAGAGTTCATAATGTATTCAAAGACTAGCAGAATAGAATAAATGAGCTTCTGCTATCAGGATATTAAATCTCCCATTTATTCAAACAATAAAAAGACAGGGTTCTGATTGGCTGTGTCCAAACAAACCTATAAACCTATAAGGATTAGGCTAGATGCTGGAAATAAACAATGCATAGAGAATTCTTCCTGGCTGCTCTCACTGCACATTCAGAAGCATGTAAATACAGTGCACTACTATTATAGTGCTGCACATTGCACACACTGTAGCTCTGTGCTGCTTTAAAAGCGAGCATCAATAGCAGTCTGTAAGCACAAAATATATTACTAGTGATATGTCCGAACACCTGCTGAGGATATGGTTGAAAAAATATTAAAACAAAGGCAGATAACTGGCAGACAAGGAAGACACCCTGGCAGGGGAGCCACTCTAAGAAATCCAGAGGAAATGACAGAATGCTGGCAACAAATAAATACAGACAAGGCAAAATATAAGAGTGGCAGAAAATACACTGGAAAGGATAGAATATTGATAGGGTGAGACTGCTGGCAAAGTAACAGTAATGGGAAATCACTAGCGAGCCAGTGTTGGCATACTCTAGGAGGCACAAATAAATCATTGTGTAGAGCTCTGTTGTAAGAAAAACACCAGAAATCCAATTCATTGGCGCCAATTAATTAGCTAACAAAAAGATATAAAATAATACCCAACACATTTATGTGATTTTCAGCATGTAAAATGTAAAAATTCGGAGGTAAGATATTTCTTTATTAGTCTGCAATATTTCACTATGTTCCTCTTATCCAAAATTCAGGTTGTGACACATTGCAGAAAAAAAGGGCATTCAAGCTAGGGTTCAGCTGACTGGTTAAGAATGTGAATCCAGGAAAAAAATATAAATATATATTTGTTGTTGAAGGGTCTGTCCAAAAACAAATATCAAAAATTCTATACTACCGTATACAATGATTTTCAGGATTGCGAACTCGTCCAGTCTTAATTCACAAGGAAACATGTATACAAAACTTATATAGACAAAAACAGAAATGGCTGCCTGACCATTTCTGTTTTTGTCTATACAGTATAAGTTTTGTATACATGTTCCTTGACTAAACTCACGTAACCAGCATTTGGGATCTTTGCTACCTCTGTGCAGTTAGCAAGTGTCAGTTATGCACAGGAGGATATCGATGCCACCCCACATAGTACTTATGGTAAACCTTTTTACCTATATATAGTGATTTTGCTTACAGATAGATGGCACTGATTACATGTTGCTCATTTCTCTAGTCATTAAGGTTCTCCTTAGGATTCACATTGGATTGAGATTGAGATACCCACTGTATCCTTTTGTGACTGATGATGTGAATATATTGTGCATAGTGTATGATGTTTTAATACACTATGGTACTGTTTTTAAAATGTAATGATCAAGTCCCCTGTTCAGCTTCTTCAGAGGTACAACTAGTTGTAATAGCAAGAAGGACATGAGTTTTGACCAGTACTTATGTACAAATGTTACCTGTTAATTACATCTGAATGCAAGATAATCCTGCTATTAGGACGAGACATTTTTGGCCCCTGTTTTTAGAGCTGAAATACATTTTGGCTATATGACTTTGAAGTGACACTGTAACTTTTTCCTCTAGTCTTGTGGATCTAGACTAGAGATTAAGACAAAAGTAGAGAAATAGAAAGATGGAAAGCAAACTGACACGGCAAATGCAATATAGCAAGACAGTACATAGACAGAAATGACAGTGACAAACTGACAACAAACATTTGAAATGATATTGCATTCATGCAGAGACAATAACAAGAAAAAATGGATTTTGTGAGATGATATGGGAAGAGAGTATCAAGAAATGTGAACTATAGGATGAAGCGTCCTTCTACCTATCATATGAATTGCAATCAAAGATAAACAACTGGGAAATTAAAGTGAGAGTACTATAACAGTATTCAGTCTTTTGGGGTAGGACTCTATCAGCATGGCACATCTAGACTTGGCAATCTGCCCACTCATGATCTCTCTTCAGATTACTCCACAGATTTTCAATAGAATTCAGGTCTGGGGTTTGGCTTAGCTTTTCCAAAACTTGATCTTTTGGTTGAACTGTTATTTGGTTGATGAGGGGGTATGCTTTGGGTCATTTCCAAGCTGAATTTCTGCCTCAATTTCAGCTTGTTAGCAGAGGCTGATATTTTGAACTGCTGTGTAATTATCTCCACCTTGACCAAAAGCCCTGGTACTAGCAGCAAAATAACACCCCCAAAGCACCATGCTTCACCGTGTGAATAGTGTTCTTTTAGGGATGTGCAATATTGGATTTGTGCCAAACACACCTTTTTGAATTATGACCAAAAAGTTTAACCATCTCAACAGACCTTAACACATTTCCCACATATATGTGACAGACATGGATGTTTTTCTTTGTAAGAAAAAGCCTTTGCCTTTCCACCCTACCCCACAGCCCATATGGGGATTGTTATCACATGCGGTACACAACCAGTACTTGCAAGATATTCCTGCAGCTCCCTAAATGTCACTGTAGACCTGTATCAGTGCTCTGGTGGGACACTGAATTGCAGAAACCCTAAGGTTCCACTGCATAGTGAAGATGGCCCTAGTAGCTACTATACTACCCAGGACTCATTAGCCCCATGTCTAAGGAACTCCCTGGTCTTTTCTAGAGCCCTTGAAAGGGGGGATAGGTTTTCTACTTGGGAGTTCTCCAGTCATGTCTGGGCAGTCAAGGGCCTGAGCAGGTAGGCCGTGGTACCCTGGTCTAGATGGAAAGTGGTACATAGAAGCAGAATTTTGGTCAGTTGAGGTTAAGTTTTGGAGAAGTTAGAAATGTCAAGTCCAAAGCCAAAGGTTGAGGCCAGCAGCAAGCAAGGTTAAACCAAAAATAGTACAAAAGCTCATTGACTGGTAGATGAAAGAAAAATTGTCAAAACCCAAAATCTAAATCAAAGAGACAGGCAGCAAACAGAGTCCAGAAACAAGCAAGGGTCGGTAATCCAAAGAAATAAAAGTGTCAAGGTTCTGTAAAATATGAACGGGGCACAAGAAGAAAATCTTGTGGCATCAGGAAGCTCCTTATAAAGTGCCCTGAGCATGCTCAGTAGACAGCCACCACTGCACAGTGATTATTCTACATTTGTGAGTGGATATTAATATGCACAGTAAGTAGAACTTAGCTCATGTATGCTATGAGCAGAACCCCCTGCATGGGCACCTTAAGCAGAACCCCGCACATGCTTGACTAGAGATAGACATGAGCAGAAGCCTGAGTACCTTGAGCAGAGCTTAGCTGGGGCATGCTGGTATTTGTGTGCCCAGACCCATGGCAGATTTTTTGAGGGATGTCTAGTTCTTGGTAATGTCACTGTTGTGCCAAATTGTATCCACTTCTTGATAAATGTCTTCACTGTGTTCCATGATATATATTGAAATTATTATTTGTACCTTACTTCTGATACCTTGCAACAATATGCTTTCTTTGATGTATGCACGCCATTAACTGACCATAGTTTTTGCTATAAGATGTAATTACAATGTAAATACAACCCTATATGGTGGTAGGGGTATGTCCAGGGATTTCCCAATAAAATTATTGTCATGTCTTCTTTTGTAGCCTTTTACTAACTTCCCCCTCTGAAAGCTGAGATATGTCTTCCCATGTTGCAAGTTCATTAGTACTGACTTGCCTTGTATGAGAGACGCACAGGTGGTTTACCTTTGTTTTCTCCTGATGAGCATCTTGGTTCTTTGTCATAACTTGCTGGTGTCTGTTCTTCAGTACTGGTTGGTCCTCCGCTCACTTCAAATGTATGTTCAGAAGGCAATAGCTCATAAGTGTTAGTTTTCTCCTCTGTTCTTATTTCCTCAGTTGTCATCACATTGTCTCTCAGACCTTCAACTAAAGATATGCTATTGCCAATGGTAACCTTGTCTGTTTTGGGAATTAGGATTCTGTAACCATTAGCATCGTCACTGTATCTAACAAATATTCCTCCAAATGCTCTGTTTTGGAGTTTAGTGCATTTTCTTCTGAAATGTCTTACACTTGGCTTCTCATTGTGCCGAAGTTCTAGAAAAGTCTACACGAGACTAAAATAGTCTGTTCTGCAAATAAGTGGCTGTCATTGCTGCCTCATCCCAGTATTTTGTGGTAGTCCAGAGTCTGTCAGCATACATTTAATCATATCAGTCAGAATTTGGTAATTTCTTTTCCATTCATTTACAGCCCAAAATTTGGCTGTAAACTGTGAACCTTGGTCAGACAGAATTTCCTTAGGCAACCCATAAAGACATATGAATTCTTTGATGAAAAGGTCCACAAGAGTTGGAGCTGAGGGTAATCCCTGAAGAGGAACAAAATGTGCCATTTTGGAAAAACAATCCAAAATCACCCGAGTCATGTTGTGTCCTTGGGAAGGAGGAAGCCTGATAATACAGTCCATGGCGATGCTTTCCCAGGGTTGGTGTGAGATCGGTAAAGGTATCAGTAGACCTGCAGGAGATGAATAAGGAGTCATGGACCTGGCACAAGGGTCACAAGTGTTAACGTACTGGAGACAACTCTGCTGAAGGCTGGACCACCAAAAATGGAGCTAAATTAGGTATAAGGTTTTCCAAAAACCAAAATGCCCTGCCAGGGGTTGATCATGAAAAGCTTTAAGAACTCTGGTTTGTACAGATTCGGGGACAAGGATTTTCCCTTTCACCAAGATTAGATAGTTTTCGACAGTGGCCCCATTGGGCGGATGGCAGGATCCTGTTTGTGAAGCCTAAAAATCTTTGCACTTCTTTCCAAGAAGAGGGAGCTAGTCAGTCGTGAACACTATCAGAAATATTTTGCCCCAAAAACTGTGTGGTCATCTTGCTGAAATCACATTTCTCAAAAACGTGATCATGGTGTTGCTAAGGAGATATATCATCCAGATACATTATGACGAATATGTCCAGGAGGTCACAAAATACATCACTGAAAAAATGTTGGAAAGTAGCGGGGGCATTACAGCCATTACAGAGCCTGAATGGCACAATCAAATATTCAAAATGACCGTAACTGGATCCCCTGCACGAAACCTGATGAGATTATTGACTCGTCGAAGGTTTAACTTGGTAAAGATCTTGGCTGCGTGAACTATCTGGAATAATTCGGGGATGAGTGAGAATGGGTACCGATTCTTAACAGTGCCTCAATTCAGGTCCCGGTTGTCTATATAGGGGCGAAGCAACGCATGTTATATTTCAAGGAAAATAATACCGCCCCAGCAGGAGATGTAAATGGTCTGATGAACCCCTTCTTTAAGTGCCGGGTCAGACCAAGGGTAGATCCTGCCAAAAATCAGTGTACCAGGCAGTTGGTCAATTAGCCAATCATATGGCCTATGTGGTGGCCCCCTATTTATCAAATACATCCTGGAACTGCTGGTATTTAGATGGAACCTGATCTTTGAGAGATTCATGGTCAGAAGGCAAGGCAGTACAGGCCACATCCCCCTCCATCTTGGGTAGACATACAGACTTACAGTGAGGAGAGGAGAATACAACCGTTTTATCAGACCAGTTGATGGTAGGGTTACAGGAGGAGAGCCAAGGCCGACCTAAAATCACCAGAAACATAGGGGGTGACAAAAGGTCATACTGAATCATCTCTTCATGACCTAGAGGAGATAAAGTAGACAGGAGCGGTGTGTTGCATAATTGGCCCAGATTTAAGATTGAGATCCATCTGCAAGGGAATATTCTAGAGGAATATTTGAAAATTTTCGGATAAGTGTGTCTGCTAAACCCATGCGGAACTGGGCAGGTTCATTCCATCCGTGATAAATAAGACATATAAAGACATTTAAAGGTTATTATTTTGGTCTTCCCATACAATTTAATGCATTAGTTGCTGACCCCGAACCCCCCTATAGAATTTGAAGGTATTCAGATTTGGTAGATGCAGAACTAACATATTCCAAAATATTTGGCAGAACTGTATCAAAGCAAAACAGATGCATATTTGTTTTATCACTACCCCTAAACTTAAGTAATTAAGGTTAATAAGTGAGTGATTGCATATAGGAGGGAAACAAAATGGCCGTGTCCACTCAGATTAAAAAAAACAGTGGTCAAAGAGACAGAGCACAAGGCCGTCATTAGAATTTTCTGTGCCCCATACAACCCAAGTATAAGAGAACCTAATTTATCATCAATGCTCTGATCTATGTCCACAACCAGCAGGCTCATTATCATGTTTTATCACCTGTACCTGCAATAAATGTATTTTAGAGGTGAGGTGCATCATTTTTCCAATTATGATTTTCTTTTAAGTGTGGAAACAACGCATCCTATGAGGTATGCTAAAGAATTTGCAATTTCTTCTGCATACCCAATAGGGTGTTTCCAGTCTTTAATAACTATTATTACCACATTTGAAAACTGATGTACTTCATCTGTAAAAATGCCCCATAGCGCGTGCAGATGATTTGTGGGGAAAAATCAGAACAAACTTTTTTATTGCACATTTTTGTATGATCAAGTTAAAAAGCTCACAGAGATACAGATTGCAATTCTCACACAAATGTGCAGCAGTTACCCTTGCTTCACAAATTATTAGCATGACCCCTATTTTGTCCCAAAAAAGAAGTATATTGCTGAAGGCATTGAAAATCTAAAAAGCAAAAACCCATTTGCTGATCCAGCTTTAGACTTACGCATTGCAGGCAGTGTACTGTCACTATTATAAACTAAACAAGAAACACTCCTGACCTACACATAGCAGTACAACAATGTTGACATAAAACGTTTCCAAGTCGGTTGCTGGAATCTGAAGACTGAATGTAATACACTGTATCATCTGTCAGCACTTTGTGGTCATGCATTGAGTGATTGTCACTTTGCTGAACCAGTTACATTATCACAGTCAGTGAACTTCAAGAAGAGATTTTTAGCTTTCTGCTGTCTAGAGATGTACAAATCAGTCCGAAACTGACATGTCAGAATATTTCATAAAACAGCCAGAAAGTTACTGTCAGCTAATAGATTGAAGCTGATGCTGGATATTTACTGTAGATCTGCTCAAAATTCAACAGCCTTCTGTGATCTTTCATTGCAGGGTATTAACGTCCAAGATGTACCATGCCAAAGTGCCACCATGATGAAAGCTTTGCTATTTTATACTGGCAACAGACACATTTGTTGTACTCAGTGTAGTGTGTCAATTAAAATAAATTCAAGGTAACTTTAAATATTAAAGGGGGTGGGAGCAGCTCAATCACTATTATTTATACAAAATTATTATTATTATTCAGGGCCTGGGAATTAATTTACCGCCCAGTTTAACCCTCTCATCAACTAAATATCAAGCAACAAACATGTCTAGCTGTGTGGAAAGACAGAGATTTGGTTGCACATATCTGCAGATACATGTGGAAGCCACACTGCCCCGACAAGGCACTCTGTGTTTAGTGTGGTCCTTACTCTTATTTCTGAGTCCCCAACATTGGAACATGCAATGCAGACAAATATTTGAGAGCTATTTAAAATATTATCCAACTATTCTATCTATCTATCTATCTATCTATCTATCTATCTATCGTGAGTGGTTGAGCGATCAGCAGTGACAAGGACAACAGTTTTTAAACAGCAAAAACGACTTTATTTAGCAAATTATTGCTCAGTCCATAGATTGCAGCATAAACGCAGTAAATCAAAAGTGGTTACTTCACCAAACAAATGTAAGTCCAGGGCTGGGTACTCCAGCAAGCTTTAACTTCAAGGTAAATCCAAATCCACTTTGCAGGGCGTATCAGCCCTCCGCTGCTCATCCCCACAAGTCCACAGTTAGGGGGCGCAAAAGCCAAGTCCTTCGGCTTGCATACAGTCTTTTCCTTCACCACATGTGCACCTCAGCCTGGGCTCCCTCCTACAGACTGGTCAATAGACAATAGACAGGCCAGGTGACTCCTTTTTATTCAGGCTTCCCCTGTAATCAGCCTGACGCACGGCCTAAGATCATGGAACAAACCTGAAAGGGATTGGGGAAAGTTACCTGGGTCCTGAAAACGTATCGTGCCTTATACAGCCTAGCAGGGGAGAAATACACACCATTTATCTCCATGTCCATATATACATTTATGCCCATGGTCATCTATCTATCTATCTATCTATCTATCTATCTATCTATCTATCTATCTATCTATCTACCTACCCTGGTCATCTATCTATCTATCTATCTATCTATCTATCTATCTATCTATCTATCTATCTATCTATCCTGGTCATCTATCTATCTATCTATCTATCTATCTATCTATCTATCTATCTATCTATCTATCTATCTATCTATCTATCTTTCTATCTATCTATCCCCATGTCCATATATACATTTATGCCCATGGTCATCTATCTATCTATCTATCTATCTATCTATCTATCTATCTATCTATCTATCTATCTATCTATCTACCCTGGTCATCTATCTATCTATCTATCTATCTATCTATCTATCTATCTATCTATCTATCTATCTATCTATCTATCTTTCTATCTATCTATCTATCTATCTATCTATCTATCTATCTATCTATCTATCTTTCTATCTATCTATCTATCCCCATGTCCATATATACATTTATGCCCATGGTCATCTATCTATCTATCTATCTATCTATCTATCTATCTATCTATCTATCTAGCAAATATTGACGAAGTTTAATATTCTGTATGTAAAATATATAATGCTGCATTCCACTAGCTTAGTTTGGATGCTAGAGTAGCAGCCCCCATTCTGCTTTTGGCACCATTGGAAGCCCAGTCAGCATGTCTGTGGCTTACCATACAAGTTCTTTCAGTCACTGCATTTACATGTGTGGATGATACAGGGCTGACAGGCATGCTCAATTTACCATATATGGTACCCTTTCAATGAGGTAATTATAATTTTGTAATTTAATTTTTAATTTTGGGGATTTTTTTTCATTTGGAAACAACAGAATCATATGAAGTATGCTAGAGAATTTACTATTTTTTTCTACATATCTCATAGGGTGCTGTGTTCCAAACTTTAAAACAATTATCCTTACCTTTTTATTGCACTTTTTGTGTGCTAAAGTTAAAAAGCTCACGAGATGCAGGTTGTACCCAAATGTGCACTCAGGATTAAACCTACTTCATCAAATAATTACCATGACCCCAAGGAACGTAAACGGCAATTTCTACTCTAAAGCTGTTCTTTTTTAATTTGGTGCTGAATTACCCCTTTGCTTTAGTGCATGTTTTACTCCAAAGTGCATTTTCTTGCATTTAGTGTTGTTTCGACTGCTAGTTCTGATTCTTATATAACAGCATACATGATAAAATGCAGTAGAGCTCCCTTTCTTCAGTTATTGCAGAATGCAAGTGAACCTAAATCCTCCTGGCAACACTATTCCAGGAATGGTAAAGGTCTGCAATGAGACTAACTAATATATATATATATATATATATATATATATATATATATATATATATATATAATTGTGCACAGGGATGAATTAAGGGGGTTATTTAAGGATGGATAGCGCCAGGTAGTGCCTTAAAGCGTTAGGCAGCGTCTGGTGAACGCCGGCGCTGTACGCAAAACCACATTTATGTAAGCGCATCTGGTGCGCGACTCTAACATCGCCATGTAGCATCTGATGTATTTCTACAGGCAGCTTAGCGTATAGCGTTGGTGCTCTAGCTTCCAGAGCGCCAGTTATTACCTTTCGCTCAGTGTCGCTCTCCCATACATTTCAATGGGGCTTCATTAGTTGTATATAAACAGCAAACAAACATGTTTAGAAACTTTTTTGACTTTTTATATTTTTATGCAGAATTACATTTACAGGTTTGGCATTAAAGTGTTATTGTCCCAATGTTAAAACAATGTCATTCCATGTGTTTTCGTTTTGTTACGGGTTGATATGCGTTCAAAAACCCAGTGTTAGAGCGCCGACGCTGTATGTGTGTCCTATTTTGAGAAGTATGGTGTGGAGCGCCGAGTGCCCTGAGCTGGTGCTACCTCTCACTCGCTGCAGCGCTGTACTGGTGTTAGAGCGCCCAACATACATCACATTCATCAATGCCGGACAAGTTACTACAGCGATCAAGTCGCTCTGTTACAGCGCCCGATACATGTTTACAGCGTCCACTAGTGGTCGCTTTAAGAGCCGCTATACAGACGCTCATCTGCCAATACCTGTCATTAGTAGTGAATCAGCCTCCATGTGTCAAAATCTGGTGGAGTATTTTTTTCTTTTTTCTTTAACATAATAGTCCAGCCAAGTAACTGATCAGTGGTAGTCTGGCACCCACCTACTTACTGGAATGTCAGATCAAGTCCCTTGTATCACCCTTGTGCAGGTGCGTGCTGCTTAGGAACTCCAGCTTTGCCATTCTGGGAGCTGTAATAAAAAAGAAACCACACTGAACCACAGCAAGAAAAAGTCATTTATTGTATTTTGTTCTATTCAACCAACAATACCGGCTATTATATATGTGTTATTTCCTATTAAAGGATAATTACGTACTGAATATACAATTGATGTAAAAAATAATAGCATGTTACCATTTTGAACACCCAAACCGATGGAATAGGTGCACTAAGGAGTGAACTCCACCCCTGGAAACCAGTTGGAAAAGCTAGAGAGTACTTCATTCCCCCTTTCTATCCTTGTCAGATAAGTAAAAGTGAGTATTTATCAAATGCAAGGCTCAAAGAAGGCATGAGGCGAAGAGTTAAGTTAGTTTAGAGTCCCAGTGGACCAGGCTCCTCCCTATAGCATACTGTTGAAAAGGAGGGTTTAGATCCGCTTAACTGCCTTAACCCAGAACTGGCAAACAAGGGTCAGACATCCAAAACCACTGTAGTTCTGCAACTGTATTATGTTAGTCTATTCATATAGGACAGGCTTTGACCCCCTCTTTCTGCCACCTTCAAGCTGGTGAATACAGGTCTATGAGCTTTAAGGCCTGCCATTGCTAGTTTTCTTTTGGATTGCCGAATCCCTTTGAGTATTCCTAGATGAAGGATCTAAACACTTTACTTGTCTTTGCCTGAGTGTTTAATTAATGATCCCCATTATGTGCAAACAAGTATTGCTTTTCAGGTAATAGAATAGTAATTTTCAGTTCTGAACAAAGGTGTAATAAACTCAGCTTATTTCCCTATATACATGCATTCTGGATAGGGAAATGAAGATTGCACTTAATTTGTAATATAGTTTATATTCGTATCACCAGGCAGAGGCAGGTGAAAAAATTTGCATGGTAATATGCGTAATTATGCTCATTTTTTTCCCAAACATGACTCTGCTGAATCAGCCAGTGCTACGGTTGCAATTGCATAAATCTCATGTGATGCCGATTAGATTTTTCTTTGAGTATGATTATAAAGTCATGGTAATTTTTTTCCCCTGAATTAATTCTTAATGAAGCACTCGAGAAATTTCTCTCACAAACCATGGAAATGTACAAATTAAATCAGTATGACGTCTGCTATTGAAGTTGTGAGCGTGGTTGTATTCGAGAGCCTGTGTCTTCTTGACAATCCTGCACAAACAGCCGGCTTCATGTATTGATGGGGTGCTGGGATTCTTGATGACGACTTTAGTAATCAAAAATGCTTTTCAAAGAAATGCGCTTGGCAATGTAGTTATTAAATTAAGTGCTGGGTATTATTAATCTGATTAAAGGATATTCATGATAGCTATACCTCTTGAAGTAAGCCTGTCATGAAGTCAAGGGAAACCAGCTAATGCTGCAGTATAAGGATAACTTATCACTATTACCCTTTTTTACCCACTCTGGAACCTTTACCATACCTTAGAACTTTTAGTTGTTTTTTTTTCAGTTTGTGACTTTATTAGGAAGATTTAGCAGTGGCCCAAAAAGGCATATGTGTCAAACTGACCAAGCACATCAACCTCATATTTATGTTGGTCACCACTGGTCTCATCAATAGTCTTGGATTGTCTGTAACCTCCCTTCCTCAACCAACGCTTAGGTCATTGCCACACTGGACTTCTGCTTTAAAGAGAGCCAAAGTAGATTGGAGTCCCCAATGTCCATGGCAGCAAGGAGCATTCCTCTGCAGCTGCCACAATGCACACTTCCTTCTAGGAAGCCTGAAACTGGGCAATTGATACTTACCTCTTCTACGTTTCGGGACACATCTGCCACAAATGTGACCTCTGGCAGCCAAGCACTTTCTACATTCAGGAAACAAACTAGACTGAAACTGAATGGGACAATAAACCTGGACTAGAGACACAGGTACAAACTAGGAAATGGCACGGAACAAGGTTTAAAGTCCACTTTCAATGGCATTTTTGAAAGTGTATATTTACTTACGCCAAAAGGATGTCCTCAGAGTGCCAAGTTGATCAACGTACAACGTGGCGTTAGCTTAGTAGGATGCCAATAACAGAGGGAAGGTGATCCCCTCGCCTACAAATGTTGATAGGGCAGCTGCAATAATGTCTCCCTGGCATAAGCAGACCAGAGCCTGCAGGACCAAGAGGGATCCCCCCAACCAGGGGACCTTAAGAGAGGCCGCTGCCCACTGCGGTAGAGTAGAAGGAAAATGAGAGGTGAGTTCTTTCTTGTTTATAATGTATCATTTATTTATTTTAACACTCTGTGAGCTGATAAGGGTTCCAAACCCCAAACCCTTAAAGCAGTTTACACATTGTGGCAGCTGGCAGACCACCTGCTGACACTGGCAGATGTCATGCCAGACCCTGATCTTGCCATCTGGGATGGGGCAAACCAGACAAAAATCTGCAAGATCTGGGTTAAATCTAGCTTTGACCTGGATCCAAAGCCCATCACTAGTTACAAACAAGTCTTTATAGTGATTAAAGACACCTGTGAGAGGACAGAGAACACCTCACCAACAAGAAAGGGATGTGCCAGATACATACCAGCAGGTTGTGTAACAAGGAAGATATCATATTTTGACAGAAAACAGTACATTGGCAGTTAGACAGGTAATGGTGATGGTCTCCCACCAGGTCTTTTGTGCTTCCTCTGAGCCAGATATGGCAGTTTATAAATGTGAAGGCCACCTGCAAACAGGAAGTGCTGCTGGGCTTCCTGTTACTGTGAATTGTCAGTTATGTCAGTTGAATCCAGGCAGCAGCATGGTTTGATGCTGGGAGAGGAAGCTCCAAAATGGCCACTACCTTTCTTTTCCAACTGTGCCAGGCTGTTTTCCTTGTTTAAATAGGTGGTGAAATAGGGAGATTTCTCCTATTGCCTGGGGTGGATGGAAATGTAACCTGTGGGAGTTTAACTATTCAGCTTAATTTTGCTAGATAGAGGCAAGTGGCTTGATTTGTAGGTTCTGGGCATTAGGCCCTTGATTTTGGAAGCAAGAGAGGGAGGCCAGGGAGGCACACTCAATGTTTTGTCTTCATTTTGATTACTTCTATCCCAAGAGAAAACAGTTGCACAACTTTAACACTATGACCCTGCATTAGCAAGCACTTCTGTCAGACAATGCCACATCATTGCAAATAAGTGTAATGCAAAATATAATTTAGAACTTTTTTTATACCAGCAAATGTTGCTGCACTGCAGGAAACACGTTTACTAAAACACTAGTGGTGCAGCAACATGCAGAAAAAAATATAAATTCTATTTGTCACCATTCTAACACTAATTTTGTACTGAAATGGCATTGTCTGGCAGAAGTGCTTGATAAATCAGGATATATATATATATATATATATATATATATATATATATATATTATATCATTTTATTTTCAGTTTGAGGAATCAGGAGTAGTTAGAACAGTAGCAGTGGCAGCAAAGGTAATGCTATCAACAAGAATTTCAAATAGGGGATGTCAAAAAGAAAATTGCTTCTGCTTTACCATGTATTTTTTCATTCTCCATAATTAGAACAATATTACAACAGGGGAGATGGGTATCCTCTTTTCCTGGATTATAGCTTCATGCACCTTTGACTTATTTTGATTAGCATATATCAGGTCATAATTAGAATCCATTATAGATTACATAGAGGCTTTTCCCACATAACTTAAAGTTTAATGATAATTGTAGCTAATTACTCTCACTATTCAGATTCCTGGCAGATTTCTGGCAGGAAGATGACTCGGAAGTCATCAGATTTAGGTGGGTTTAACTCTTGCAGTGTCATGGAGCAAATATTTTGTAATCAAATCAATGATTATATCATATCTACAGAATTTAAGTACAAAGTTTTATGTTGATATTTTATGGTTTAATATTTTCTTATGGTTTGGTTGTCATATCTATAAATGGTGGTTGTGTGCATAGCTTACTAAGCAAGGGCAGAGAGCAGAGAGCGAGGATGAGTAAAGCACAGGAAATTGGAAGAGAAAAGGGGTCAGCAATGGTTGGAGAGTGGAAAACTGCAAAGAAGGTGGAATATATCGGTCAGGTTTTGGCTTTGCAGCTTGAGATTGTAAGGAGTGTCAAATATATCCGTGCAATAAAGTTATCAAAAGATGAGATGGCTCCCATTGAAGAGAACTGCTGTAGTAAATTTTAGAAACAAAATGGCAGTTTATAAATGCGAAGGCCACCTGCAAACAGGAAGTGCTGCTGGGCATCCTGTTACTGGGCATTGTCAGTTATGTCAGTTGAATCCAGGCAGCAGCATGGTTTGATGCTGGGAGAGGAAGCTCCAAAATGGCCGCTACCTTTCTTTTCCAACTGTGCCAGGCTGTTGGTCCATTTTAAGTAAGTTGTTACATTGCTCTAGTGAAAGTTTTAAGTGCAGATCATGCTCTAACCTTTTCCTATAACTGAATAATACTCAATTTTAATTAATGTCTTAAAATAAAGCAGGAAATAGTCCAAATTTACCAAATCGAGGCCACATTTTTTACAATGAGTTAACACACAGTGAAAACAAAGCTATATTTCTTTATAGCAGGTCTCCAGGTAAAAATTATTTGGCCACTTTGACCCCCATTTCCAAAATGGGATGTCCTGACAGAAGTCGGAAAAATACTTTCCCCTCTGTGATCAAGTGGCTGTTGCAGCGTTGAATGCATGGCCAATGACCAATAGGCCATTGGTCATGTGGGTTGGTCATGTGCAGCATGGACAATATATGGACAATATATTTTTCTGCTAGTTTTCTCCTTTCCAGTGAACCACGAGCTGGTGGATATCACAATTTCCTATGCATAGTGGTTCTAGAAGCTGATTGAACTCTTCCCTATTCTAAACAACTTAAACAAAAGCTTTTGGCTGGAGTTGTGCTTGGGGAGGCCGATTCATTAATAGCGCCAGGTAGCGACAGATGAGCGACTGTAGCGTGATTTTTTCAGCGCCAGCCAGTATTCGCTGTGCTTGGCCGGCATTAGCTTGATGACAGCGACTCAGTCGGTGTGCGGTAATGTTGAATACGGGCTGGGGGGTCGCTGTTTCACAGGTCCAGCGTTGTATGTGAGCGCCTGACAACGAATGGCCAGAGCGAACGGCTAGCTTCATATTCATCAACAAATCACGCTCCGAATGTGCTGTCGCTGTCCATTCCTTGTTTAAACCCCAGAGCGCTTGCGGCGATGTGTATTAACTAGTTTTTAACCCCTAAACAACCATATTTTTTGAATGTAACATTATACATGTTTTTATAATCATTTTGTAATATGAATACATTAATCTCAGACCTGTTAGATCAATTCTGCACAAATTTTTTTTTAATTTTTTTTTAAATTAAAAATAAATCCTAACATTGCAGAAGTGGTCTCCGAATTTTTGACATAAAAAAAAAAAAAAAAAAATGAATACCAATTAATTAGGAATAATTATAGATTGCTCCATTGAAATGCATTGGACATCGCCAGGGAGCGACAGCTCATACCTGGCGCTGTGAGGGAATTTGCAGCGGCGCTGTTCGGTCCAGGCGGCTTCATGATGAATGCCGCGCTAGCCGTCGCTCTCGCCGGCGCTAGCCTCATTTTGCTTGATAAATGCGTCATTGTGACCGCCGCCGGGCGTACTTGAGTCGGTAGTCGCCGTTAGCTGCCGCTACCTGGCGCTCGTCAGACACTACCTGGCGCTATCGCTTGATGAATAAGGGCCTAAGTATTGGAATTGCCTTTAATACTATGGCCCTTATTCATCAAGCGATAGCGCCAGGTAGTGTCTGACGAGCGCCAGGTAGCGGCAGCTAACGGCGACTACCGACTCAAGTACGCCCGGCGGCGGTCACAATGACGCATTTATCAAGCAAAATGAGGCTAGCGCCGGCGAGAGCGACGGCTAGCGCGGCATTCATCATGAAGCCGGCTGGACCGAACAGCGCCGCTGCAAATTCCTTCACAGCGACACGTATTACCTGGCGCTACCTGCCGCTCTCCCATACATTTCAATGGCAGACGCTGCAATGATTGTTTTTAGTGGTTTTGGGGTTTTTTGCTTTGGTACAAAATTCAACACATGTTTATATTGATATGTTTTATGAATCTAGCTGGTTATTTATCTGTTTTTTTTTTTTTTTTTAATTTTCACAATGTAATGTTGTGAGTGACATGGGAATTGCATCTCCTCCACCCAAACTCATTGGCCTCAAAATCGCTGGTTTTCCACACAAACGGGGCTTGTCAAGCTATTTTGTAGCCTGTCAGGTTGGGCGGTCACGTTCGCTCTTCGAAATTGTCAGCGCCCAAGCTATTCGGCAGCCGTGTCCTTGATGAATCTGTGTTGGTCAGTGTTTGTGCAGTCGCTGTTTGAATTCGCTATGTGGCGGCGCGAGCGTCGCTGTGCCTCGGTGCGCTGCGTTGTGCGGCGCTGTGCTGTTCATACATGTGCCCTTCTGCCATTTGCAAGGAATTCACTTCCCGCGACCCCAGTCGTTGTTAATGAATACACTGTAGTTGTGAGCGTGCCTGGCCCCATATTGCAGGATTAACATTCAGTCGTACCAGCTCATAACAACCCGTTATGCATTCTCATGTGTGCCACATTTTCAGGTAGTTGTCTAGTTAGATTGTGTGATGACTTTGTGAAGCAATAAGCTCTGTATATTTAAGCACAACGGTGTATGCTTTAGAAGGACCTATGCATTACAGTATGTAGAATCCCCAGCTAAATCAAGCTAATAATTCGTTGCGCCTTTGCCCCTAGCTTGTTTTTCAGCGTCATTTTAATGTTTTTCCGCCACTTAGCTTGCACATAGCTGATATTAGCTTGTCCCTGCTGCGCGCATGTTTTTTTTTGAATTTTGAAGCACAGTTGCTTGCGTCATATCCGGTTCCGGGATCCTCCTTTGCGTTTCAACGCCACCTTAAGGTAAAACTGTCTTGCGCTTATGCCAATAGCTTGTTTTGCAGCGTCATTTTAATGTTTTTCCGCCACTTAGCTTGCACATAGCTGATATTAGCTTGTCCCTGCTGCACGCATGTTTTTTTTTTGATTTTTGCAGCACAGTTGCTTGCGTCATATCCGGTTCCGGGATCCTCCTTTGCGTTTCAACGCCACCTTAAGGTAAAACTGTCTTGCGCTTATGCCAATAGCTTGTTTTGCAGCGTCATTTTAATGTTTTTCCGCCACTTAGCTTGCACATAGCTGATATTAGCTTGTCCCTGCTGCACGCATGTTTTTTTTTTGATTTTTGCAGCACAGTTGCTTGCGTCATATCCGGTTCCTGGATCCTCCTTTGCGTTTCAACGCCACCTTAAGGTAAAACTGTCTTGCGCTTATGCCACTAGCTTGTTTTCAAGCGTCATTTTAGTTTTTCCGCCACTTAGCTTGCACATAGCTGAGAATAGCTTGTTGCTGGGGCGCGGTGCGTATTTTTGTTATGTTTTGTTTTTTATTTGTCTAATGTCGCTAGCGTCATTTCCGGTTCCTGTTTCCTCCTTAGCGTTTCCAATATGGCTCCCAAACGGCGAGTAATGCGCCTCCCCAGCTCCTCCTCAGATTCCGGACCCACCACCCCTCCCCCACATCCCCCACCTACCTCACCTTCCCCAAATACCACCCCTCCCACCCATTCCCCTCCTGGGCCCAAGAAACAAAGGCGCACCCGGGTGGATAGCCGTGTAAATGGCCAGGTTGTGAAAGTGAGTATTTTAGTTATGTATTTTTAGCTTAAAAATTGATAAACACACAGGGGGGATAGGGGCAGAATTTTTATTGTTTTTAGGCCAAAATTTAACACTCCACATGGGGCATCCCCATTGTGGATGTCCTGCTTGGATGGCCCCCCCCCCCCCTGGAGGGCCCTAAAAATTACCTCTGCCCCGTCCCATCTGTGCATGCGTGAGTTGCGGATGCCTATTGCGCTTACCTCTAGCAGGGTGTACCCCTGCGCCATACATATTTTCATTTGGTGTGCAGGCGCACTCCCTGTTAGAGTCAAACGCCACATGCGTACTTTGCCGTGCAGACACAGCTGAGCTGGTATGCACCTCCCAAGGCCCTTGGATGCGCATACCACACCGGCGTGGAGCGCTGTGTTTGGCTTGCGGAGTGACGTGGGAGTGTCCTCAGCGGTGTATTTGGGGCCTTCAAAGGGGGTTGCAGACAGTGGCCCACCCACAATAGTTGTGGCCCACAAAAGTGCACCCAAACCCAGAATAATGTAAATCCTGGGTGTGGGTCCACTTTGATCTTGTCTCTGTATAACTGTTTATGACATTGTTCTGAGGTCATGTATTTTTTTTTTTTTTTTTTTTTCCTAGGACTTCTGCCTGGCCGAATACGACTATGCCCGAGGAGCGAAAAAACGCCTTGCCATGGAGGTGAAGGCCACTGTGTCCCGGCGCTTCCAGACCGACCTGACCATCCGGGCCATCCAACAAAAATGGTCTGATTTTAAGCGCCGGGACCCAGAAGGCGTGTACCGCCTATATGATGCCTACGCATCAGGTAAGTTAAAGCTTATGTTCTTTTTTGCCTTTGTGCAGAATCATCTGCTAAGCTGTGTCCTTTTTTGCTCTTTATATTAATTATTTGCTTTCACCCCCTCCACACAGATAAGCGTCCTCCCCTGGGGAAACGTGGGAAGGGATTCCTCCCCCGAACCAGGCAGGCGGACTCGGGGGAGTCATCGGGGGAGGGTCCCTCCCGCGGGTCCTATTTAGAGGACCCAGGGGAGGAAGGGGATGACGCCCCAGAGGAGTGTGCTGCTGGGGGGCAGGCTGGATCAAGCCTCAGCTCCTCACACTCTGAGTCTGAGGACTCTCACCAGGCAAGGGGCCACTCTCAAGCAGGGAGTGAGAGGGAGGAGGGTGGCCCTTTGCCTGGTGGATCTTCTGAGCAGAGTGTGAGGAGCCGAGGCTCCCCGCCTCCTCCTCAGAGCCCTCCCTGGGCTTCAAGTGGCGCTTCATCCCCTGGTGAGTTTCCATGTTTTAATTGTTAGTCTGTGACAGGTTTCATCTGACCATTTGTGCTTAGCCCTTGCAATTCCTCTGTAATTTGCAGGGCATCATATAGGCGGCACCTCCATGGATTTTTGGCGTCAAATCCTCCTCGGGCATAGTCGTGGTAAGTGTATGTTGTAAGCTAGTTCATTTTGGAATTTATGTCATTCCTTAAAGTGGACCCACAAACATTGATGATATTGCTTGGATTATGGCGCCTTCCCTGCCCAATCACATCCCTCACCCAGGGCCACCCCCCAACCAAACACCACAAACTACTTCCCTCTTTGGGGGTGGCAGAAGCCATTGTCCCTGCCTCCTGTGTGGCACTCGAGATGTGTGTGCGCCTGCGCTCTGTTTCATACTGGCATGCGCGTGCGCACACACTGGCGGAGTGATGTGCGGAAGGCAGGGGCGGTGGCGGACTAAAATTGTGTTGCTCTGCCAAAGTAGACTAATACACTGAATATTCACAATCCTGGGTCTTGGACCACTTTTAACAGACACGTTTCCTGGTCCATTGTCTCAGCTGGTTTGCTAATGTACATTAACATCACAAACCACACTACAGTGCTAGCCAACTGGAAACCACCCCTATGTTTCTGGCCACACCATGATGTGTGCTAGCAATAGTTAATTTACGTGAAGTAGTTAGGGCAAACACATGTTGCACACTGGTAACATTATCCATTAAATTGGTAATGAGTCATTTACATTGCAATGTAAAGGTTAGTGCCAGATTTTCATAATGGATACATGTGGCAACCATAAACACTTCACATTAACTAATGGGCCAGGAATATAGCAAATATCGTTTAACATGTATGTAAATAAGTTTTTGTTTTTGGAGGTAAGACTCAATAACCAGATTGATGTCAAAACTTCGGGTGTCATAGCTCCACTAAATGTTGTTTTGTATTTTGATTTTTTATGGACAGATGTCGCTACGCAGACGGAGGCAGAATTCCTCCTCCCCACACCAGCTCCAGGGACGGCCAGCAGCATGGGCCACCGCCACAGCTGCGATGGTGAGTACATCCAAATTCATATGGGTAAATACTTTTGAAACATTTCTCTTCTAGTTACATTTGTAGAAATTTGTAATTTACCAATGTGTGAATTTCACACACATCTAGGTTAAATGTGTTTGGACAATAATCCAACATGCCAGTCACCATCCTTGATAGTTGCCTCACATTCTTGTTACGGACACATACGGACTATTTGTGGCGTATAGACAACCAAATGGGGCTGATTAGGTGTTTACCCATAACATTATAGGGCAAACTTCCATCATCCTTAGGCACTGATGTTTGGCTGGGACTAAAGACATAAATGTCCTTACTTGGCCATAAACATTATTACATTGGCAAGAGTTAACCTGGCCCAACACCAAGGGTGTTTAATGTGCATTAAACATTTAATTTGCCAACAACTAACAACTAACACCCCGCGGAACATACGATAAGTGCAGGTACCGCGGGTCCAACCCACCAAGCAAACCCCTAATTATCGGAACTTATCTTCCGCTGGCTCCAGCGCAACACTCCAGACGTGCATTTTTCCCCCCTGGGCCTCTGTGAATGGCCGCCGGGTCCCCATGAGCAGCCAGAGAGTGACATGCGTGAAGAGGCGGCGGAAGAGGAGTGTACATTCCTGTTCCCTGCATAGACGTTAGCGTGCGTTTTTTGTGCCAAGCACGTTGGAGCATGGATAGGTGAGTGGCTATGGATTACTGTGTGTATACACACATCAGGGGAAAAACAGATCTGTGAGCAACAACAAAGTGGGCCAAAACCCATGATAAACTATATTGTGGGTGTTGGTCCACTTTAAGAGTAAAGGTATGTGGTCCTAACATGTTTTCAAGCCAATATTAAAACTTTAATTTAAAATGTTAGGGGCACATTGTTCACCAATGTTAATGTGAGTGTTAGCAAGTTAGAAACACTGACATTACATTGCTACATCTGTGTATGTTGAGTTCCCAATCAAATTCTAATATATTATTTTTAATCACATCTCTACAGCTTGTATACGCCAGCATCGCAGACTGTGGCGGGCCTTCCGACAGATGAAAGGGATGCTGCTGGCCATGAAGAGGCGTCGGAGACGTTAGGGTGGGGGGGATGGCTGCCATGTCCATGTTTTAGTGGCTTTGTTGACCTATGTTGGCCGTGTTGGCCCAATTTGTTGAAATACATTTATATTTACCAATAACTGTGTTGTTCCTTGTCCAGCATAGGTTTAGATTCCCAAAAACCATTATGTCTAAAATTAGGCAGCCATTTTGAGCCAGTACATGTTTACACCATAGTAAGCAATGTTAACTAATGTGGCACATAAATGGTGGCATAATATTAGAGATGATTGAGCAAATCATCCATGACTGTGTATTTAGCTTTCACATGTATGGATAAACACAAATTAGAGGTGGTTTTCAAAAATATATTTACATAAATAATAAGAAAAAGGTTTACAAATTAATATTCTTGGCTGGGTGGCCGGGGAGGTTGGGAGTCATTGCTAGGGGCGGTGTTGGGGGACAACAGTGCAGTAAAAAATATAGACTGCTGTTGTATGAGCTGTTGTAGCAACAACAAAGTTTGGTCCTGCCGCTGTATTGCTTCTGCCTGGCGCTGTATTGCTTCTTCCTGGCGCTGTACAGATTGCTCGATAACATTTGCAAGGCGACCAAGGTCCTGGTTCTGTTGTAGGTTTTGCCGTAACTGGTCCACCTGGCGCTGCAGGCCCTCATTTTGTTGCTGACACATCAGCACCTGATTTTCCAACGCCGCAATGCGCTCATTAGTTCCATCACGCGGCTGTTGGCGACTGTAGTCCTCCAGCATCCGGACCCCTAGTTGGTAGAAATCGGCACTGGTTGGTGCCACACCTCCTCTTGCTGTGGTTGGAGGCTAAACAAATAGTAAACCACATTTTAGTCAAACGGAACAAATGCAGTTATGCCCCTACAAAAAGTTACCATAAACACTCACTAGACAACTTACCCTTGTCTGAGCCTCTGAAGCTTGGCCACATGGGACTTGGGAAGAGGTCCCAGCTTGGGGTTCTGGTTCCGCCTCCTGCCAAAACAACAATGAAAGGAAATGTTACATGTTGCTTCTTCCACTACCCACGAATATGCCAATGGGTTTCGAGGTCGTCTACATCAGCCATGTTACCTGCGTGTCCTCCGGCCCAGGTAGGCTCGAGGTATCGCTGCCAGAGAGTCGCAATTCAACATCCGAGATGTCGGGCAAGTTGGCATATGCTAAACAGGAAAATCAGGTTAGTAGGTCTGTGGGCCAAACTCTAATGTAACCTGGTTAGGCTATCGAGGCCATACCTCTAAAAAGTTAAAAAATACACACTAGACCAAAGGTCTCTGTTAAACTCAGATTGTTAACATGTATGTTACAGGACTAAGACGCACTAATTTCTGCAAATCTCATCATAAACATTGCTTAAATTAAACATACCCCCAATATCCCAGATGTCTGGAGTGGGGTCCTCACTCGAGCTTGGACCTTGAAAATACATGTGGACACACAAGTTGCCAGAAGCAAGTGGCACAACATTAGAGCCAAAATACAGACTAGAGCAAGGCAAAACCACTTACCCTCATCTCTGGCAGCTGGAACTTGAGGGGCCCTTTCTGGACAGCCACTTCCGATATTCGGGTCAACTAAAAAAAAAAAAAAATGTCTCTAAATAATCAGCAAACTACTACAGGGAATGTTTGGCTAAAAATATGTCTGCAAATATACATTGCTATCACTCAAATAACTAATAGACTGACCCTGGGGAGGCAACCAGCACTCCCAAGAGGCATCTTCAAGTTTACCAAGCAAACATGTAGCTTAGTAGACTAACCAAATTGAACCAGTGTAACCTAAACCGCAGAAAGGATACATTATGTATTGCTCTACACACCAACAGGGTCCTGTTGACCGGCAACATCGGAAGTGGGGTCCAAAGATGAACCAGTCACTTGGCCTACCAAGAAAAAAGACAAATGAGACACATGCACTTGAGTCAAAGTGGATCAAGCAAGGTGAACACATGCACTTACCGACATCCAAAGAGTAGGTGGGATCCGGAGGAGATGCTGGGGCCAAGGGCATGGGAGCTAGGCCAAAATAAAACCAACATTGAGCCATAGCTAATGTGCGTAGCAAAATACAACATGCATTAAGGTGTGTGAGCAGCTCTTTCACTAATATTGACTAATCAAGCCAAGTGTGGCTCACACATTGATATGCCGATATATGGCTACACATCTCTGGCATCCTACATATCTACACATGTTAGGGCCTTGTTAGTTACTTGCTGTGAGTGTTACAGTGGGCGTGCAATTAGGGCGCACGCACATATTATTAATAGTCAACAGGGCAAACCTTTATTGTTTGAGCTGCTCCCACACCCATTTGTTTTGAAAAAAACCAGCAAACAAATTATGGGTAAATACCTTCAATGGCAGACTGGGGTAGCCTTGAGGTTGCTGGAAGGGCAGGAGCTTGGGTGTCCGGAGCCACATCCCGGACAGCAGCATGTGCACCTATGCATAAAGCAACAGACAGAAAAGTTACAAATGTTTGAGCTATAATGTAATACTTCACAGGTCCTACAGTTACTTGGTCAGAATGTAAAAATGCTAATCACAGACATTAACATTAGGTTATTGTAAAAGCCAGAAAATATGTACCTTCAGCCCAACCGGTGGTGTCATCCCCAGGATCCACACCCTGCAGCCGAGCCAGTGGGATTTTGGCCTTCAGCATCTCCTCATACGGCCTGTAGGTACTCTTTGGAGCCTGGATGAACCCACTGTCCACATCAAGATCGTGATTCATCTTTTTCATAAGGGCCCCTCGCAAAGTGTAGAAGCGTTTCCTGCAGGATGGGCCACTACGTGGGTGTTGAGCTGTGCTACTAAGCTCCACACCAATGGCATCCCACAGTTTGCTTCTTTCTTGTTTGCCTATGGACTTGCTTTGGGAGCCAAATATCAGCTCCCATTTCGCAAGTGTCAGGCACACAAGATGATTATTCTCAGCCAAATTAAATTCAGGCTCCCTCTTGGCACCTGGGCGCTTAGCCTGGGGTGCTGCCCCACCTTCAGGCTGTGCCCTTTTCCGTAAGGGAGGTCTGCGCACAGCACCCACCAAACTCCTACTCGTGCCTGCTGTGGCCGGCAGATGTCCTGTATTTGGCTCCATCCTGTAGCTGCACACACACACAAATCAACACCCCACAAGCACGCATGCACACTACAGAATGGCATCGCAATCTCTTAGGCTTGGGCAGGTTTTATGTGCTCTAACAGCCAATCCAAAAGCAGCCCACTTAATTGATTCACACATACAGCCCAGTTCCTTCTAGGCACACCTCCACTGCACTGACAGAAGCATGTGTGTTAGCCAATTAACTCATTACAGACCTCATTAAACAAACAACACACACCCAAATCCAACAATGGACTGATGTATCTGCAACCCTTGTGACATGTGCTTAGCCTAACGGCTATTTAAAAAAACAACAGCTTCACTTTCATTGGTCCCCACCTGATTTTTGGCCCATGTCCGTTAATGCACGCAAGTTACGGCTCAAGTACGCTAGTAGCGCTACTAGCGTGCGCGTGCGCACTCTGTTTTACGCACACCTGGGTCGGCTAATTGGCGCCCGGAAATAGCAGAGCGACGCAAAAGGCGGCAAAGCGGACCTGTCACTTTAGAAAATGAAGTATAAAAGGAAGGAATGTTCTAGCTTCTGCTATTCTTACACTGTGGCAAAGGCTGTGGTGTGGTGCTGTGCTCGCTTCCCTTAGCTCATTTGAGCCTCTGTCTGGTTTCTGTCCTCACTCTCTGTGGCTTGTTGGGTGATTTCTGACATCAGTGCTGTTTCTTTAGGAGCTTGGTTTGGGTGGCATCTGCAAATATTGTGTAGCATACAGCAAGTGAGGCTTGATTTTGGGGCCTTTTGTGGGCTGTGCAGCAACTCCCCTCTTGGTTGTGCTTAACTTAGAAAGCTGGTTTTCAGCAGGCTGGTGGTTTGGACCACTATAGTTCTGGTTTTGTGGTGAGCTGCATTGTAGCGGGTGTGTGTGTAGTGTGATTGTTTGTGTGTGTGTTGTGTGTTAGTGGTTTTTTTTGTTTATTTTTGTTTTTGTATATATCTTTAGTGTGTGTGATGGATAAGAGGGTGATGTATGGTGTCTGGGTGGATGGATGTATGTGTATGCTGAAAGAGCAGGAGGAAAGGGAGCGGGGTGTTGTGAGGCTTAGGGCACCCCGCTCCTTTGCAATCCGCCTTTCAGTATGGGACTTAAGTGACGAGCAGATCAGGAGCCGCTTCCGTCTGAATCGTGCTGCACTACAGTCCCTATATGATCAGATTAAGACCAAAATCGAGCCATCCACCAAACGCACTCATTGCATAGTACGCCTGTGTGCCACTCTTAATGTTTTGGCACGAGGGACCTTCCAGGCAACCTCAGCCCTCCTCAGCGGGATAAGCCAGGCTACTATGAGCCGCATCCTAATCCAGGTAGTTCTGGCAATTTGTGATTTAATCCCAATTTACATCAAGTTTCCTGAGGATGAGGAAGAGGTTGCCAAAATAAAACATGCTTTCTATCTGATGGGAGGGATCCCGAATGTGCTAGGGTGCGTTGATGGTACACATATCCCTTTCCGCCCTCCCCGTGCACAGGAGCTGTCCTACAGAAACAGGAAGCAGTTCCATTCATTTAATATCATGGTGGTCTGTGACCCAGACATGAGGCTGCGGGCGGTGAGATCGGGGTTCCCCGGCTCATGCCACGATTCTTACGTCTTGCAGCGGACAGTCCTGTGCCGGAAGTTTGATAACAACGAAATGCCAGCTGGCTGGCTACTGGGTAATAAATTAACCATGTCTATGTATTTTGCTAATATGTGGCCTAGTAAGGCAATTTTAACCAAACTACCACCAAAAAACATGTACTAGTACTAATTGCTGTCTCTCTCCTTGTGTTTTTTCTACAGCGGACAAGGGATATGGGCAGAGAACGTGGGTCATGACTCCGGTCAGGAACCCACGGACCTCTGCCCATGAACGCTACAATGCAGCGCATCGCAAGACCAGAAGCATTGTGGAAAGAACCATCGGCCTGCTGAAAGCACGCTTTCTCTGTTTGGCACGGCCAGGAGGAGAGATGCTCTACAGCCCACAGAAGGTTTCCAAAATCATCCTTGCCTGCTGTGTGTTACACAATATCTGTATATGCCACCGAATCCAAGCCCCCGAGGAGACAGCACTGGTGCCAGAAATCCCCAACCTGCCCGCAGATAGAAGTGAGGACACCCAGACTGGCGATGAGCTAAGGGAAAGGCTGATCACTTCTTTTTTTGCGGTAAGCTAACTACCCTTCACTCTAATGCAAGTACTGCACTACTGTTTAAATGTATTTGACCTCCCATCCAAAAGAGCAAACAAACGCACTAAGGGGGGTTTAAGATGACCCAAACCACTCTAAGGGGGGTGTAAGATGACCAAAACCACTCTAAGGGGGGGTGTAAGATGACCCAAACCACTCTAAGGGGGGGTGTAAGATGACCAAAACCACTCTAAGGGGGGGTGTAAGATGACCCAAACCACTCTAAGGGGGGGTGTAAGATGACCAAAACCACTCTAAGGGGGGGTGTAAGATGACCCAAACCACTCTAAGGGGGGGTGTAAGATGACCCAAACCACTCTAAGGGGGGGTGTAAGATGACCAAAACCACTCTAAGGGGGGGTGTAAGATGACCCAAACCACTCTAAGGGGGGTGTAAGATGACCAAAACCACTCTAAGGGGGGGGTGTAAGATGACCCAAACCACTCTAAGGGGGGGTGTAAGATGACCAAAACCACTCTAAGGGGGGGTGTAAGATGACCCAAACCACTCTAAGGGGGGGTGTAAGATGACCCAAACCACTCTAAGGGGGGGTGTAAGATGACCCAAACCACTCTAAGGGGGGTGTAAGATGACCCAAACCACTCTAAGGGGGGGTGTAAGATGACCCAAACCACTCTAAGGGGGGTGTAAGATGACCCAAACCACTCTAAGGGGGGGGTGTAAGATGACCCAAACCACTCTAAGGGGGGGTGTAAGATGACCCAAACCACTCTAAGGGGGGTGTAAGATGACCCAAACCACTCTAAGGGGGGTGTAAGATGACCCAAACCACTCTAAGGGGGGTGTAAGACGCCAATGTTGGTTATCAAGTTATGCATTTTTTTTTAAGAAAACACAAAACAACTATAAAGATATATACTAACTGCACTTTTCTTATTTTTTCAGGCACAAAGAGATGCACCATGATCCCTAAATTCCTTTTCCAACCCTTTCCTGGACTTTACTTTTCTTTTGAATTTCTGTTGGACTTTTCATTTTCTATTTCATTTCTGTTTTATTATTAATTTTTGGTTAGAGTAAAAATAAAAAAAGAATTATATATATACATGTGGCTATGTGTTTAATTCTGTTGTAAGTTTCCTTTTCATTCTAATTCCTATTTTCATTTTCCTTTTTTTTCTCTGTTCTGTTTTTATTTTCCTTTTCTATTTTCCTTTTCTTTCTCTGTTCTGTTTTTATTTTCCTTTTCTATTTTCCTTTTCTTTCTCTGTTCTGTTTTTATTTTCCTTTTCTTTCTCTGTTCTGTTTTTATTTTCCTTTTCTTTCTCTGTTCTGTTTTTATTTTCCTTTTCTATTTTCCTTTTCTTTCTCTGTTCTGTTTTTATTTTCCTTTTCTTTCTCTGTTCTGTTTTTATTTTCCTTTTCTTTCTCTGTTCTGTTTTTATTTTCCTTTTCTTTCTCTGTTCTGTTTTTATTTTCCTTTTCTTTCTCTGTTCTGTTTTTATTTTCCTTTTCTTTCTCTGTTCTGTTTTTATTTTCCTTTTCTTTCTCTGTTCTGTTTTTATTTTCCTTTTCTTTCTCTGTTCTGTTTTTATTTTCCTTTTCTTTCTCATTGGTGGTTTAATTGTATTTCCTTTTTATGTAACAAATAAAAAAAAAAAAAAATTGTGGCTATGTGTTTAATTATGTTTTATTTTCCATTTATATTCGAAGATCTGGTAGAATTTAATTTCCTTTTCAACACAAAATAAAAAATCTTTAAATTTTAAAACAAATGTGGCAATGTGTTTTATTCAGAAGGTACTGGATGGCCAGGACACAGCAAAGCTAACAGGCGCTGTGTAGAATAGCGTGGTCACACTGACTGACAGCGCCTACAAAGCTGAGGGCCAACATCATATTCAGCAATGTAGGCGTTGTTCGCAACAACGCCAGGTAGCGACTGAGGAGGCCTGCTATAGCGAATCGCTAACGCCCGCGGCTGACGCTAGCGGCGCTCATAGCGCCATACTTCAGTCGCTCATCTGTCGCTACCTGGCGCTATTGATGAATCGGCCTCCCCATTTCTATATGTGTTTTTGGTATAGACCAAAGCTACAGCAGAGTGGCGGAACACGTGGGGACTCCTAATATACACATGGGATTGATTACAGGGCAGTATTTTGTACTTTATCATGTTTATGTAGCATTTCTTGAGGACTGTCTCTTGGGTACATATAAGTTAGGGGCTTGTTTATGGACTTTGAGCACTTCAATATGAATTAGTGCTGAATTTTCTAATCTTATAATATATTATATATAATAATAGTATTACAACTTTTATCAGATCTATTTATTAACTTACTTTAAGAGCACCTGTCACTTTACAGTCTGTTGATTTGCACTTTATTGGTCTACAGCTAAACAATTTTTTGGTGGGAGGGTGTATTCAACCTAACATTTTCTGTTTTTAAATAGTGTGGTGTCTTATATGTTGATTTTAAGAATTGAAACCAATATTATTTATATGTAAATACTTTTATATATGTTTTGAGCTGTGCCCTTAATGTGGACCCATATTGGTTGTGTGTTTTTGGTATAGGTACATATATATATTGAATATACCCCCTCTACCTATTATTTTACAGGAAAAGCAACAGCAAAGCAATTTCATTTTTTTTTTTTCGGTATACCGCTTTTTAAGTAACTTGCAGGGAACCAGCTCACCACTTTTTGTTGAAAAATTCCTACCAGCACGGATTCAGGAAAACTCTTGGCAATTTCCAACAAGCAGAAAAAGAAAAAGAAAGAAAAAAATCCAGCTCCAGGAATAAAACTTAACTTTTACTATAGAAAAAATAAAATGAAGTCCATGGAAAAAATAGACGCAAAATCCAAGTGTCATGGCATAACTGAAACACCCCCGTCCCTCACCAACATCGTGACGCGTTTCAGGCTGCAAGAGCCCTTAGTCATGACACTTGGATTTTGCGTCTATTTTTCCATGGACTTCATTTTATTTTTTCTATAGTAAAAGTTAAGTTTTATTCCTGGAGCTGGATTTTTTTCATACCGCTTTTTAAGCTTGGTTGTATTTTGGTTTATGTTTCACTTGTTTTTCTGTGATATATATATATATATATATATATATATATATATATATATATATATGTCTGAATAATATTAAAATAACATCAAAATAAATATAATCCCTTTTATTTTGTTATAATTTTGCTTTGTGATATATATAAGGTCTGTGGTTTATCTGGCCAGCTGCAAAAGATCTATGGCTGTACCAGTAACATCTGAATGACTCCAACTGATTCTAATTTTTTTTTTTTTTACAAATTGAGATTTTCAATGGATTAACCAACATTAACAAAACAACACTTGGTAAGTGGCGCTGACTGCAACATATTGAGTACACGCTCTGCATCATTATTCCCTGGCACCATCTCATGCAGGAATGCTGTGTGGTTGGCACTGTTCCCCATCACCACATGCAGTTCATTTGTTAATCATGTCTGAATTATAGAAAATGTATCACGCCAAAGCCATTTAATGATGCCGACTCTCTCTTCCATTCCAAATCCAAGTAGAGTCAAGAGCTAAAGCTTGGGTTACATTAGCGAAAGGGATTTTTAATAATAATGAATAGCGCTGACAGTTACAGTAACTAAGAACATTTGGCTTTAACTAAGCATTGTTGGTATTACAGCAATGCAAGCAATCAGATGCAGACTTTTAGTGGAAACATAAGATAATATGATGTTTGTCTATTCCAGAAAAAGCATCGGGATGGGTCAGAACTCACTGTGCTGTGGTGTTGTTGTTAGCCAACTAAAGTACCACCCCATTAAAATGGACCAAAACTGGGGAACCAGGCGAAATCTTGGGGCATCCCATTTTAGGATGGCCTGCTCTGTGATTCTCACTAATATTGTCGTATACTATTAAACAAGAGGAGAACCCTTTGGTTAAAAAGGACCATAACCTAAAAATCTGCAGGCCGATTTTCTCTCCCTGGGGTGTCTCGATTTGGGATGCCCCAATGTTTGAAACCCCTGAATTCACTTACCTAGCCTTTACCCCACCACACATGTGCAGGTCTGTTATACCTTTACCTAGATGCTTACCTGTGCCAACCATTTGTGAAAGAGCGGCATGCTTAAACCAGACCTTCACCCTGAATAAGAGACTATCGTGTATGTTTCCCCTACCTCGTACATACAGATTACCCACATTACAAAAACCATCCTACCCACAGCTATAGGTTTTTTTGACCCTTATAACATCCAAGATGGATGCCCGTGGAGCATCAGGCTGCCTGCAGCTCTGCATTTTGGGATTGTTGTCCTTTTCCTGACCCCAGCTCTGCTTTGTCTGTACAAAGAAGAGCAATAATCCCTCCCCTGCAGTTGTCACCCCTCTCCTCAATATGTGATGCATAGTGATGCATAGTGAGCAGAGTTGAAGCCTAGCAGGGGAAAGTATAATATGTAAAAGACTTAAAGTGGACCAACACCGATAGGTGATCGGCCCGGAAATCTATAAGATTCCCGGGCCGATCACCTCCCACCACCGATCGGGGTGCCCCACCGAAGTGGACCAAAACCCAGGATAGTCAAAATCCTGGGTGTTGGTCCACTTTAAAACATAAAATGTATTAATTTTAGATGCTGGGGAATAGTTTTTTAAGAGCTTGAGCTTTTCATTAAATGATGCTGAAGGTCCGGTTTAAGGCGAGTGGGGATGTGTCCGGGGGTGCGCTCACTCGATTCATGTGCTTTACTGCACTGACAAATGCACTGATTAGCCACCCACCCATGCCTGTGCCATGGAAATCCCGTTCTACTGCTCTCCAAAACTTGCAGAAGCAGAATATTGCAAACTATTCAGAAGAACTGCACCAGAGCAGACTAGAAACAGACTTGGCCCATCACTTTAAACCAGACCCTCAGCATCATTTAATGACAAGCCCAAACCCTTAAAAAACTTTCCCCAGCATCTAAAGTTAAAATATTTTACGTTTTTAGTTGTTTAATTAGTATTATTTCCCCCCTGGGCTTCAACTCTGTTCAGGACTCTAGGATACAGGCGCCGCCATCTTTCCTTAGAAGCATCACATATTGAGGAGAGTGGTGAAAAGTGCGGGGGGGGGGGAGGTTATAGCTGAGCTTTGCATAGGCAGAGCAGAGCTGGGCCAGGAAAAGGACAGCAATACCAGAATGCAGAGCGACATATTCAGAAGACACTATTCAGAGGACTCCATGGACCACCGTCTTGGATGTTAAAAGATCAAACATACGCACTAGGTGCAGGTAGCAAGATTTTTAATGTGGGCAATCTGTATGTAGGGGGGTGGGGGAAACATACACGATAGGCTCTTATTCAGGGTGAAGGGCAGCTTTAAATGTGATCATTGGCTACATTTCTTTCTTGCATTTTCTGTCTTGTTTTAGCTCATTAAGCGATAGAAGCACATAATGCATGTTCAATTCTAGAAACATTAGCTTCTCCCTATGTTATGAGCAGAATTAGATGACTTACACCATAAACTACCCCTAATTGGTCAATAATAGCCATATCCCCCCTGCATCATTTAGCAGTTTAGGACCTTTGTCTGCATTGGCCTGAAGTCTGGAGCAGAGTTGCTGTGGTAACTCTTAAACCATAGCAGCATGTTAATGGCCCCTCAATGAGTGTCATGGAAGGGGCATGTGGCTAATACAAACAAGAGTCCCCTCTGCCCTTCGACCTTTGCCCTCAGTCTACCCAAAAGGTTATACACGCCAGCACGTATTTAGCCTGTTTATGACACTATAATACAAGATGTATGTTTGTTGCTACTAAACCTCCTTCTGGCTCTCCAGTCACTTTTGTGTTACCATATTTACTGCAAGGTGTAGCTGGACCTGCTGAATTCATGACAGATAGGGAAGACATGAAAATCACTGATATCTGAATATGATAATATACAATAAAATGTATATAATAATAAAGGCAAGTCATATAAGTCTAACTCAAGTGGTTGCACAGCAGTTTCAATCTAACACACTCTGTGAGGCCGATTCATTAATAGCGCCAGGTAGCGACAGATGAGCGCCAGTAGCGTTATTTTCACAGCGCACACTAGTATTCGCTGTGCTTGGCCGTTGTTCGGCTGTTGACAGCGACTCAGTCGGTGTGCAGTAATGTTGAATACAGGGTTAGGAGTCGCTGTTTGACAGGTTCCGCGCTGTATGGGAGCGCATGACAGCGAATGGCCATAGCGAACGGCTCCCAGCATATTCATTAACAAATCACGCTCAAAAAATTCTCGCGCTGTGAAATGCTTGTTTAAACCCCAGAGTGCTAGCGGCGATGGGTTAAAAGTAGTTTTTTAACCCCCAAACAACCATATTTTTGGAAAAAAAAAACATGTTTTTACAAACATTTTGTAATATGAATACATTAATATCAGACCTGTAATATCAATTCTGCACAATTTTTTTTTTTTTTTTTTTTTACCTTAAAAAAAAATCTAACATTGCAGAAGTGGTCACAGAATTTTTGACATTTAAAAAAAAAAAAATAAAAAAAAAACATTAATAGCAATTAATTATGAATATTTAAAGATTGCTCCATTGAAATGCATTGGAGAGCACCAGGTAGCGAGAGGTCATACCTGTCACTGTTCAAGGTCGCTCGCTGGCGCTGTGGGGTGAGGCTGGAATAATGATGAATGATTCGCTATCTGGCGCTCTGTCAGTCGCTAAGCAGGATCGGCTTGATAAATGTGTGATTGCGGAGGGGAGCCGGCTTTCTCGTGGCGGTGACCGTCATTACCGTTCGCTCACCATTCGCTACCTGGCGCTATCCCTTGTTAAATAAGGGCCTGTGTATTTCTACCACCAGCAATATATGCTTAACAAAGAAAAAAAAATGTTTTAGCATTTAAATTAGTAAAACAATTTAATCCATTTTCAATTGTTTGCCACTATCAGCTTCTCCTTTGTTCTCAAATGGCAACGAACATATGCAGCTCCAACCATAATACGCAAAAAAAGAAACTCACATAGGGCAATATTGTAGTAACCATAGCCTTATTTATTTCACTCTTCTGTAAACACCAGATGAGCGGCTCGCACTACCTGCGCCTGCTATGCCTGCGCTCCCTGCAAGATGGCGGGTCGGCTGCGAACCCTAGCACCGCTTTTAATAAAAAGGGAGGGCTGGGGACCACAAACAAAAAAAAAACACCGGGAATAGCATTGGGCACACATGAAAGACAGGACACATGATTTGCATCACAAGTTTGCAGTGCAACACAAAAGTACAAACAATACCAAAAACAGTCCAGGGATCCCGTGGCACATTTAACAGCCCCCAAAAAAGTGGCCAAAAATAATGGTATGTCTGGTTAGATGCCAAATTGCACATACACATGCTCTCACCAATCCTGCCAAGTTCTCCTGGGCGCAGCTTTCTGAGTAAATGCCCTGCCTGGCGTGTTTCATCGTAAAGACTTTGTCCAGGGCTCATTATGTCAAAACACGCCAGGCGGAGCATATCTAGCTGTGCGACAGGCAGGTGCGTGTGTAGTTATTCAGCACCAGGTTCTGAAATGAAGGAGATTATTTTCACCCCGCACGGCATACTCAGAAAGCTGTGCCCGGGTATTGAACTTGTCAGCATTTGGTGAGAGCACATGTCTGCGCAATTTGCCATCTAAACAGACGCACCATTCACTTTTGAAAGAAAATGGCTGGCTGTTCTGGGAAATTTGTAGCAGGTGTGGGAGGCCCTGTAGTAGAATCACCCATCAGTCCAGCTTAACTATTAAGCAAACAAGCACATTTAACTAGTAGAAAAAGAGAGGTTGGCAGGCTGATTCATCACTAACGCCAGGTAGCGACAGATGAGCGTCTGTAGCAGGCATTTTCAGAGCGCCCGCTAGTAGTCGCAGTGCTCGGCCGTGAGTAGCTAGTTCATAGCGACTCAGTCGCTGTTCAGTAATGTTGAATACATTGTGAGGAGTCGCTATTTGACCAGTACAGCGCTGTATGGGAGCGCATGTTAGCGACTGCTCATAGCGACGACTCACATCATATTCAGCAAAAAAACAGCCTCACAAATCTCTGGCGCTGAAAAATGCTTGTTTGAAGCCCAGAGCGCAGGAGGCGGTGTGTTTAAAGTCTGTTTTCAAGCATCTTTCCACTAGTAACAAAGCGAAAACATATGGAATTACATTGTAGCAACATTGTAACATGAACACTTTAATGGCAGACCTGTAATGTCATTTCTGAGGAAATATATAAAAAATAAAAAAAAAATTAAAAAACAGCTTTTTCAATGCCAGGAGAGGTCACAGAATTATTTCTGATTAAAAAAAAAAAACACACAGTTCAAAGAGAAAGAAAGGATCGTCCATTGAAATGTATGGCAGAGCGTCAGGTAGCGAGAGGTCATACCTGGCGCTGTGCAAGGCTGAACGCCGGCGCTGTTCGCTGAGGCTGGGAAAATGATGAATCAGATGCTACATGGCGCTATCCCAGTCACTAAACAGATTCTGCTTGATAAATGTGTAATTGCGTGCCGTGTCACCAGTCGCTACCTCTCATTAACCAGCCACTACCTGACGCTATCCCTTCATGAATAAGGCCCTAAGTTTCATAAATCTGCTGATACATGGCTTATGAAGATACACTCTCTGTAGTGCGGTTCCTACTCTGCCATTCACTTTGGTGTATTCTATGTGAGAGCGTAGGAATTTGTTCTTAATGCAATATTGCCCTATGTGAGTTTTTTTTTCCTTTTTTTGTGTACTACTGTGTGAGGTGCGTATGTTCTTTGGCACTTGAGATATATGAAATATTTAGGAACAAGTGCGGTAAAGAATACGTTAATAGTAGCAAACAATTGTGAATGGATTAAAGGAGAACTAAATTGCTAAAAATTGGTTTACTAATTTAAACACTAAAACAATGTATTATTTTGGTAAGCATATATTACTGGTGGTGGAAAAAACACATCCTAAGGAATAGCATGGGTAGTCTTGGATTGAAATTGCTCTGCAACTAATTGAGACAGACTTATATGACTTGCTTTTGATTTTATTGTTTGTGGACCTGAAAGATACACAACTCAGATGGAATTGCATTGAAGCAATGTTGTTAGTGAATGAGTTCTAACAAACCTTTATTATCTATAAAGTCAGATTCCCAGGTGTTTCATTTATAATGAATGGATTGCATGTTATATACCATAGCTGGAAAAGGGAGTATGTGTATGCCAAGATTGCTGCCTCCTCTCACCTCCCTCAGTGGGAACCAGTAAAGCTCCAGCTGGGGGAGTCACCGTTATTGCCCTCTTCTGAGCCTGCAGTAGTCAGCTTCATAGAATTCTATGAGAAAACAGCAGCTGGTAGAGACAGTGCAACCTGCGTCCCTGCCAGGACTTTGTAAAGTGACAGCAGGAGACAGGTGACATTGAGGTGAGAGGAGGCAGTAGTCCTGGCACACTTCATGTCACATTTTAATTTACTATGGCTGGAATTCCACTTTAAAAAATATATAGCTGTAAGCAAATAGGACAAACATGAATTGGTTTTACCATTCACTGGGTATGTCTTCAGGCCAATACACACAAATCCTTTGCCCTTCCTTCTGTCCCACCACCATTCACCCTCCCTGCCTGAGTACCTGCAATGATGCCTGGTAAAAAAACCCTGAATTTTCCACCTCAGAGGCAACGCCCACATGGCACTTTTGAGATTGCCTATTGGTTGACCTCAAGAGTGGCAGCTGATATGTGCCAGCCGGCTGGCCACATCCCCAGCTCCCTGTTTAGTATGGATCGCTCTCATCTGCAGCCTATCTGAATGGCTGGGTGTGTGTGGGGATGTGCCCGCTGGCGAACACAGTGCCATGGAGACGCTGGCAAGCTCACTGGGGATTTCACACAGCGTGGCATCTCGATTTAGGATGCCCCGGGGGCAGGCTAGTGGAGACCATGTTTGGACGTGTTTTTACATGTGTGTTCCCGCTGTGTCCATCCATCTCGGTGTTCCATGTCCATGCTAAGGTCTATATTTTTTAGGGTTAAGTTTGCTGGCCCCCACCTGTGTGGCATCCCCTGTAGTGTGTATGTATGTAGTGTGACTTACCTTTCCCCCTTGGTTCCATTAGGGGCACCCGTGGCAGTGTGCATGTGCGTAGTGGTGACTTACCTTTTCCCCTTGGTTCGATTAGGGGCATCCCCTGTAGTGTGCATGTATGTAATGTGACTTACCTTCTCAAAGTTTTCATTCCGTGGCCTCCCATTTCATCCACCCACTGTTACTCATCTATAATAAAAAAATATAAAAAAAACTGTAAAAACATAACATTTTATTTTTCGAGGTGGACCAACACGGCACCTTTAAAGGCAAAAGAAATGCATGTTAACACCTATTTGTACACATGTGTGTCTGTTGATGCCCCCCAAATGCTCACTATCTACCACAACACTGTTCTTTGCACCCTCCGCCTCGGCACCATCCCTCTTCTGGGTCTGGAATGAAATGCCAACACTTGAAGTTGTACCGGTCACTTAGGAAAGACATAAGGCAATTCCAACGTTACTTGCTTGCCTTCCGTGCCTTGACCTAGTTAAGGTCCACATGCTAGCACCTTCCACTTTAAACTAAGATCTCTTACACTGCCACCACCAAATACATGCCTACACAAGTGGGTGCATAACTTATTCCAAGTGGCACATTCAGCTCTCCACTCCGCTAGTACTGTTGGATGGTGCTCGTGACAGTTCTTTACAACATGGTGTAGCCAGTTCTCCAAGGCTACAGTGCTGGTGGATAGTCGTGGATGCACTTAGTCCAAGAGGTGCACCCAGCTCTCCCCTCCACTAGTGCTGTCGGATTGTAAAGTTTGTGGTCTCTATCCTGTCTGATCCTGCAACAGTTTATCAATTCCCTCTACCTACACACAACTTTGGCCCCCCAGCGCCCCCGACACACAGGCAAGAGTGGGGCATGTGACAGTGGCACATGTTGTTGGACTGGTTCCCCGCCATTTAACAGGTAGCCAGGGTTCTTGTTATTTTTCTGTTCGCCAATTGACCAAAACCCTGTTTATCTTTAAATCCCAAGCCTACGCGTATACTGTGCATCCTGCCATGTGCCTTCACTCGTATGTCTCCGCTCTGGCTTGTGGTCTGTCACCTGTCTGTACCCTTGCGTGTTTTTAAAGCTGCACACGTGTGCAGGCAAATGGCATACTATGTGTACTTACTATCATGATGTCGATTTGCTGCTCAGGGGTGTAGACAGTTGGTGCCATGTTGGTCCTTGTCTTCTGCTTTCCTGCATGATGCACCCCTGCGCTGACAAGCACAAGCACGCCCTGGCAGACCCTGGAAGTGTGCTTGGGACGCGCATACGCCCATGATGTTGTAGCCTTTAGGTTTCCCCCGCCTGTGCTGGCCTGTTATTGGAACACAATTGTAGGTCAGTTAGCCACCCACTTATGTATAAAAGAACACACCTGACCCCATGACTTTGATGGCAGTGCTTACTTGCTGTGTGAAGATGCCAAAAGCCACCACAGCCCCCTGAGCCCGGAAGCCAGGCATGGCCGAGGGAGCCCCAGCACCCCGCCAAGGTACCATAGCCCCAGCCCAGGGCACTCCCCTGCTGCTAGCCAAACAACTCACTTAGGTCTCCTGCAGCAGTGTGAGCCAGCAGCAGCGGGACACACACACACCTTGGGCTCCTGGAACAGCCCACCCCACCAGAGCCCAGGGCAGAGCCCTGTGCAGATCACAGTGCGGGCCCTACTGCGGTGTCCACCGAGGAGCCCACAGCGCAGCCCCCTGCAGGGTGCACAGCGGCGCCAAAAGCGGAGCAGCAAAGCCACAGCCGTAGATGCTGTCTCCATGGCCATTAGCCTGAGAACCACCTCTTCAGGGCCTGTGTATCGAGCTCCCTCACACACGCCAGCCAGCAGACCCCAGCATCGGCCCCGCAGCCTGGGCGCAAGCTTACCATGAGGAAGCTAAGTGGGAGTTTTAATGATGCCCAACTGGAGGCCCCGCTAGATGGTGTGTGTGAGAATTTTAACAGGCTGACTGGGTCATGTGCCTATTTAACACAACTTTAGGTGACTGGCAACCCAAACAATCCACCCAAGTGGTACTTAAGTCATTAGAAAATGGAAAATAGTATATGATCCAAAAATGTTGGAACCCCCACTCTATTTAGATGGTAAAGGGAGGAACCATTAAAAGTTTACCACCCAACGGCTGTAACTGCCACCCCACAGTAACAATGCTAATGTGCACTCTGGGGAATGTTGCCATGTTATCTTTCCAGTACTTTTAATAACAGGGCAGCTGTCTTCAGTTTCTGGCTTTGCATACATGTTGGAATAAGACAGAGATGTTCTGGGCATAGCATGCTAAGTACATCCAGATCCATGCCTATTGACTCCTGACATATAAATGGGTCCTATTTTAGATTGCACTGAATAGTATGAGGCTTTTTTACCACGCTGACTAGGATAAAACACCTGCTAAGTGCGATACAAGGTCAGCGGCCTGTGTATTACCTTTTATAAAATGCTGAGCTATATTTCTTTGCCTTAAGTGCCCTAACAATTTAGAGTTTTCTTCCAATAGATACGTCAGAGGGGCATGCCTGCAAATTTAATAAACAATGGAGACAGCAATGACCTTGCAGACAGAACAAAGGATATAGGGTGAATATGGTAAAAGTTAATAGCATTGTAAATCATGTACCATTTTTATTATGAATAAGGGAATCTAAGAAGCAATTATAACATACAAACAAGCCTTTACGTTAACATCGGGCAAGTTTATTTCTGTCAGGCCTTTTTTACTTTTAACAGGATGAAATGGGAAACGTGCTATTGTGTTATTCATGCAATGTCAAGGGGAGTTTTCTAGTCGTAGTAATTCTGTTTTTTAATATAAATTAATGATTATTGGTAGTTTTAGGTTATTTATCATTAACTATAAATATATTTTTTTTATATTCAGAGTGCCAGGAGCTGACTAGGGCCAATAATCAACCTGGGATTTCACTAGGCCACAGTCAGCCCATGCTATGCTTTTTGTCCCCTCGTGTGCTTCCTGGCTGGATTGGGAGGGGAGAAAGCCACACTGCTTGCAGCGATTGGGAGGGGGGAAAGCCACACTGCTTGTGGGGAATGGGAGGAGGTAATGCCACAATGTCTATGGGCAAGAAACAGAGCAAAAGTCATTCTGCCTCTAATGGGGATTTGGAGGGGGAATGCCACACTGCTTATGGGTGTTGGGAGAGGGGGAATGCCGCAATTATTATGGGAAATGTGAGGGGGGAATGCTACACTGCTTATGGGGATTGAGAGGGGGGATGCCACACTGTCTATGGGGATTGGAAGGAGGGAATGCCACACTGCTTATGGGAATTGGAAGGGAGGAATGCCACCTTCTAAATGGGGATTGGGAGGCTGGATACTACACTGTCTGTAATAGGGATTGGGAGGGGGAGAATGCCACACTGCCTATAATAGGGAGTGGGGGGAATGCCACACTGCCACACTATAATGGTGGAAGGGGTGCCTCTGCCTGTAATGTGGGGATTCTGCGTCTTGCATATTATTTGGTTCTTTGGTTCTTATTTTCCTCCTTCATATTCTAGGTGTGTCTCATAGGATAAAAAATATGGTACATTATTCTTTGCAATAATAATGTCAATATCAATGCAAACATAAACATTCTTCTAAGAAAGACAAAACCTCACTTTACCTTTTTAAATATTCAGGTTTGAGAATTATTAACATGTTGAATTGACCGTCAGCGCTGTAGTTGTTTAATAATAAAATTAATTCTCAAAAATACATTTGCTTAATACTTGTGCACAGTGTATCATGTTTGTCATCCATCACAACAGGAAACAGGCACCAGGTTGGAAAACTCACCCTGGTTTTGTCCTCACCCAATTTATAAAACAGCTGTGCCTCTTTCATACTTGCATACTCTCTTTTCATCTATTATTAGAGTATTTCGGAGAGGGGGGGAGAGGAGGGAATTAGGCAAGACACCTTACTAAATAACCTTACTAAATAAAGTGGGAGCTGAAAAAGGGGCAAGGAACTAGACAGAGAGAAACTGCCCTTAAACCAGCACTTGTCCTGCCTAATTCCCTCCTCTCCCCCCCTCTCCGAAAGACTATAAAGAGTAGGGCTGGAAAGGCCCAATAAAAAGGCTCCCCACCACAGTAGTAGAAAAATATGACACAGCTCACAGGGGAAGAATGGGAACAAATGTTTAGAGAATGCACAAGTGGCCCAGACACTGATTCAACAAACACCAAGACCTCGCCCAGTGCATACGATAAGTTTATACTACTTGAACGCACACTAAGGAAGAAAACAAAACTATATTGGAATATATACTATCTAAAGAAATACTTGGAGGACCATATAGTCCCCTTAGGACTAAGAATTAAAATATTCCCACAAGTGGGAGACCTGGACCCTGTCTTCAAAGAGAAATGGGAGCAAAATTTACAAAATTGCTCCCTTAAAGTGGACCAACACCCAGAGGGGATCAGCCCGGGAATCTATAAGATTCCCGGGCCAATAAGCTCCCTCCCCGCGGGGCATCCGAAATTGGGATGCCCCACTGTGTTAAACCCCGCAGGACGCATCTCGTGCTACTCTGTAGCAGGGCGCGCACCCGCGCCGGCCGTTCGTGATTGGCCGGCGCGCTCCCTGTTAGAGGGAAGCGCGAGATGCGGCCTCCACCCCCGATTGGGGTGCCCCGCGGAAGTGGACCAAAACCCAGGATAGTGAAAATCCTGGGTGTTGGTCCACTTTAATATGCTAAGACTCCTAATAACAGGAATCACATCTCCATACAGTATAGACACAATACAAAAAACATTGTGAAGATCTTAACCAACACAAAGACTGGACGGAATTTGACGCACACAACACACAAATTAGGAAGAGAATTGAAACCCTAGTGAAGGAAGTATGGGAATTCAAAAATAGAAAATGTAACTGAGACAGATTGGCCTATAAAGAACATAGAGCCTACAAGTGGCAACCAAAACAAACCTCCATAAACAACACACAAAAGAGGAATAACCTTGACCCATACTCTTTAGAATATTCCTCTTCATCCTCTGAAAGTACAACTTCACGTGACCAACCAACAAGACACTATAGGTTATTCTCAAAGTACCAGAGGAAAAAAGACACAGCAGAAAAGAGAGGGGATAGGGACTCCACAACACCTTATCAGAGAGGGAAAAGAAAAACATTACCATCCCCGGAGAACAGGCAAGAGAGGAGCGAAACAGGAGATCCTTTTTTAGACTTAAGTCTAATAGGACAAAATATACCAGGGGACATATCCCAAGCCTTAAAGAGAGGTACCTACACACAAAAACCATGACCCCAGGGAAGACAAACGGACAAACGGAGATATTATAAATCTAGCTAATAACCCCCTTACAAAACATCAAGAGGAGGTTTTATGCTTGGGCCTGAATTTTTGCCCAGAATCAAACCTCAATAAATTTGAACTGATCAAAGACCTTAACTTATATGCAAGAAAAATATTACTAGAATATCAATACAGTGACAAAGAAACCAACCCGGCAACAATAAGCCCTACACGACTAGGAACACAATTAGAGAATACAGAGGGTATCTCACTGACACCGGAAGATGAGGAAAGCTTACAGATGTTAGAAACTCTGTACATACCAGACTCACAGTCCACTAACAGTGAATACAAAGAAGAAGCAAGCAAGACATTTAGAAAACCCTCCACCTATTTTCCACCACTAGCCATGAATGCAGGGGTAAAGACTTTCGTCAACCTGGTCACCCAGGAGATAGAAAGCATGAACACCAAAGGCATACGTCCCCAGAACATCACACCCCAACAGAAGCAAGCCCTTAAGGAACTCCAGAGCAATCAGGAGATTGAAATCAAACCAGCAGATAAAGGGGGGAACATAGTGATTCAGACTAAAAAACAATATGCGAACATGTGTCAAAAGATCCTACAAAACAAGCAATGGTACCAAAAAGCACCATTAAAAAAACTAAAGAAGGATGAAGAGGAATATAAAAAAATTATAGACATAGCATACACACACAAAATAATTGACAAATCTGCCAGAGACTTCCTTACAGTTCCACATCCGGTCTCCCAAACTTTTTACGCATTACCAAAAGTCCACAAGTCAGAAAAAGATCCACCTGGGCGTCCGATAGTTGCAGGAATCAACTCCCTCACAAGCCGAGCAAGTGAATACGTAGATTCATTTCTACAAACACATGTACAATCACTCACATCCTATACCCGCGATACCCCACACCTATTACAGATGTTACAAAATCTCACTATCCCCACCCAGAGTATACTAGTGACACTTTACATGGAAGCACTATGTTTTAGCATTCCACACACACTAGGATTAAGAGCCGTACAACATTACCTAAACCAAACAGATATTACCCTACTGCAACTGCTAGAATTTATTTTGACACATAATACATTCCCTTTCAACAAACAACTGTATCATCAGCTACAAGGAACCGCGATGGGGACCACCTGTGCCCCATCGTTTGCAAACCTTTACCTAGGGTGGTGGGAGAACTTGATTTGGAACGATGAGGATAACAACAAATACACAAATCACGTAGCCCTGTGGCTACGTTACATAGATGATATATTGATAGTATGGGAAGGAACGGAAAACAACCTGGTAGAGTTTGTTGAAAAACTTAACACAAATGACCTCAATTTGAAATTTACACTAACATACGACAAAAAGGAAGTTTCATTCCTTGATCTAAAGGTCATCTTGGACGATCAGGGGCAAATAAGCACCAACCTTTACCGTAAATCAACTGCTGTAAATAATATATTAAGGGCAACAAGCTCACACCCCATCCCCCTTAAGAACAGCATCCCTTACGGGGAATATCTAAGGGCAAGGAGGAACTGCACAGAAGAGAGAGACTTTAAAAATGCAGCAGACGGGATAAGAACGCGCCTATTGGCCAGAGGATATAGCCAAAAGGTCCTCAAAAGAGCATTCAAATGAGCAAAGGAAAGGGACAGAGAGACCATGCTAAACCAGAACAAAAAACAAACAAAAAAAAAAAACAACTAGATTACACCCCATTCATCCTAACATATAACAATTAACACAAAGAAATAAAGCACACATTAGAAAAACACTGGTACATATTACAAAGGGATCCTGATGTAGGAAAATTCATCCCTGAGAGTCCAAGGCTAGCCTTTAGATGGCTCTCCATAAGAGATAGTATAACACAGAGCCACTATGTGGAAAGTAAAAAGAAGGAATGCTGTACGATAAAAGGAAATTATCGGTGCCAAAGTTGCAGTTCCTGCCGCTACATAAAACAAGGGGACCGAGTCTGGGTGCCCCCAGACACTACAATTAAATCCAAACACTTTGGGAACTGCAATTCCACCAACTTGTATATATTGACATGTAACTGCCCAAGGTACGACATAGGGAAGACCAATAGAAAATTACGAAATCGCATATATGAACATGTCAGAGATATCAAGAAAAGGAATGTACTAACACCAGTGGGAAGACATTTTGCCATACACCACGAGGGATTCCCGGAGGGTCTTCACTTTCAAATTCTAGACCGAATACATCCACACCCACGAGGAGGAGACATAATCAAAACAACCCTCCAAAAAGAGACCAAATGGATCACTATGTTGAAAGCCACATGCTCCCCAGGTCTTAATGAGACTTGTAGTTTTGTACCGTTATAATTGTTACACACCATGGAACCAATTAAAACAGAGAGAAAAAATGGGTTCCCACCCCTTTAAGACATACAAAAAACTGAAATAAAGAAATAAATACTGTATAAGAAGAATATATAACCTAAAAACAAACCAAGTTGGTAACTCACTCAAACAAAGCATGATGCAAGCAAGATGTGAAAAGCAAACATATATACAGAAACACTATATATATATATATATATATATATATATATATATATTTAAAATCTTGTCCTGAAACATATATGCATTGCTCTGTAACATGCTTTTACTGTAACATGTAGTATCTATATTTATTGTCCGAAAGATATATAATGCAGAACAAACTATTTCAAGACATATAAGTACCACTGCAATATTAGAATGTGAGGGGAGTGCACAGACTTGTAAGCCAAACGTTTAAACAAACCTAATTTTGTCTGAAAGTAAATGAGTCTAATAAAGAAAACATAGAAGCCGAAAGAACAGGCCACGACAAAATGGCGCCGACGTATCAAATTGACACGGCCGCCGGGAAAATGGCGGCGATAATGACATAGAGGAAACTAACCAACAAAATGGCCGCGCACGCTATAAGCGACGTGTTTAGAAACACCAGAAGGGGCCGCACGGGAAGTGAGGTAGCGGCTCCTACATAGGCTAAAGGAGCCGCCCTCTCCCAACGTCCTGACCAGTGATTGACCAGGATGAAGCTAAGGGGCAGGTCCCCTTACAAATGCGGCCCCAAGCGCAAAACATGAGGAGAGATTGAAAGCGCACAGTAGCACGCACAAACGGAGTAAAGGCTAAATGGCTAGAAAGGACCAAAACTGGCCAGGAAAGAATACACATAAGCCTCCTCAATCCAGCAGCGAAACCCGACCGAAGGTGCAAGGTCGGGCTACCGGTGAAACGCAAACAGCGACCAGAACCAGCTTGTAAGTAAGCCTAATATCTGCTCAATGCATGCATACATGCCCTAGCAAAATCAACAAATCCCCCATAGATTACTAAGAGCCCATATGTTTTCCCCACAGGTCAAAATGTTACACTAAGACAACAAAAGTAATGCATTCTTTTAAACCTTAAGGCAGACCTAAAGTCTAAAATCTATCCCAGCTGCATACTAAAAAAAAGTATATGAAAACCATTCACAGACAAGAAGCAATACTTTGAGTAGCACAATTGGCATAGACATCCAATACCCTGAATATTACAACTAAGTGCACACGCCAAGAACTAAATAATGCATGCACTAAGTATTTTCATATTAAATGACTGAAGTATGTATATATCTTCTATATCATAGTAAATTGGTGTACTGAGGAAGCAGCTAAAAATGCGAAACGCGTCTACACCTTATGGAGGGTATTAAATACTTGCTACAAACTGTGTACAACTTGTGTACAACTTGCTACAAACAAAGCACTTGCTACAAAGCTGACCTTGAATGTGAACAAATCATGAATAATAAATGGAAAATACACACCTCTGAGTCATTGATCTGATTTTGAAGCTATTTTTTCTGCATTATGAATATTGTACTGCTTAGAATAATTTTTATTTATGAAAATATGGTGAAAAAAGATAAATAGTGAGGAACTTGGATGTATTTTAGAATAAGGTACAGAGAAACAGAATAAACCCCTCCTTTCTTTTCCTTGTAGCTCTGCTAAACCTATACTAAAGGGCAAGCGAGAGACAAGAAAAAAACCCCAAACATATTATTAGAGTAGTAAAATTTTGGGTACAAAATAAAAAAATCACTATACTAACTAAAAAGCCAATGTCACAAATAGATGTTTTCAGCACAAATTTAATTCACTGCACTCAAAGGACATACATTAGTTAAAAGGGCTGTGCCTAATTTTAATACATGTTACAACAAGTTGTTTTAAGAATTTTTACAAGCCACAAATGTTTACGCTTATTTGAGCAAAAAATGATTTGACTGCACTTAACAAGGTCAGTGTCCATTTTTGTTACTTTTAGCTAGACTTTAATTATTTATGCAATGGTCTTAGGCTTACGGGGTGGTAGATAATACTAAAAATCTTCGCACATCTTCAGTAAATGTAGTAGCATGGATGACCCAGCATGACACAGAACAGACTTCTTCCTCTTTTTCCCATGCCCAGTCCTCCAGACACACTGAAGCCGTTGACCTAGATCAGCCTGAAGCCTGAAGCATGCCATGTCTTGGCTGTTGACTAGGAACATAAAACAACAAGCAGGAGACAACCAAAAACTGTGTGCTGGTGTCCAAACCTATGTTTCCTTTTAGGAAGCAGGCCAGTCAAAGGAGAAACAGGGTGTGTCATTGTGTGCCAAGTCTAAACAGGGAGATACAGGACATGTAATGTAATACTAGTAGTCCACTAATGAGGAGGAGGAGGTGAAGAAGAAGAAAAAGGAGAGTATGAGTTACATCACCACAGTGTGAGGCAGTAAAGCAGAAGCAGAGCAGAGGACAAGGGGAGAAAGAGGAAATTACGCAGCTTGGTGTCTAAACAATGGAACCCAGCACCACAACAGATTTGTAATCCAGTTTGGCCAGGTATGCTACATACCCTGAACAGGGCATTGGATTATCATATTGAAGGTTGGGTGGAAAACTTCAACGCGTTCCTTTCCTCGTTAACTTTAACAGCACCAGGTTAAAAAACTCTACTACTTTTTAGGAAAGAAAACTGCCATTCACTTTTATTTTCTATCTTGGGAGTGATTCCGCTCTAGATGAAAATATATATCCATAAATTCACTCCCACTGTACACAATGAAAGTGAAGTAGTAGAGTTTTCTCACCTTGTGCTGAATCGCCCTATAATTGCAGGTCATTCTCATCGGTGTCCCCTGAATGCACTTCTCATACACCACTGCCTCCCTTCCATTGCCCTCCTCCTTTCCCAGGGACACCCCTGTACATTTTTAACACCACCATCTGAACCTCCCAAGGGCCCCATCCATACATGAACAAACAGAGTGGTGTTATGCTGTACTGGAAGACAAAATGTAACATATGTAACAAACATATATTGTAAGTCTATACAGATACGCAGTCTAAAAGCTGTTGAGGGCTCTTCAGGTCCAGGATGATCCTGTACAAGTGCGAGCAACACAATGTCATGTGTGATAATGGATCCAACTTGCTCTGTCTTCTGCCTTGGAGATTTGAGACTTGCACATTGCCTAAGATCACGTGATCAACCTTGTATTCAATACTTTCTTAAATAATGTCCCAGGCTTGGTGGATGTGCAACGCTAATGCAAACTTCCTCCGATCTATCACATTTGTGATGTCCAAGTCATTAGAAAACTGCTGCAGAGGCTCTGCCACAAACTAAAAGCTATCACACTGTGCCAACCGCAGTAAATACCTTGTCAATAGAATATAACTGTATACAAACTCCAGAGGCTCTGCCAACAACTAAGATCAGGGACGCCCTTCAATGGAGGGCCTGCTATGCAGTACTGTAGGATGGCATCACCCCCAGAACAAAACAGACTGAGAACCATTCCTAAAAAGTAAATCTGGCAAAGATGAGCAGGTGGTGACCCCCTCTCCTCCTCGGACACTACCCTCCAATTGCCTCAACTTATCACATAAAAAGGAATCTGGGGGGAGCATGAGCCAAGCAGGTGGCTCTACAATCACCCCCCCCAAACGGTGCAAAGCTCTGGTGCCCCAACAGCATTCCTAGGATGGCTGCTCCATCTGAACACCCCAAAAGCTGGCCATACGAGACTAAATGGTTTATCAAATTATGGGCTTGATTCAATAAACAGAAAAAAAAAATATTTTGAAAGGAAAATTAGATTGCAAGTATTTTTGAGTGATTCAACAATGCTGATTTGGGGGTAAAAATTAAATTCGCCCAGTCGAATAGGCTCTAAAATGTGGGTGAAAAATGTACGCTTCCATGCAAAAATGGCTTTAGTAAGCAAAATTTCATGGAAAATGTTCCAGTTGACAAGTGGAAAATCTCTGATAGCCTTTATGGTGCTGAGAAGCCTTTACCCAAAATGGTGCATTTGTTTTCCACATTTCACACAGCTTCAGAATGATCAGGTGACCTCCCCATGTAATATATCATTGTGAATTTGTGCCAATTGCTTTTTAATGCACTAGTCACTTTTTTATGTAGGGTCCCATTCACCCATGTAATGCTAGATGTATATTTAGTAATAGATCAAGGCAACTGGACTTGCTGTTTTCTTTTGCTTCACATGTTTTGGTATAAATCCCACTATTAGGAAAGGCAGCTGGATGACTTGTGAAAGGTGTTGAAGCACAAAAAAAAAAAAAAAACAGCTATTGCAGTTACCTAGATTTACTTCTACAGACCTACAGATATGCAGGAGTCAACTTTATTATTATTTTTTTTAACTGTTTCAATTAAAATACAAAGATTACCAGGCTAGTAAGTCCAGGGTCAAAATGCCAAACAGCCTGCCCTTGGCCCTGGCAACTTACCTGCCCCATGGCCTTTGGCCAAAGTTTAGCTCTTTTCCAGGGGTCTCGGCTTTATTTTTTTTATTAAAACAGGAATAAAAACATATATAAAATGTATACAGATATGTATTGAGTAATTGATCAAGACAACTGGACTTGCTGTTTTCTTTTGCTCCACATATTTTGTTATTTCTCCCACTAGATCTATGTGTGAATTCAACATTGCCTATTAGAAAAGGTGGCTGGATGACTTGTGAAACATATTGAAGTAAACAAAGCTATTTCATAGATTCATTCCTGCCAACCTACAGGAGTTACCTTTTTTAATTATTTTTTAACTGTTTCAATTAAAATGAAAACAAATCATGGCCCCTCTCTCACTCGCCCATTTAGCCTTTGGCCCAGGTTTGGTTCTCATGGACATGCGGAAGTTAATTCCGCATGTCTTTTACGCTGATAAAAAACATGCTGGCATTTGCTGACATGACTTTTTAGGTAAAAAAAAAAAAAAGAAAACATAAGAGAATGTGCTTTTTCACACCTGCTTGGGGCAGCTGTAAATAATTTGTATAAAAGAACAGTAAAAACTAGAATCAAAACATAGTCGAATCATACAAATCATTTTACAATATTAAATTTCAGTTGTATTTTGGCTGAATGGCTCGAGATCCAGGATGTGTAATTTTAGCTCCCTTGAGTAAGCACCAAATATAGTGAATCATAATTAGCGGCGACTGGGGCCACAAACCAACCCTGAATTTTACCAGCCCCTGGCTGGCCTGAAACATCCCTGCAGAGGCCCCAACCATGATGCCAGGGCTATAGCGTTGGGGCTGGGGTTCCTTGGCTTGTGGGGGCAGTGGGGCTAGGTACAGCTGGCTGAGAGGGAGACTAAGGGGGCAGGGATTGAATGTTGGGGTTAAAAGCATCAGACCAACTGGCCCCAAAGCAGTGCAGCCCACCGGGCATTGTCCCGGGTCATGGCCAGCCCGTCCCTGGTAATAATCAGACATGGTTGACACCATCCCTTTCATCTGCCTGGTGCGGCTCAGGCATAAGGGAATGGCAACACAGAAGTGTGGGGGGTTATCCTCCCAATGTCAATTATAGCTCACCATGATCCAACACCACAGGAAAGGGGGCTTTGTCCAAGAGGCTTCCTCTCTGTTGGATGTTTATGTCTATAAGGCACCGATGAAGGAAGAGGATGGTTTTGGTCCAGCAGATCGAGAGAAGACTGCGACATTTCATCCATCACAGGCCATAGCCATTGTATGCAGATTGGAGAGCTGTCCTAAAATGTATTGTAAGGAAGATGCATTTAAGATACTGCTTCTCTCTGCTTTGAGGTCTTTTGTATATGATCTGCAGAAATTTAAACATTTTTGTAGAGTACTTCAGTTTTGTACTCTTGAATATTTTTCCGCAAATCCAAGACTTAGGAACATAACTTGGAGGCTGAAGCTGACAAGAAAGATGGCACCTTGAAACACCATGTCTTCCCGATAGAACTCTTCCAACCCCCTACCTCCCCCATTGATCCCATTTTGTGTTCTTGGATATATATATATATATATATATATATATATATAGAGTGAAATTTTGTAAAGGGTGTTCAGCAGGTATTTATACCTCTTGGTTATATCATATATAGATATATGGTAGATTTCCAGTAAGCTTTTCTTACGGTACTCTATGCAGTATCCCTAAAGGTATAGTTCACACTCTCAGGGTTAGCTGCACAGTGTACATGTCACTTGGGATTCAACGAAGAAGTAAAAGCATTTGACAGGCATGCAATGCACTGCCTGAAAAACACATGCACATTTCTGCATCAGTAACTATGTGAATGTAGCCCAATGCTCTTTACTATGTATTTAAAATTCATGGGAAAGTGCTTAAGTGTGAAGGGGGCCTAAGGGTATAATTTGTCAGTGGCTGATGTCAGGGTGTTATCTAAAAGCAGATATGGTTTCCATATAAGGCTATTTAATAACTTCAAACTGATGGGGGAAAAAAACGTTTATACATTTTTATAAGTGAAAAACTTACATTTGATTTGAGATTTGTGAGGCCAAATAAGGTTTGATATGATCTCTCTCTGACTTGTATGTGACAAAATGAACGATAGACTTGTACCTTTGGGTAGACATCCCTGTCTGACAGATCTTGGGGAACGTTAGCAAGTGGCTAAAATTTAAACTACTAATGTTTCAACAATTACTGGACAATAAAATGGGATGGCTTGGCACGCCCCCATTAAAAGGGAACAAAACCTACGATTCACTTGGGTTATCTTTCTCCTGCCTACTGTATCCCAATTTGGGATGCCCTGCCCTGCAGGTTTATAGACTCTAGATGAGGTGGTTGCTTTAAACAGAAAATCAAAAATTTCCCCTGTTGTTTGGATCCAATCATCTGATGTGTTCAGCATTCTGGGTAAGCTTTCCATGGTCAGTAAAACTTGACTATAGTCAAGCAAATGTACCTCTTGGCAACTCTCTGGAGGATTACACCACTTGCACCATCAGTGAGCCCTGCATTAGAGGGATACTCACCTTTTCTGTGAAGTGTCATTGATTTTATTAGAAGCCATGCCCTATTGCAGTGAACAGCTATTTCATACCTCTGTCATGCAGGGCATTATACCTGATTTTGGCTTCCTAAGGATCTTTAATTGGACCGGCAACCAGAATCGTGATGTTCTGGAGACACTTGTTAAAATGGTCTTAAACCAGACTAACAGCCTTACAAGAAACAGGGCTTATATGTATCCCTCCCCAGAACAATTCAAATTGCTGCACATAAAAAATTCATTTACCCTTTTTTCAATCCTGCCGTGGTCAATTCTCTCCCCTCAATAGCTCCATATGGACCTGCCAGTAGCCTGCAAAGAGGAAGTGCTGCTGAGATTCCTGCTACTGAGCATTGTGGGTTATGTTGGTTATATCCAGGCAGCAGAACGGCTTGGATGCTGGTAAAGAAAACCTCTTGGTTGCCGCAAGATGGCCGCACCAAGGAGAAAATTTAGGAAGATGGTGTTTCAGCTAAGTGGATACAGGAGCATATGTAAGTGCTGAGAATGATTCAGTATCATGCATGTAGATAGGGCAAGTGAATTTTGGAGAGTTTGTTTCCAACTGCACTAGGCTGTCGGTCCAGTTTAAAGTCATTTTGGATTTAGGTTCACAATAAGCACAGGTATTGCAGTATCGTTTAATACAGAGTGTAATGTACAGTAGTTTAAGATTATTTTACTTAGACATTCACACCCCCAGTTTACCAGCATGTGCTCTTGTTTCACACCGTGTTTTCCTCCTCCCGGGTGTTACTGAATGTCTGTATATGCACTCCGAAGTCTTCTGGTGTGAAAGATGAGCTTTCTGTGTTTATATGATGCCTGATTTCTAAAATAAGTTGTTTAGTTAAACAGATGGAAGTTGTTTCCTTTAGTAAGTTGCTTACTGCCTGACATATTTCAGACACTGAAATTAAATAAAATTAAACAGTTTCTATACCATTCCGGTATAACATAGTGTTAAATACACAACATTTCTCCAGAAAGTTTTCATATGTTTTACCCCTCACCTTTAAAAAATCTTTGTAAATCTTATTAGGTTGGGGGGGGGGAGATAGGGTCAGCTTTATATCCCTTTTTATGGCAAAGAAAAGTAAAAAGTGGCAACAGGAACACACAGGTGTAGTATGCGTTTAATTAAATTTTAACAACACCTAGCCTAGTTCCCTCATCTGCCCAAACTCTACTCATTCAAGCCTAAAACACTTACCCCAACAATGACTAGCCCTACATACTCATTTGCCAAACCTCTACCTGCATTATGCCTAAAACCACATATCCTAAAAACACCTAGCACTGTCCACCCATCTGCCTAAACTCTACTAGCATTTGGCCTAAAACAACTTATCCTTACAGTCTTTTTCTGTCCCAACTCTACTCATATTCAGCATAGAACCACCACCCCAACAATGACTAGCCCTGTCTTCTGATCGTCTAGAACACTTAGCCCTGTCCATTCATCTGCCTAAACGCTACTTGCATTCTGCATAAAACCACTTAATCTAACAACACCTATCCCCATCCACTCATGATTCTAAATTGCATTATGCCTAAAACCACTTACCCTAACAACACCTAGCCGTATCCACTTCTATATCTATATTGTATTAGATTATGCATAAACCACTTACTCACTTACAACACATAGCCCTGTTCACTTCTGCACAAATTCCAACTGCATTCTGCCTCTCACCACTTATACTAATAATGATTAACCCTGTCCACTCATCTAGAATAGTAAGGAAAAAAGAGCCAGCTCACCGACCATCCAATTCGGCACGACTTGGAGATCCCAGGCTATCCTCCAACATAGAAAGTCAAATTCAGTGTATCGTCCAGCCGGTCATTAAAAAATAACTTTTAATTCATCCGATTAAAAAGCTCAGCCCAAATGTGGAGAAATAATTAAATGACAAAAAGTGGCCCAGTTGCTGCAGATGGCAGGGCACGTGTGACGCGTTTTGAGCCTGTAAAGGCTCTAAATCATACATATCATATACATACGCCATCTAACACTGCCTAACCATTATGATGTGCGAGGCATAGATTTATTATAAAGTTATAAGTTGGCGACTGCATTGTATCAGAACTACTATATGGTCTATATGTATTTCTGTGTCTGGTCAATGCTACAGTCAGCAGGCATCTAGGCCAAGTTCCTTATGGCTACATGTCTTGTACCAGTGATTAGTGCTGCATCACTGGTCTATACCACAATCATAGCATGGCTGGTCCAGTCCATGCTGCAGTTGCTACAGCATTCTGCAGCGGGTTCCCTTTTAATTGTTTGTTTTATCAGCCCATCGCATAAGACATAGGGTCTGGTAACCCAGGGTTTGGAGCCTTCTCTAAAGGGAACCAAAACCCAGGATTTTGACTCCAGGATTTTGGTCCTTTCCCCCGCTGCGTGAAATCCCCCAGATCACCTAAGCCAACTCACCTCCTGCTGGTCCTACGGCGCATTCACGGCCGCTAGTCCAATCAGCCCGCTCGGAGCCACTGACGTTACGTCATCTAAGGCTTTGTCTAAGAGCAGTGGCTCTGTGCGCGCTGACGGCCGCATCCTCCACTATCCTCTAACAGGGAGCCTGCCTGCGCCGACCATTCACAAATGCCTGGCACGGGCACAAGCCCTGCTAGAGGAATAGCGGAGATGCGGCCACGGCTTGCACATGCGCTGCTGTGCCAGGAAACAACGTAAGTGTATGGGGCGACCTGGGGGGTTTCACACAGAGGTGCATCCCACTTTTCGATGCCCTGGGGGGAGGGAATAGATCGAGCCTGGTAATCTTATAGATTCCAGGGGCGGTCGCGGTGGGTTTTAGTACATTTTAAGTAAAAAAAAAATTACAGTTATTCTTAGTATACAGTACGTCCTTCTCCAAATATAATACTTACACATGGGATATACTCCACCAGATGGTGCTGGACTGCAGAGACATCGAAAATAGGCTCCTACCGGTCCCTCAAATACCAGGGGACCTCCCACAAATCCCCAGAATTTCTCTGCAGTCTGGCTGCGAAGGCCGAGAAATGGCTCTCTACTGGCAGGTGCGGCCCTGTAGGACTATTCCCACCCGTTCCACTAGTAATATGCCTCCCAGCCTTGGCTGCGCTGGTCGGGTGAAGGTAGGCAGCACCGCTGTTAGGTGCTTAGGAGCGCTGCTCCACCGCAATCCCCCACCAAAGGGTAGGCGGTTCAGGCTTATGGTGAGCCTCTATGGGATGCCCCTCCCACACTAGTGTCCCTTGCCCCTGCCCATCGGTGGGCCCTGTTTAAGTGGCCGCTGTCCTCCCTCATTCTCCTTGTAGCCTTCGGGGGAAATGAGGGTGGGGGGTGTGTGTAAATGTGTATGCTATGCATTCTGTGTTTTACACTTTATTTTGATTCTGTTTGGTCTTGTGTCATCCGCCGCGCTGTCTTGCCTTTTCTGTTTTTAAAATTGCCACCGCCGCGCACTGACTTTGTTCCGCGCTTGGCGGCGGCATTACCTCAGGCGCTGGTGCGCCGTCATTGGCTGCTTGCACGTCCTGGCTTTGCGCTCTTCGGGGGGGGGGGCAGGGCCCGTCTATGACGCGCTCCGCGTCATCGTTGATACTGGCCCGCCCCTCGAGGTATACCAACGCCATCTTTAACCTGCTTGGTTGGCCCATGCACGACGGACTCCTACCTACCGCGGTCCGTAAGTGCCCTCACGGGCGGCTTTAAAATTTTCATTTATTTCATTTATTTATATTTTTCACTTTTGTTACTGTGTGCTTACGGTCTTGTCTGCTTGTGTCTTTCAGGCAGGGCGAACCCTTTTGGCTTCTCCCGTCCCTGTATTAATATATCATTTGTAGGCCTTGTTAATACTCTCACTTCCCTAGCGGGTTATTGGGGCATCCGGAGTTATTCCCTATCGTTATTCCCTATCGGCGTATAGCACCGCTATAATCACCATATGGAGGCATCCCTTTCGGGACAAGACCGGCTGTGTGTAGCGTGTGGGCAGCCTCATGCTGACGCTGATAAGGCGAGGGTCTGTGTAACCTGTGCTGAGCAGGTGCTTGCATTGCAATCTGGCCTGCCAGTGGCTGCACCTCGTTTCACTTCACCTACTCCCCCAAGCTTAAATCTCACTCCTACTGAGTTGCATACAAGTGAGGATTCTCAACCTGATGTGTCTTCTAGACTGGCTAATGTTGAAAAATTAATTGCTAATACCTTGGCGCGTAAAGCCCCTGCTAAGAAGCGGCACTTGACGCCTAATGTCACTGTTTTCCCTATGGGAACTGAGGAGTTTTGGAATCTTTGTCGCTATACCCCGTCTGATGAAGGGGAGCTGTTTTCTGATTCAGGCTCATCTGATGAGAGACCAAGGGGTCATGACGATTTTGGCTCTGACCCCTGGGCCCCGGATGACACTGACAGATTATTGACCCAGATTTTTGAGGTTCTGTCCATCTCTCTCCCTGTTGTGGCTCCCAGGCAAAGAGGGGAGCTTTTCCATACAGCAAAATCATGTTTGGAATTTCCCAAGCAGGCACATTTCCATAACCTTGTGCTCAAAGAATGGGAGCGCCCCAGAAAACTTCCCGGGATTCCTTAAAGTTGGAATAGGAAGTATCCCTTTCCTGCTGAGGTGGTTAAATGTTGGTCATCCCCCCCCCCGAGGTGGATGCCCCGATCCTAGGGCTATCTAACACCTCTGCCATGCATTCCCCTGCCTCAACTACCATGCGGGATGCTGAGGACCTGCGCATTGACCAGCTGGCATCCCACGCCTTTGCATGTGCGGGGACGGCACTGCGCCCGGTCTGTGCCTCTGCCATTACTGCTGTGGCCACTAGAACCCTTATCAGAAATATACTTGATAGTGCTCCTGATGATTTACCTTGTGAGGTGTTCAATGCACTCTCCAGTTGTGATGTTTTTGTAAATTTTGTCCTCTCATTGGATGACACCATCAGAATGTGTGCCAGAACTTCTGCCCTCGTGGTGGCTATACGCTGCTTGGTTTGGCTGCGCCAGTGGGCTGCTGACAACACTGCCAAGAAGGCCCTCACTGGTTTTCCCTTTAAAGGACTGCGCCTGTTTGGGGACCGCCTGGACCTTTTTGCTAAGGGAGGCAGGTTACCCCAGCACAGGCGGCAATCTCGGCCCTTTCAGGGTCAGGGTTCCTTCTCCTCCCCTTACCGTGGTGCCAGACAGGGGAGGGGGGTTTCCTTTCCTGGGGCCCGGGGAGATTCCTGGGGTAGGGGCAGAGGATGTGGACGTCCTGGCTCCTCCTGGGGTCCCAAAGCAAAATCCTCTCCCAAGCCCCCTCAGGCATGATGGGGCACCCTCACCCATCCGAAGCCTCACGTCTGGAGGCTTCATGTCTCAGACCGGTGGATTCAGGAGGTAGTGTCCTCCGGTTACAAGTTAGAGTTTTCTGCCTGTCCCCCTCCAAGATTCATCAGGTCCCGGATTCCTCAGGACCCTGTGTCAGCTCAGGAGCTAGTGCAAGCAGTGCAAGGCCTCCTGGAGCTGGGGGTCATCTGCCAGGTCCCCTTAAGAGAAAAAGGCAAGGGCTTTTATTCCAACCTATTCACAGTACCCAAAAAAGATGGTTCCGTCAGGCCCATCCTGGACTTGAAGATCCTCAACAATTTCTCAGGGGCAGGCGCTTTCGCATGGAAACTCTGCGCTCTGCCATCAGATCCCTGCGCCAAGGGGATTTCATGACTTCTGTGGACATCAAAAATGCTTACCTTCATATTCCTGTGTTCCCAGGTCATCAAAGGTTCCTCAGGTTCGCTCTGCTGGATCCACACTACCAGTTTGTAGTCTTGCCCTTTGGCTTCACTTCAACACCCAGGGTGTTCACCAAGGTGCTGGCTGGCGTGATGTCTCTGCTCAGATGTCAGGGCGTCCGCGTGCTTCCCTATCTGGACGACATTCTCATCACTTCCCAGTCTCTGCATCAGGCAGAGTTGGATACTCAGCTGGTGGTCAGTACGCTCTGCCCTTGGTGCCAGATCTGCTCACTAAGGGCTCACTATGCCATCCCAATTTACAAACTCTGGCTTTGACAGCTTGGCTACTGAAACCTCCATCTTGATTGAGAAGGGGCTGTCTTCCTCAGTTGTGGATACTTTGATTAAAGCTAGGAAGAAGTCTTCCTCTTCCATTTATTACAGGGTTTGGCGGGCCTACATTGACTGGTGTGAGTCTAAGTCTCTTCCCTGTCGTGTGTTCTCTATTCCCAAGATTCTGGAGTTCCTGCAGCATGGGTTGGAGATGGGGCTCCAGCTCAGTACTCAGAAGGGTCAGGTTTCTGCCCTGGCTATTTTCTTCCATAAGTCCTTTGCTCCGCACCCTCTGACTTTTTTCCAGGGGGTCACCCATGTGCGCCCCCCACGTAAGCCTATGGTGCCTGTTTGGGATTTGAACTTGGTTCTGTCAGCCTTGCAGGGTGCTCCCTTTGAACCTGTGCAGGATGCTGCCTTGGCCATTCTTACGCTCAAGGTTGTATTTCTGGTGGCTATCACTTCTGTCAGACGTGTGTCTGAGTTGGCGGCGCTTTCCATTCAGCCCCCCTACTATGAGAGACACCAGGACAAGGTGGTGTTTCATTTCAAACCTGACTTTCTGCCTAAGGTAGTGTCTGCCTTTCATTTGAATCAGGATATTATTCTTCCTTCTTTGTGCCCTAATCCTAGCAATGCTAAGGAGTGGGTTTTGCACTCTTTGGATGTGGTTAGGTGTCTGAAGTACTATCTGGTGGCTACTGTACCTTTCAGGAAAACTGATGCTCTTTTTGTGGTCCCTTCTGGTCCTAGGAAGGGTTTGGCTCCTGCCAAGTCCACTGTCAGCAAGTGGATTCGTCAGGCTGTGATTCAAGCCTACTCTGCTAAGGGGAAGAATCCTCCCTTCCGCCTTACTGCTCATTCTACCCGTGCTATTGGTGCCTCTTGGGCTATTCAGCACCAGGTTTCTGTTGAACAAGTTTGCAAGGCTGCTACTTGGTCTTCTGTTCATACCTTTTCAAAGTTTTACAAGGTTGATGTTAGGGCCTCAGCTGATGCTGCTTTTGGCCGAAAGGTTCTGCAGGCGGCAGTGGTTTAAACTGTCTGCTGCTGATTTTTCTTGGGGATCCCACCCTACTTTATGGACACTGCTATTTGATGTCCCGATAGTAGTTTTCTATCTGGAGCAGGACGTACTGTATACTAAGAATAATACAATTCTGTGATTACTCACCTGTAGAATTGGTATTATGAGTATACAGTATGTCCTGCTCCAACCCACCCTTGGTTTGCATTATCTTGGATCCCCTGTATGGTGATTGTTATCATTGTTATAGTTGATAGTTTGGATTGTTTAATTCTCCCAGCTTCTCATTAACTGCTTTTCAATGCTGGGGATTTGTGGGAGGTCCCTGGGTATTTGAGGGGCCGGGAGGAGCCTATTTTCGATGTCTCTGCAGTCCAGCGCCATCTGGCGGAGTATATCCCAACTGTAAGTATTAGATTTGGAGCAGGAATGTACTGTATACTCATAATACCAATTCTACAGGTGAGTAATCACAGAATTGCATTTTTGAGTTGTTTAAGTTAAAAAGCTCACTCAAACATAAATTCAGTTCATCAAATCCTTAGCATGACCCCCAATGTGAGAGCTTTCTTGCTTATTCTACAGTGCGTTGTAGGTAAGAACTGCTGACCACCATCATCACTGCGTGTACCACCATTCTGCTGTTTTTTGCAAGAAAAATTTAAATCTACACCTCCAAAAAGTGAAAATTGACTGCTCAGAAAAAAAATATGCACCTGAGCCTGTTTTCACAATGGCATGTTTGGGCAAAAAAAAGGTATCATCATTTAACGCTAATCATGTAGCCAAAATTCTCCTTTCAGTTTTTTTTTTTATGTATTTTTCATTTTTATTTTAGTTTTGAATCTGATTGTTAGTGAACCTTGCCAAACAAGTCAGTAGTCTTGCCCAGAAAAATCCAAAAACAGAGAAAAAAAATTAATATTATAATAACAGGGTAGGTGAAGCATTTGTTTAGTGTTACTTCAGTTAGAAATGAACAATTTTTAGGCCAGAGAATTCATTCATTTTGCAGACTACTACTAAAAAAATAAAATTAATATAAATAAATATCACATTATTTAATGTTCAGGTATATTCTTTTAAATCTGTTAATAATTCAGATATGTATCTAAAAACCATATGACCCTTATTTGCTTTACAAAGTTTATGTATTATATGTAAATCATTGTAAAAACTGTGCAAGCAAATTCATTTTTTAAACAATATTTAAGGTTAAACGTTGTTCCAACAATGGTGCTGATAATTTATTTTGTTTACTTTCTTTTAGTAGAAAGTCATGAAAATAAGCGTAATATTCATAGCATGCAAAGCTAGACAATACAATATCAGACTATATTAGAATAATGTCCTGCATGATTTGCTGTGGTCTAATCTCTTCTCTCCCTCCCCCTTCATAATATCCTAATCCAGACTGTGCTCTCCCCATCTACGCCCCCACTCCCTTTGCCTCCTGCTGGTTTTCTTCTTTGCCCCTAGTATTCCAGTTTAGATTTGCAGACATTCCAGCTCTCAAATGGCAGCTGGGAGCTGGGCTATTTTCCCATGAGATGTGCAGGTGAAGGGTGGGAGAGGGTCAGACCCTCGGAAGGATGCCATCTGTCCCCCTCTCTCTTGGTGTCTGGTTGGGAGGGGGGATTCACAGCATTGCCCTCCAAAGTGCCAGCCCAAGCGTGGCAAATCAACGAGAACTGTCATCCCAAAGCAAATTCATTTGTCAGCAGAGCACACCCTCCCAGCCAGGACCCTTTCATTGCCAAATCCTTCTTTAAACACATTCATTCACTGTCTTTATTTTTTATTATCTTCGCTCTAAATTAGATATAAAGCACCTATCTGCTGTATCTAATTTTCATTTCCTAGTAACATCAGTTATAAACTATATTTAATTATTTTTAAATATTAGTTTGTGTAATAAAATAAGCAATTTCTGATCAAGCACCACACCCTTCAGTGTAATTCCTTTTTGGGACCTTGGATGGCTGCTGCAAGATTTCAGTACCTCACCTTGCCCCTCTTGCTCAAGCTTGTATTGCTGAATATATAAAATATTAAAATGATTACACTAAAACATGTGGTTGCCTCTGCCATTTCTGGACATGTTTTGTTTCTGTATGAAAGCCTATTGAAGTCACCCCCTAATGAGAGGTATGCTTCCCTTTTCAATTATTACAATTTAAATTGGGTATTCATCTTGATTTCAATAATGAAACAATAATTACTGCACGTAAGATGAGATAACAGAAGCCAGATTCAGTGCATAATGCATGCCACCTTGCAAAATGCTTTCCATCAACTATTTTTACTATTTATAGGCAAAGGAAGTGTTGAGATTATGCATACTGCCCATGGGGTATTAAATCATAGATCACCAAGTAGGCAGTGTTAGGGGAAAAGAAAGTTTGGCCTGTGGTCTGATTGTTTGAGGAATAAGTACTCAGATCCCATCAGGGTGGCCAAAGGCAAGAAGTCTAGCTGACAATTATCTGATAAAATCTAAAAAGAGCTCCTCATGGCGGGAGTGAGCAGCGGCGTGGGGTGTCTTTTTTTTACATTTAACCCTTTGTGAACTTGTAAGGGGTTCAGAGGGTGAGCCCCTGGCCCTCTGCCCTAAAGACTACCAGTCCACATAGCTCTTCTGTGCCCCCCTGGCTGGTGGGGGTCCAGTTTAATGGCTTGCTGGAAACCTCCACCTGCTTACCTGCACCCCTCAATGGATAGGGAGGTATAGAAGTTCCTGGTACTCATGTGGGTTAAGTAGGCAGCCACTCAGTCTCTGAGCACTAGGCTACAAGCAGGGGTGGACTGGCCATAGGGAGACCCGGGACAATGCCCCGTGGGCCACACAGCTTTGGGGGCCAGTTGGGCTGCTGTTTTTAACACACACATTCAATCCCTGCCCCCTTAGTATCCCTCTCAGCCCCCTTTATCCAGCCCCACTGTACCCACAAGCCAGGGAACACAAGCCCCTAATGCTATAGCCCTGGCATCATGGTTGGAGTAGCCTCAGCAGGGATGCATCGGGACGGCCAGAGGCTGGTAAAATCCAGGGCTGATTTTTGGCCCCAGTCTGCCACTGGCTACAAGCCCAAATAGCTGTTGCCTGGGCTTCACCCATGTAATCTTCGAGTTTTATAGGTCAAACTTTTTTAAAAAATGGTGCCACGAATTATGTCACCCGGCAGCTCACTCCTCAAAGTGTAAATAGCCCCTGGCAGGTAATCTGTCAGGGCAGAGGATCTGTGTCCTCCATCTGGCTGCAGAGTGTCGAATGACGGGGGAAACCTGCGCCGGAGGAGAGAAAGCAATTGAGTTTGTTGAGTTACATATGAAGCAAGGCTGCACTAACCATATTACATTTTGTGTGCGCACTCACTGGCATTTATTTGTAGACTTTCCCATCAGACCTCAGATCAGGGGTGGCCCTAAGGCACAAAACAAACCCTTTTGTTTTTCACCCCCTCCTGTGCCATACATCTCTCACCTGCAGCACAGATATGAGAAGCTGGCCCGGCCTAAATACAGCAAGCTCCCATTACAATGAATGTGTGCCGTAGATGGAAGTTCCTTGTGTATGGAGGCACCCACTAACAATGGGAGTGCTCCATGCAAGACAAGACAAGCCCACCAGCCATGCTGGCACATCATTCTGTTACTATGGGTAAAAGGTAAGTGGGGCACCCCAGATATGAGGTCTGTGGGGTGAGTCTACAAAAGTTTCCATGGTGAGATTCCCGGGAAGATTCCAGGGAATCCCGGGAAATAGGTGGGTTCACAAAGCAGGGCATGCCAAATAAGGATACCCTATGGAGAAGGAAACCATAAGCCATAGAGTCTTTTAGTCCCCAGGCCAGTAGTTGCTCCTCTTTAAATTGACAAAGGAAAGAACAACTTCCTTTCAGAACACACATTTGATCCCACTTATTACTGCAGACTGGTTGTATCCCTATCATCTCCGAAATTGAGCTCCCGACCAACTCCTGACATGCATCTGAGCGTCCACCACTGATGGCATATCATTGGTGGATGCTCGCATGATGCAACTTGCAACCCTGATAGTGACTGGCAGCAGGGGCATGCACTGAGATGGGTTGGGGAGTTGGGGAATGCACTAGACTTGATAACACCATAGACCAATTCAGCTCACAGAATGTGGGATCAAGTCTGTTGGATGGCAAGTAAGTGATGTTTCTTTCTTGCCTGGAAACATTTTACTGTCAAGTATAACCACTTAATTATTAAACCAGCACATTCAGGTTTGTTGTTGCTCACATACTTATGTCCACAAAGTACAAGGAGCATTAATCAACTGTTAGTTTGGGGAGTTTCTTCTAAGTTAAGTCTTTACTTGTTTTATTTCAGTGGCTGTTTTGCTCCATTTTTTCTTTAAATAACATATTATTATTATTATCATAATTATTGGATTACACAGCTACCAAACTGACACAGCACTTAGGTGCTATTGTACTTTTCCACTACTTTGAATTTGGCAGTTGGCTTTTACTAATATTCCTGATTAGCCCGTGTTATACTCATTTATCCTTAAGAGACTCAGGCACTCCCATTGATCTGCATGTTCTGACCAAATCAAGAATTGATCTGCTGAGCAGGTGAATCATTTTAATGACTAGGGGAGAAAAGTTTTACTGCCCTTCAGGAAAGAGACATTATACAGCTGAGTTTAGTATTTGTCATAAATATTTTATATAGATTATGACAATCTGGAAGAAAGAAGAAGAGCTGAGGTGTTTAAGTGATATACATCTAAAATAGTGTGGTTTTCTATAAGGTTTTGATAATGTTAGTATTACAGGGAAAAATATAATGTGACTGCTTTATAAGTCTAACTGTTAGGATTTCATCTTAAATATTAATAATATCCAACGTATTATTCTTATAATACAAATTGGCTGGTGTTGTGTTGGTGTCAAAGTTTCCTCATCAGCTATTACCTTCTGGGTATCCTATTCATAGTATGCTGGAAATGAGGCTTCCTTTATAATGATCACCTGTTTAGTCAAAGGGTTAGTTAGTATAAATACATGTGTGGAAGGTTCGATCCCTTGCCAGTCAATATCATGACATAGCATTTATAATTGGTTTGTAATCTAACGCCCCAGCCTACACATACAATATAAACAATTTAGCATACTAATTAATCTTCAAGTACAAATACAGCAATTCTTAAAGTCTTGAGTTAACTCAGCAGAGAAGCTATTGAAAAGCAAGATTTCCAGATAACTGTTTACTGTACTTAAACAGGACCAACAGTGAGGGTAGAAGATATAATCCTGTAAAACAAAACTGGATGTCATGTGCAAGAAACCTCAATTAAGAATGCAGCGTATGGCTGGACATGAGGAAGGCAGCCCAAACACTAATACCATGCAAAACCATTCTGGGGAGAAATTAGGTGCCCTGACAGTAATAGAATTGTGCTTATCAGGGGGTTTCTTCCACTGTATTCAATATAGTTTATAGAGACCTCAATTTTAACAGTGAAACATTCATATATTGTGCACCTGGTTTGCATTTGGTTTTCCAAAGTGGCTAATACATTTTCCACTAATTACTAAATAACAGCCTCCCATGCAGAAATGGGGGGGGGGCTGGGACCAAAAAACAGCCCAGGACTTGACTGGCTCTTGCCAGCCTATGTCCTGCCCCTGAACTTCTGAGCCCTGCCCCCAGTGTGCTTACCAGTGTTCAAGAGTTGAGGCTATAGCATTGCAGGGACAGATCATTTGGGTTGGGGGTGGAATTCATCACTCTTCAAATGTTGCTAAAGAATCTTAAGTATTTGTAGGGACAAATTTGTGACAAGAGGGTCTCCACTCATCCCAACCATGATTCTTAGGCTACAGTATTTCAGGGGCAGGCTGTGGTGGTCTCTTGTGTTTGGGGGGGGGGGGGGCAGGTGTTTTTTTTACTGGAAGAGGGGTAGGGTAAAGACATGGAAGGCAGGGGTGTGTTGATTTTGGTCTTGGCCCTAAAGCATTGTAGCCCACTTGTAAATCGCACTGGCTTCACCATGAGTTCCAATGTGTTCCAATGTAAAACCGTGGGACGCTGGCCAGTTTGTTACAATGTAACAGCAGGACTCCCTTTTCTGCTATCAGCTGATTTCAGCAATTGTGCATTGATACACTCCTGTTTGAGAGTTTTCATCTGTCCTCATGGAGTAAGTGAACATTCTCAGAACATAGCATCTCATATATATATATATATATATATATATATATATATATATTTTCTACGATGCTCTGTTTTGAGCCCTCAGAACGGTTTGTAGCTACCGAAACAGCTCATCACTGGAGCGACTTGCCCAAAAGTTAGCTGAGTCTAGTTTTTTTTAATGGTCACAAATGCATAACTCCCTAAATGTTTTAAAACAGTAAAACAATACAATTAACCATTTTTATAGGCACTGTGCTAATTGTAGAAACATTTAATTAGGGCTGAACATCCCAGAATACAGAGGTCTGTAATTATTCCAATTTCACTTTTCTCTGATTGTGAAATAAATCGCTCAGCATATCTGGTAGCACTAAATGATGATTGAGGCTTATTTATTTCACCACTCATTTTTGTCAGGGATACCTCCAGCCGCAGATAAGTAGGAAGATTTGCATGGCTATGCGCATATTTATGTTCATTTTCTCTGTATAAGTCTTTGATGAATGAGCTGACGGCATCCTGTACTGCTGAATTCATCGTCACCTCATCATTTAGAATAAAAGAGTCACGAGATCACTGCCAATCACTGTTTCATCACCCCCATTGTGTGAGCTCAAAAGAAGGCCCAAAAATGAATGACTTGTACATGTACTTTACATTGACTCCAAATATGCTATTTTATTTTTATCATGCCATTAGATCATTTGGCATCACCTTATATTATAATTTATGAAATCTAGAAAACTGTCCTTTCTAAAAGTTAGTATTTAAAGTCCCTGTCCAGACAAACACTAACTTTCTCCCGCTTTATCCCCCTTGGGAACAATAAATAATATGCCATTTCGAAGCCACTGAAAATCTCTGATTGTATGTAAATATCTCATGTATTCTAGGCAAAACTGATTTTGTTGCTTCAGTTTCTGGGTTAGTGGCTGAGCTGGGAAGGGACAGACAGCTGCTTTACACTCTGGCTCACATTGAGAGCAGCAAGGGATGAAGTGGCTGTAGGACTTTTTTGCATGGTCCTCAATTAATAAAATTGAAAAAAGGGCAAATTTTGGAGCCCTGCTACGGCTTCTACCCAGCACTACTGGAAATGCAGGAGAGGCACATGGGACAGGCATCTGGGGAGCTGCTTGCTGGAACATTTTTTTCTGTTGGGTTTAAAGTCCATTTAGAGATCCATATGCAGTCAGAGATGTTTGCCTTGCACATCGCTAAAATGATAAGTATAAACCATTAAAACCATTAGAGCAGGCATTTGTTTCTCCCTTACCCAGCAAAGAACTCTAGATGTTACATTGCTCCAGTGTGCCTCTGTTCGAATCGGATGCTGTTTGCACAGTTTTCCAGAAATTCTGAACACATTGCAAACCCTCGCTATGGCATAACCCAAAACAACTGAAGCAGCCAAAAGCTCACAAAAATCACATGGTAACACTAACAAATGCATGAGGTTCTTTCAGACAAATACATTTTTATAGTAAAAGTAGAATCCTCAATGATGAAACAACATTGATATATAACACTATAGATTCCCTTCTACAAAATAATTTATTTAGTATTGTAGCAGAGTGTACTTAAGTAACCTTTACCATTAGTAGCCTTACATCTTTTTAGAACCTTTACTGATCTAGCCTTGACAACAACTGTTAAAAAGTTTCCAAGTAGCAGTTAATTGTGTTTTCTTAAAGGGATAGCCCAGGCTAAATAACTGTTGTGGTTCTTGTGGAGCAGACATTATGGGCTTGCTGCGGCATGCCACATCATTGTATTCTATTGAGATGAATAAGACACAACCCTTCTCCTCTCAATAGAATTCAATAGGGTGGCAGATGCACTAATCCTATCATAAGTGCTCCCACGAACCACAAGAGTTGTTTTAGACTGGACTGCCCCTTTAATTAAAAGCATTGAACTAGATTCCTCCAATGTAAAGATCTTCACTGTGAACATTAGTGATAGGCAGAAGATGGATTCGACCTGGATCTTACTGTCATGATCTAGTTTGCCCCATCCCTGATGACGGCAAGATCTATGTAAAAATATCTGGCATGCCACCCATCGATGCTGGCCATCACTACCCTGTGAATTGGCATAGGGGACCCCTTACCAGTTCACAAACAGTTCTGACATAAAAAAGAGATCACTGCTGCCATTTCTTCATCTGTCCCCTGCCAAACCTCCTCCTCTCTGCAGTTCCACAGGTAAAACTCTTATATATGTGTACATCAGTGTGGAGAGCTGCAAAACCTGACTTGTCTCAGCCCTTGTGCAGGAGGAGGTTCGAGGACCCCTGCTGAAACTGATTAGATGCCACAAAGGATCTGATGTCATTTAATTTTGGGTACTTTTTTTATAATTAGATTTTCGTTGGGTTCTGAGTAAAGAATGAGGGTATGATGAAATTACTGATACAGAAACAATCTTCAGTCCTAATGATAGACTTTATTTTATATTTGCTAATGCATTATAGCAACAGTATTATAGTAAGACCACTTTAAGTATTAGCCTCATCACACGTTGGCTTTGAAACGGTATGTGAAAATGTAGACTGGGTGTAGAGAGGGACAACTGTCATTGAGCTCAATAGATATCAGAAGCAACCTGCTGTGGGCTGTAAAACCACACCACAAAGAGCCACATGAGATCAATGATTTTGTCTACTTGCCATGCAAAGATGCTGGAAACCCTATCCCTACCAGAGAAACGTAAAGAGGCATAAAAGGTCTACAAGTCATAATGATTCAGCTTTAAGTGACCCCTAACAAAACCCGACTGGTAACTTTAGAGTAAATGTAAGCAGTTTCATATAATGACTCAGTGGGTGGCTGTTGCCTTACTATGTCAAAGAACAGGAAATAACAAGGACCCCATACGACGGAAGGGCAAAGATTGCCAAAGTACTTGACAAGTTATGGCAGTTAATCCAATGCTAAATAATGAAGTAAAGTTATGGCAGTTAATTCAATGCTAAATGATGAATTATTTACTAAGAAAAAGAAATATTTAATCTGCTTTGTAAAATGTAAAATGTTATTTGTCTTTTTAACAGGTGAGCATGGGTTGAAATCCTCTATTCTTGCCTTTCCAAAGCTATAACACAAACCCAAGAATCCTCCTCAATGCTGGGATGTTCCAGACATGCTGATTTGAGATGACTTGACAGATAATGGGCGTAATTTCTACATGGTTAATGCCTTCACTGTTGGAAGCTGAAAGTGCTGTCTCGTAGTCTGGCCTTTCGCTTCGCTGCTATCCCTTTACAAGTCCTTCAAATCTTCAACTGCAATTTATCTCATTGCATGGCATCATTGTGCTAAAGTGACTTGTATGCATATGTATATATATATATATATATATATATATATATATATATGTATATGTGTGTTCCGGATTTTGGATTTGCAGATTGCATATTGTGCAGAATTTGCAACATAGTACAGAAAATAAATGCGATAAGCTGCAAAGCTTTTAGCAGTTGGAGTAATTTGTTTAAAATATATTTTGTGAATGCCATCTTTTGGCCCCAGCACCAACACTGATCAACAGAGGATCGCAGCTGTGTGGGTTGGTTCCTCATTCAAAAGGATGGTGGTAGCATATCGCTCGGTAACTGGTTAGCAAGAGCTCTCCATGGGGACAAGGACTGGTCCACAGTTACTGCACCGGTGCCTAGGATTAACTTGACTAGAATTTAATGAAAACAGGGACTCTATACACAACTAGAAGCAATAAAGTAGGGAAGGGAAATTAAGCAAAATAAAAAAAAACAGACTTTTAGACATAAACTAACTAGACACTAACTAAAACTAACTAACTAACTAATCTACAGTGGGGAATTGGCAAGAGTTTGAAAAACTAACTTTTTTTGAGACGCGCTGGTGTAGGGATCCCAGAGGCAGAGGAGCAATCTCAGAGATATATCATAACTTGGCCTCAAGGGGTACTGATACATGCCCATCCTATAACAAAAATTGTCACCATGAACTGGGTAGGGAGATGGATCAAGAAAAATGGCGGGGGATGTGGAACGCTTCCTTTGGTTGCTCAGCGTCTGTGACTTTAATCGAGGCTAACGTAAAACTAATGGCAAGATGGTATATGGTCCCAGAGAGAATGAAACACTTTTCCACTGAGTTCCAGGGGAACTACTTCCGGAGGTGCCTCTCTCCGGGGTCATACTGGCATGTGTGGTGGGATTGCCCAGTAGTTAGGGGATTTTGATCAAGAATCTTTAGAGTTCTCAGCAAGGTATGTGGTAGATCTGTGATCAGAGACCCTTGGATATCTGTCCTCAACGCCCCAATCCCCCACAGTTCTAGACTGCAAAAGCGGTTGATGTATTATATCCTATCAGGGGCAAAGCTGGTGATAGCTAGGGCTTGGAGGTCCCCCACCTTGAGCTTTAATGCCTTTAAAAACAAGGTAACTGCATTATGGCCTTTGGAGCTGTCCAGGGAGGTGTGGAAGGTGTGTCCTTGGGTTCAGAATTTTCTGCCTACAAATTTTGATGTAAACCTAATGAGCATCTGATGCTTCCTCGAGCCCTTCCTTTACCCCTCATAGAGGTTGTTATTTTTCTTTAATTTATTTGAATTGAACTTCTTTTGTAACTCTTAAATTTTATTTGATTTTTTTGTATGCAGTGAATAAGCTTCTGATTGTGACTTAAACCAGACCAACAGCCTGGCACAGTTGAAAAAAGAAAGGTAGCGGCCATTTTGGAGCTTCCATTCCCAACTGACATAACTGTAATGCACAGTAACAAGAAGCCCAGCACACATCCTGTTTGCAGGTGGCCTGCAAGCCCATGAGCGGCCATCTTGCTTTTTAAAATGTATCCCAGTAGGCATTAGAAAGAGGTAAAAGAATATTTATGTGCAGCAATCTAAATTGCGCCGCAGAGGAGTTCATATGTGCCCTATTTGTTGTGTTGGTATGATTTAATTCATTTTTGACTGTTGGTCTGCTTTAAGTTGTCTGTAATCTTTAAATTCTGTGTATGAAAAGTATTATGCTTATAGAATAATGTTCAGAATATACACAATAAAAAGATTGATAAAGTAAAGTAACTAACTAGACAACGCAGGACTAAAAACTATGCAACCACAAACAGGACACAGAACCAGTCCCACCCCAGCTATTCAGATAGGCTGGGATGGGAACGTGAGCGCTGCTGGGGATGTACCCGCTCTCGCACCCCATTGAAATCAATCAGAGCCCTTTGGCAAATTTGTAAACAAGGCAAAGGGCTCTGATTGGACAAGAGCCTGCACATGCGCCATTGAACCTAGAAAAGGTGCATTTTACTGGGCAAACTAGGGGGTTTACACAGAGAATACCAATTCAGGGTGCCCCCTAGGGGCATGGAAAAAAATCCCAGGTTTTGTCCTGCTATAAGGAAAGTTTTCAGAACCATATACCTTGTCGATCATAGCTGCGATATTTTTGAGGACTACTCAGAATAGATAGATTAATCCTTTTATGTCTCCATTATATATGTTTAAATTGATCTTGACACTTTAGGGAGAGACCAATGCTGGGCTTTATATAGTGGACTGAAAAAAAGAAAGTATTGAAGAGTAAAAGGTAAAGATGCCTTTTTCAAATATTTATACAGCTTTTGCACTATATTAAGGTTCACATTGATAAGTGGCTCACTCCTCAGTCTTAAAGTCAGCCAGTCCTACAGCCACCATTTACAGCACAGTGCTGATATTGGGCACTAGCCCCCCTCCTCCAAAAGTGTCAGAAAGTAGGAATTGTTGGCTGTGTAAATATGAAAAGATATAATAATGCATGTTCATATATTAATGCATACTTAATCAGTTCATGCCCAACTGGATCTTTCTGGGTACATGGAAACAGCCACACAGTTTACCTAGTAGTAAGAAGTCCTTTTTTGGATGCCATTCTCTGGGCCAACACAATCCATAGTAGAAGAAAAACCAGCACTCCAGATGCAAGGCTGGCATAGACCTGTGTCTGCCCTGAGGAAGTGGCCTTCCATGATCCCAAGATTGTTATAGTTACATTTATGAGCTTTTAATAACATGCAGATTTGAAAGAGTTCTTGAGTTCTATAGAAAGCTTCTAGAACGCTGGCTTATCTTTGACTATGAGATATCACATAGATTATTTGCATGGCTCCACCTACTTCTAAGAATCATGGGTAAATCCTGTTTGTCTTGGTCTGTAGGAGTCACGCAAAAAATATAGCTAGCATAAAGTACTCCTGAACTAAAGCAATATTCATAACTACTTTATTAGTCTCTGCACAGTTCCACCATGTTGTATAAGCTCTTTAAAATACATTTGAATTGTGATGTGGTCGGAAAGGGCTGGGTGAGCATCAGGAGTGCAAACCATGCAGTGGGAAATCAAATCACATCACTCACATCAGTTGGGCAAGTCTCGTGGCTCAGCGGTGCCTCTCCTGAAGGGAAGGTCACCTGAGATTGGCTTTGCAGTGGAAAGAGCAATTAGACCAGTGACAGACTGGCTTATTTAACAATAACCTATGCCCCTCTGCACAAGCAATATACATATCTTAGTCATATTTTATATGCAGAAACACAACTGAGCAGTTTCTTTTGTTCCTGGAGTTTACTTTGGAGTATGGCTGCAAAAACACACACAATGATAACCAACACATGTTATGAAAAGGAGATTTTTCAGACTACTTTAAGTTTTATAAGCCAATGCTGTTAATAGAAATAAGGCTTCATTTTCAGATAGGATGATGCAGACTTCCAAAGCTAGGCAGTAGTATGATCAGCAAAGCTCTACTACACAAGACCTACATTTTATCTGTACAAAAAAAAGGACATTCAAAAGCAGCGCTAAAGAGTTAAAATAAAAGAAGATTAATATAAAAGGAATGGTTCTAGTATTCTATTTTTCTGCAAAACTCTGTACCACTTCTCTGTGTGGTTAGTATGTAAAATTGTGCTGCTTTCTGCTTGTTCGGAGAGCTTGGAATATGCATGTCTGTGGATGCAGGGTACAGTCTGTATCTTGATTGCGCTCAGCAGGGATCCCTCCTCGGTGATGAGAGAAGATGGGAGGGTGAGGGTAGAACAAACACACAGATACAAGCTGTCTATTCCTCTCATTGTTTTTTGCTTGGCCATATGCAGGCAGTGGGAGGGAGATATGAAGAATCCCAGACTGCTCCCAAATTTGTAAAAGCTTCGTACAGAGCAATACACAAAACAGCGGGAAAGTTACTGCGATGAGATGAGAAAGCCTTGATTATAAAGTGTGATTTCTTCTTTATACTGCAGCATGGATCTAAATGTATACTATATAGATGCAGCATCTATGAAAGATAACTGTATTTTTCAAAAGTAACATGAGATTCACAGCAGATACTGAGGTGTGTTCTAACGGAATCCATAGTTTCAGTTTGACTGGAATGTGACCAAGAAACATATTTTATAGACAAGAGATCAGTGGGATGTTGATGGCATACTGGCAGGGTTATTGGAATAAGCAGGGATATCATATTGCTTTTTTGATCCCACACAATTTAAGATATATATATATATATATATATATATATATATATATATTGACGTCTGTCGAATCCGGCTGTAAATTTGAAACCTTATATCTAAATTTAAAATAATCATGAATGTTGGTCTGTTTGAAAGTATGATAAATTGTGTGGAGTCACTGGGTAGGTCACAATCCAGGAGGCTCTGTGCTAGCTGCTGCATGACTAAATTGTTAGTTTGCCGTATGGGTGCTTTAGCTTTTTCCCAAAAGAAAGACGTAAATGGAATAGGGGAATAAGAATTCCACTTGCTGTAGCACTGATCAAATCTATGTGTTTGTCCAAGTGACCATACTATTAATGTATCTGTTGTCTTGGATGTCTTAATGCTACACAGCGTTCTACTCCACAAATTCCACTGCCGGTTCTGGTCCTGCAAACCCAGCATGAGTTTGGCTAACTTTATCTAGCGGTATTGTCATAGCTGGAGGACAAGAAGCTCTTACATGCTGTGACACCAAATATAATATAAACTTTGGCTTGCTAGAAGGTAACATTAGCAGGTTGGAAGTCTGGGCACTAGGGCATCTACTACAGAATATGGTGTTGATTTGATTTAGAGTATAGGGGACATCATCCAGTACTGTCAGGTCCCTGACATCAAATACTACTGCCTCTTCAACCTTGGACCAAGGCTAGTGGGTGAACCTGCCCCATCCCTGTCCCTTTAGGCATTCTTGTTGACTGGAAAGGTCCAGCTTGTTCAGGAGAAGTGGGAGCCAAGCAGCTGGGTACTAAAGTTAGATGTTACATGTGGATGTTTGAGGAAAGCCAAACAGTTTATTGTGATTCTTTGAGCCTTATTGTTGTTACACCTAAACTGGGTACCTCTGCTAAACGAAGCAAATACTGAGTATGCCCTTAACCAAAAAGCCTCATCTTTAATAACCAATTGACACAAATATGATAAAATATCTTGTTATGTAGCGGCATATAAGATGTCATTCCCATATTAGGCTGGGATCTTGGACTTGGGGGCCCCTGTTTTTAGTCTCATGGGGGGGGGGGGGGGGCAGGATTCACACCAAACTTACCAGACCCTCTGACAAAACTAGCGATCAAGTGTCAAAATTGGGCTGCATGCATTGTTAATTGACTATAATGAAGTTGCCCTTTAAATTTGTGGGTACAACAGACATTCAACTAACATATATAAAGTGAGCATAGTTATCATAGTTGCATAAAAGTGAGGATGTACCCTTAATGACCAAGAATAATTTGGTAACTAGCACAATTCTGAGTAACCAAAAGATCTGTAAAAAAGCAATATTTAAATACAGCCTAAATATTTACAGGGCAATAGGTCTTCCATTTGTATATATAGTTTGGAGCCTGTTGGCCATCAAGGTTTGATATTTCATGACTACCAAAATGATACTAAAATATACACTTAAAGGATAGGTCCACTTTACCAAAGACCTGTGTACAGAGACACTGATTAAAGTCAATGGGAGCTCTCGGTACTGAGGCCACGCCTACCTTAAGGACTGGCTTCTTGCGTCGGCACAGCATGTGAGCGTGTAGCAGGTTGCAGGTTGCAGGTAAGTGGGAAGTCTTGTGCCCTCTGGCACACCTTTTTTATGAGGTTTGATGTAAAGTCATTTAAAGTGAGCTTTCCATTTATACACCTTTATCGTGAGGTTTGATGTAAAGTCAGCGAAAGTGAGCTTTCCCTTTATATACTTACAGAGCCATAACTTTGAGCCTCCATACACTTAGCATGTATATGTTGCATTTGCAACCACCACTTGTAATTCACTGTATTAACATAACTGAACCTACAAAAAAGATTATCAAGACAGCTAAACAGGCAATTGAAAGTTCTGTTTGGACTAGTGATCATGTCTTATCTATTTTGTATTATACAATATCAAATGATATAACCCTATACATCACTGAGTGCTATTCATCATCTTATGTGCTGAGAGTCTTGCACCCTTTAGTTACAATCATCCATGTAATTAAAGAACATCTGCTGAATAAGAAAACCTTTTTTTGTCGCTAAAGCCACTTTTCTTTTAAAAGTAACCATCTCCCTTACTGCCCTTCACATGCCTGTCTCACTGTCATATTGTTATTAAGGAAACCATGAGACAAATGTTTTCTGTCTCATTCATGTGCCAGTTTGAAGCTTTTAATTACATGGCTTGCACATCTATGCACCAAGTACACTGTGTCTGCAGACTTGCTCAACCTCTCAAATACATTTTCAGTTAAATGGCAAAAGTGAACAGGTGCAGGACAGTGGCCATATTTCAAGCATGCAATGTTTCCTCCCTGAATGCTTTTTCAGGCAATAACAGAAGGACTACTAATTTTTATTTATGTTAAATGCACAACCCTGAGGTATTATCAGGTATGGGTGTGGTTAGTGAGTTCTTCTGGGCCCTGCCATATCCTTGTGGGAGTAGCAGCGCACTTTCTCCACAGGAATGCATATGGAGTCAATGCTATTCTCTTAAACTAGTGGTGTCAAACTCATTTTCACCAAGGGACACATCAGCATTGGTTGCCTTCGAAGGGCTGGTTAATAACAAACACAAAACAAGAAAATGGAGACTCTTCAAATGTATGGTTACAGACACAGACGTATTTCAGCCTCAGCCATGACAGATACAGACAGGGGCCAAATAAATTTCCCTAGGACTAGTTATGAGCTAACCCGTAGAAGTTCAGGTTCGGCAAGTTCGGCGGAACTTTGAACAAAAGTTCGGTTCGGATACCCACATATAAATCAATGGGAACCCAAAAATGGCTGTAAATGAAGAGGGCTGGGAAATTAGGGTAATAACAGGAAATTTCCCTGCAAAAAATGGGGTAGGGAAACTACTTGTATTATGTATATATTATTATAGAATAATAACCCCCCGTAAACCTATACCAGAATGTGTGGCAGAAACCCCCTGTCACCCCATAACAGGCTGTGTGGCAGAACCCCTTCATCACTTCATAACATGCTGTGTAGCAGAACCCCCCCCATCACCCCATAACAGGCTGTGTGTCAGAACACCCCATCACCCCATAACAGGCTGTGTGGCAGACCCTCATCACTCCATAACATGCCTTGTGGCAGAAATCCCCATCACCCCATAGCAGGCTGTATGTCAGAACCCTGATTACCCTATAGCAGGCTGTGTGGCAGACCCCCCCCATCACCCTATAGAAGGTTGTGTGGCAGAATCCCCCATCATCCACTAGTAGGCTACATGGCAGAACCTCCCATCACCCTATAGCAGGCTGCGTGGCAGACTGGCCCAGCTGGGCGCAGTAGTCTGCACTGGCGTGTGGATGTGCCTTGTAGCCCATCCACACCTGTGCCATGACTGCTCCCCTTCCTGATTTTCTGGGGTGGGTTTTGGTGGGACGGGAACTGGTCTGGGTGGGATGGGGACAGGTGGCGGCAAGATTTCTGGACTGTTGACCCATCGTGAAGGGGGGGGCAAAAAGCTGGTTGATGGGCTGCTCAGCTTCTGACTGAAGTTTGTGTTGGGATTCAGAAACCTGAAAAAAGTTTGGCACAGTACCGAAACTGGTGGTTTGGGTTTGCTGAACAGTACCCAGGACAGATGTAGATAGGCACCAAAATAGTTTAAACTTATAATTTAAACTTAGTAATGTTAGGGGCGGGGTACTAATTGGACGGCCTTGACGCGGCTACCTCGCTTTTACATTCATTGCAATCTATGTTAACTAACAGTCCATGTTCTTAACAAGTGTTAGCTAGGTTTTTCAATAGTATGAGTGTGCAGAGGGTTAACTTTCTTTGTACCAAAATAATTTACTCAGGAAAGCCACAGACGCCCAGTACAGATGCAAACACTACATTATTTTACCCAGGACAGGTGCAGACACTGAATAATTTTGCCCAGGACAGGTGCAAACGCTGAATTACTTTGCCCAGGACAGATCCATATTCTGTTTTATTTTGCCCAGGACAGATGCAAACACTAACTTATTTTGCCATGGTATTTTCCTCAGGAGAGAGTGCATAATAATGCTGGTGAATAATTATTTTCCGCAGGAAAGCCAAAGATTTTTCCCCCAAGACAGATGCAGACACTAAATTAGTTTGCCCACAGCAGCTCCACAATAATTTTTTTCCACCTTACCTGGCAATAGCTAGAATAAACCCCTGCAGCATCTGCTCCACCCTCTTTTGTTAGTTTGATGGGTTAGATGGGCCCCCCTTGTGTGGGGAGAGTTAGTTACACAGAGACAGAACAGTTGCAGACACTACCCTCTTATCCCCTAGAATGTTGAAAAGGTGCACTACAGTTGATTTTTATAGGTACTGCATCTAGGGACAGAAATAGAGGTGGTACTCTATGCCTCAGTCAGAAGCCTTAGAGTGACGATCACAGCTGCCGCTTCTGGCACCTGTCATGGGGCCACATAAAAAGCATTGAGTTTAACACACGTGTCTTAAACTTGCTTGGTACTTGGAAGCTTGGTGATGTCACCTAGGCCTAAAGCTTCCTTCTCAGGTTCGTCTGGATTACCTTGAGCCTCTGGTTTCATAATTTCCTTGCTGGGCTCCCCACCCCTTCCTCCTGGTGCACACTGCTTGGTTACACTACCTGCAAAAACTAACGCAATTGGTTTGGGCTTAAGGCTTCATAATTATCCTCCTTATACACAACTAACATGCCTATCCTTTTAAGCATCCTAAGTAACCTCTTTATTCACCAGTAACGCATTCACATAGCACTCCTGTGTTCCAAAATAAATAACATGTGCTATTCCAGATTAATCTAGTTCTAATTCTAGGGCTGATTCAACATTATGAGATTTTTTGCACTTACTTTTGTGAGAGTATGCATTTTCACATGCTTTTTTCTTCATTTTTACAATTCAGCACTATTTTTTACTTTTTTGCGAATCAAGCGCGGACATGCCTATACATATTGGAAAATATATTTTCAAGTGAAAATGCGAAAGCATGTTCGCATTATTCAGCAGAGTCACCTGACCTTTCCCAATGCGATAAAAAGGTACCAAGTTATACAGAAATTGCTCTCCAAGATTTAGCCGGTGATTGTGGCCTTTTCTCATGCCATATGTATCCATAGGCACCCCTGCATGTATTTATTTACACAGATCTGCTATTAGTATAAGAATATATATTCTCATGGTGTTAAGTTTGCCATATACAATCCATAGGCATGACTGCTTGGACATGCTCACACTCACACAGCTCGAAAGCCCCCCACACACTTCCCATGCCTTTTCACATGCGATGTGTGCAGATATTGGCATGCAAACATGTGTTTGCATGTATAAATGCAAAACTGTTTTTTGTACGAACGGGATGGCTTCGTCTGCACTGCTGAATAGCACCTGCATTCGAATTGAAGCCGCATGCAAATATATATACCTAAGAATATATATTCGCCCTTATAGGCCACTATGTTAACCCTAGGAATATCCAGTTAGACAATTATTAATTATTAGTGTATTATGTCTATGCTGACCAATTTTTCAAAGGGACTGAATTTGTGGTGCTTAAATTGTGACAGCTTAACAAATGATTAGGTAAATTTTTGAAATTAACACCATTGGTCACACAGCGGAAATGTTGTCGCTATCGAAAATTAACCTAGTGATTTGTTCAGCTGTGACTTGCCATCCTAAATTTGTCCCTCTGATAAAATGGTCAGCTTATGCCTTTACTACTGTCATACTACTTATACTACTTCACTTTACTACGAGTACCTATACTACTTTACTACTGTGTCACCCAATCTAGTTTTAGTAACCATCATTAGAGTGATTTGTAAAATACTGTTGAGGGTTACCATAAACTTGCTTAGGGTCAAGGACATCATAGAGGTTAGGCGTTGTTAGGCACAGTTAGAGGTATGAGGCTTTTTTAACTGACATGGATCAGGTGATACACCAGTATTGTATGTGGCAGATGATAAATCTTACCACCTCTTTTATGCTTGTTTTTTTCATTTAAAATACATGGCTTATTTTATACCTTTTATACTTGTAAAGCAGTGTAAACAGTTCACCTACACTATACCACTTACCAGCTTTGTCAGCTTTAAAGCTAAAACCTTTCATCATTAATCATTGAATAAGGAAATAAAGACTGGGCAGTTGAGGGACATGGAGGCATAGAAAAAGATAAAGGTTAGTATTGCTTCTAGAACTTAATTTAAATACTTATGCCAGTGACATCTAAAGCCTTAGTTCAGGTTTCCTTTACCCAGTAACTGGAATCTACCCAAACATTAAAAAGCACACAGAATTCTGCTTTTCCACAGTTTTCTGCTTTCCAGACAACTGCTACTTTAAGGAAATGTCCACTCTATGACATTTTTGAGAGTGTACATTTTTTGTACCAAAGGCATATTTTAATCACACATTTATCAAGCCAATCCTGCTTAGCGACTGAGATAGCGCCATATAGCCACTCATTCATCATTATTCCAGCCTCAGCCCACAGTGCCAGCGTCCGACCTTGAACAGCGACAGGTATGACCTCTCGCTACCTGGCGCTCTCCAATGCATTTCAATGGCACAATCTTTAAATATTAATAATTAACTGTTATTAATGGTTTTTTTTTTTTTTTCAATGTAAAAAATTCTGTGACCATGAACCTGCCATGTTAGATAATTTTTTTAAGGTAAAAAAAAAAAAAAAAAAAATTATGCAGAATTGATATTACAAGTCTGATATTATTGTATTCATATTACTAAATTCTTAAAAAAAATTTTTTTCTTTTTTGGTTTCCAAAAATATGGTGGTTTGGGAGTTAAAAAAAAATACTTTTAACACATCGCCTCCAGCGCTCTGGGGTTTAAACATGCATTTCACAGCACGAGAATTTTTTGAGCGTGATTTTTTGATGAATATGGTGGAAGCCGATCGCTCTGACCAGTCGCTATCATGCGCACCCATACATCGCGGAACCTGTCAAATAGCGACTCGTCACCTTGTATTCAACATTACGCCACACCGACTGAGTCGCTGTCAACAACCGAACAACGGCCAAGCACAGCGACTAGCGGGCGCTGTGAAAATACTGCTACAGTCGCTCAACTGTCGCTACCTGCCGCTATTAATGAATCGGCCTCTTGGTATATGGTTGCTAATAGCAGCAGGTTTGCAGGGAGTGAAAACTTCTTCCATAAAACTCACATTTGCTAACATAAGAAATAATGTAAAAAAATACTAGATCGGCTCACTACGGTGAGGACATCAGTTTGGTACACAAAAAACAGTGAAAGTGGACTTTAATGTAGCAATACCTACCTTTTATATATCGGTAAATAAATTCTGGGTAGGATTTTTAGTATAATGACGAGGGTCATAATGAATCATCAAATGCCTTCACCCTGGATTCCTCTCCAAAGCTCTGGCTTGCCTCTGAACGTGTAATCCTGGGGTCTGTCACTGATGCCTCTTCTTAAACTTGCATCTGCTTATTTATGGGAAAAAAAACTGAGATAACTGACTTTTGCTCTGTGCCAACATACATCATAATAATTACCTGACTGATGAACTTTCTTTTTATTTAATGCTGAATGACATAATACATTATGTCTATTTCCTTTCCATTCATTATTTCTTTTTCATATTAAGTGGCCTCCAGAATTATATACAGAATCAGATGTGTAATATGGAGTCTTCCTTCACAATATATAATATATATTAATATATAATATACTTTATTTGAGTAAAGGGGACTACTCACCATTTAAAATAAGCACAATGTTAATTAGATTTTAGTAGTCTACCTATATAATTTGTGGATTCAGAAGCCATTTTCTGGAGTGGGGAACATAACCCGAATTCCCTCCTCCATTGACTTAAATATTTTGGCACAGCATCTCTATCCATAACCGTGATATATTCATCAGTAAATATCTGTGTTTGGTTGTTGCCCACTTAGTGGATAACAATGGGGTTTTACAACAAGTAAGAACCTTTTACCATTAATCTGATTAAAGGCAAGGGGGCAGTCAAGGTCAAGCTGACCACTTAATCCTTACCAAATCCAGACCAGCCATGAAATGAAAGTATTGATTGATCCGCCAACTGAAGAAGACCTCTTTAACCCTCTGACAGCGCTGGAACTTCAATAGTAGTATTTGGCAACAAAAGGGTTAAATAAATGATTGCTTGGTTGTACTGCTTACAGTCTTGTGATGGATTATTTTTTTTCCTGTATGATGTTTAATATTGTAATTGTGTTTCAATGTTCCCCAGGGTCATTTATCATACACTCCTTAATCTGAGACCATCGCTGTTTCATGAGCATTATACACCCTGCCTAGACTGGGACTTCTGAGTGAAATACTCACAAGATCTACCATAGAACCGTCTGCTTTTTAAATGCTCAGCGGTTTTGAAATGCAATCAAGCCTCCACTCTTCATATTTTATGTATGAAAGCCTGATGTAATGCTTTGAATTGTTTATTTAAATGGTCCTCAAATAAAGCCTATTACATCACAGAAAAGATCCACAGATAAGAAGGCAGGCTGGTGGGGGTGAACAACAAAACTTTGGTATATTTTGCAAGAAAAACAGGGTTGCTAAAGAAGACAGATCTTTGTATAATGAATTGGAGAACTTTGCCTGTACTTGCTGATATTACACAAAGTTACTGGACCATATTTATCATTTATTATCTCTACACAGGGGCAGAGGAGCAGAGGGAGGAAGGGGAATCAGACGAGGATTTTACTGGCTCCAATCAACCCACAAAGGCATATGCCCCAGCCCAATGTGCTTCCCGTTGTTTGTGACTGGTTACGGGGAAGGGGCAGGGGAAGCAGTAGGTATGATGGGGGGCATTATCCAAGATAAATATGTAGGACATTGAGCATGTTGCACATGCACCCACTACCCAACTTCCTACACTAACGTTAGCGTTTGGGTAGCATCATGGCTAATCTGTTTATTTGTAGCTTAGGTTTTTTTTCTTTTAGTAGGGAGGTTAATGGCTATTGGGTAGAAACTCTTTATGGAACGACTGGTTTTGCTGGAGGTAACCTGAAATAATTTTTTTAAGTTTGAAAGTTTGAACAGAGTAATCAAAGAGGGTGGCCAAGGTGGTTTTGATCAGAGGTAGCACAGGCTTTAGCATTGCAAAGACAGATCATTTACATAAGTGTACTGGGCAACTCTTAAAATATTATTATTGAGGGGGGTAATGTGGCAGGGGTGGATATGGTCTCACACAGCTGTGATGCTATGTATCGAGCCATCCCCAAAGCAGTGTGGCTCACCAGAATTACTCCATGCCCTACCTATGTCTAATCCCCCCAGTCCCTACCTGCTGGACAGCACAGGTCACAGGAATGGCCACAGAAATTGTGTAATCAAATTTAGCTGCCAATGCAAAAGTGCACTTCCTTTTCATTTTCTACCTAGAGCACACGGTTTATTCCAAAGTGGTCTTTTAGGTATTAGGTGCTAAACTAGCCCTGTGGTGTTGTTTTAAAGATATGTGACCAAAACAGAAGAACAGCTGCCGGAAAATACAAAGTGAACAAAGGGGGAGTGGCAGCTGCTCAGACCATTTTATAACTAACCTGGGAGGTGCAAGTCAGCAGGGCAATTAGGTTACTAAAGACTTAAAGGAGCCGCAGCACTCAACCCTGTTAGCTTGCAGACCAACCTATAATCTGTCTCTAAATCTGGTAAAAACAGAGGCTCGGTCACACACATCTGCAGAAGTATGCTAAGCTGCACCACCACGCCAAGGTGCCTCTATGGGGGCAGTCCTAACTCTAATCCATGAGAGCCCCATTTGGGACATACAATGCAAAAGATAAAAAGGGAGCAGCTTACCTCAGGTTGCCCTAAACCTCATGTGCAAGCCATGGGGTGGAAGGGTCAAGACCTTGCAATACAGCCTAAACCCCACACACCATGTGCTTGCACAAATTCAAAATGAACAAAGGGGGGAGTGGCAGCTGCTCAGACCATTTTATAACTAACCTGGGAGGTGCAAGTCAGCAGGGCAATTAGGTTACTAAAGACTTAAAGGAGCCGCAGCACTCAACCCTGTTAGGAAAATACTCCCAGGGTACATCACCACCACAGGAGCAGGCCTGAGTAGCTCCTTATAAATACTATAAAAACAGATTAACAAACGCAGATGGGGACTTTAACCCATAACCAGAACCAAATGACTTCTCATATATACAGAATCAGAACATCTACAGAAACCCTTGCAGAAAACTATACCGTAAACCGGACCTTCATCCTCAATAAGAGCATCTTTTATATGTTTCCCCCACCCTGTACATACAGATTGCCCACATTAAAAATCATTCTACCTGCATCTACTGCACTTTCTGAGCCTTTAAACATCCAAGATGGCGGCACATGGAGTGTCAGGCTGCCTGCATACAAAAAGTCCCTTCTGACTCTGCCGTTCTGCATTCTGGGATTGCTGTCCAGCTCTGTATGTGCAAAGCACAGCTGTAACCTGCCCCTCCCCTGCCCCCACGTGCTTTTCACCCCTCTCCTCTCCTCAGTACGTGATGCTTCTGAGGCAAGATGGCGGTGCCCGTATCCTAGAGTCCTGAACAGAGTTGTAGCCCAGTGGGGGAAAGAGTAAAAAGTAAGTGACTGAAAATGTAAAATATGTTAATTTTAGATGCTGGGGAATCATTTTTTAGGGGCTTGGGCTTTCCATTAAATGATGCTGAAGGTCCGGTTTAAATGTTTATTGAATACAAATAATGGTGTCAGAATTAGATATGGGCAAATAGATCAGGCACTAATTGCTTACATTTCTATACATTATGGGACAGCAGCAGAGGTATTCATTTCTGATTAATTTTCTTGACATTTAAAAGCCACTACTTTCACATTTCAAATAGCAAATATCTTGCTTCCCCTCTCAAAAAATATTTTTCAAGGAAGGCTAAAAGCCATTGCTTTTTCAATTTACAAACACCGAACCTGCTGCTGCTCCCCAAAGGGATCCTTTTTTGACCATTTGTAAAAGCCATTGCTTCATCCAGTACCGCCTCTATCTGCCTGCAAAAAGAGATGATTACATTTAGAATGAAATGATTTGGACCAATATGAATCTTTGCAGCCTATTCAATCTAGTCAGGCCTGGAACAACAGCAAACAGTGGGGTGGTGGGGCACGAGGGACAGCCCGCCCAAAGAAGCACGCCATCTTATCAAATCTTGCCCATCTGGATTATTAAAGTGGACCTTCAGCATCATTTCATGAAAAGCCCAAACCCTAAAAAACTATTCCCCAGCACCTAAAATTAATATATTTACCGTTTTTAATCACTTACATTTTATTCTTTCCCCCACTGGCCTGCAACTTTGTTCAGCACTCTAGGATACAGGCACTGCCATCTTGGCTCAGTAGCATCACATACTGAGGAGAGGAGAGGGGTCAAAAGTGCAGGGGGGCAGGTTATAGCTGTGCTATGCACAGAGAGAGCAGAGCTGGGGTTAGAAAAAAGGTCAGCACTCCCAGAATGCAGAGCGGCACAGTCAGAAGACACTTGCTGTTTGCAGGCAGCCTGAGACTCCATGGGCCACCATCTTGGATGTTTAAAGGCTCAGATGCAGTAGATGCAGGTAGGATGATGTACAGCTTGGGGGAAACATATAAGATAGACACTTGTTCAAGGTGAAGGTCCAGTTTAAGGACCATCCAGCGCAAGCAGGCTAGAGATTTGGGGCCTCCCATAATCAGCAGCAAAGAACACTTGTACCTCGTCCACGGGGAGCCAGATCTTGTTCCTTTTCGCATACTAATCAGCTCATTGACAAGGCCATTGGAAACCCTCTGATAATCTGATAAGTATTTTCTAAAATACTAAAGATTCGATGTATTATGTTATTTTTATTATCTAGAACGTGCATTAAAATACACATTTTACCATCCCATTGATAGGCTATTTTATGCAAACAATCCCCTTGTCTGTTGGACACTTTGCAATCATTGTGAGTAGTCTGCAATATGACAATGCCAGATTCTCGGAGGTTTGATACACTCCACATGCTGTATTTTGACAGAGATAGCAACGGTGACAAGCATTTGTCTTTTGGAAAGCAAGTGGGTGGGAGCTGTGTGAGCTGATTTTACGCTATTGTATGCAATGATTTGACACTATATTTCTCAGCAAATGTTGTTATGGAAGAAAATGTAATATCAAAATGGAAGAATTGAATTGTTTTACGGTCATCTTATTGCTGCGGACATTCGACCTGTGTAGGTAACCAGGTTTGAGGGTGAGCATGGTTACATACTGTAAATTGTCAGAGCACCCTGGGCTGCAGAGTTTCTAGAAGTGATTCCTAAGGATGACCAAACCCAGTATAAGGCACGGAAGGTTGTGTGGAAATGTAACTGACTCATTCCTGTAATAGAATTTCAGGGGACCTCCGTTAATTTGGGCTACCGCTACCTAGTCTGGGATTTCAATAACTATTATACATGTCCTTCAGTTTGGGAACTGGCAAAATGGGCCCTTTGCCCTCCTACTGACCACATACACACTGAAATATGGTTGTTGTTGAGCTCTCAGTTCTGTTGTATCATATAATCGATGAGCAAGGGTGAACCTATCCTCTTTCCTGCAAACTTTAGAGAGGCGCCGCCCCCCCCCCCCGTCTTATCAAATAGATTATGTGGAAATCAATTAGCTTTAGCTTTTACTTTTACTTCAGATTTTCGTTGCCCCCGCAGTGATACCCCCAGGCCCACCACATTCTCTGCTCATTCAGGGATTCCATGTTGATCTCTGCTATGCAAGCCCGGTGGGATGGGGTGGGTATGCTGCAGCATGGCAAATCACTCTGCACATTCTCGCAATAAGATATTGTGGGATTCCAAGATGAAGTGAGTAGCCTTTCACTGGAGTATGCTAAATTGTGTGAAACCCCCTTGGATCACTGGTAAACTCACCTTTACCCTGTCGGGCGCATCCTCAGTATCTCTGGACTGAGGCACGCCCAGCTGTTCAGATAGGCTGGGGGCAGGAGCAAACAGGGGCTACGGGCACAACCTCGCACACTCTGCAGGGTAACCTGGGATAGAGACACTTCTGCTCCCGATTGCCTAAAGAGATCAATTTGCGGATTGTTAATATGCACTGCAAACATCACTGATTGGATGAGAGACTGTGCATGCGCCGTTGGACCAGGGAAAGGTAAGCTTTGATGGGCAAATATGATTCTTAAATCGGGATGCAAGAACAAAACCTGGATTAGTCACGATCCTGGGCTTTGTTCCATTTTGCTACCCTGATTAGCATCTTTTAGACTCTAGTCTGGGTTTTGGTCTTCGTTAGCTTTCTGCCCTGACCCTGCCCTCTAATTACCCCCCATCTTCTCTGCACTGCTCCCCACTGTACTCCCATCTTCTCAGCCCTAATTCCCACTCCACCCACATCTCTGCCCTGCTCCCTTGCCAGACCTCAGATCTATACCCTGCGCTTTACTCCACCCTCATCTATGTCTCGGTTTGAGAAGTGCCCTTGAGGATCAGAAAATGCTGGTGCTTCTAACTTTGTTTGTCACCCTCATTCTCAGCTCCTCTCCTCTCTCTCCTGATGTGTGACTGCATGGAACACTGACGCAGTGGTGGCGTGGAGCCTCAGAAGGGGCAGGACTACAGTTTGATGCCCCAAAGCAAACTTTGGACTGCCCCACCCTTCCCAGTAAAGATCAGTCAGGGTCAGATCAAATTGGATCAGCTCAGCTGCAGAACATGTTAGGATAAAGATACGTCGGAGGAAGATTGGGTTAGGGTACAAATACACTGTTAGTGGTTCATGTTCAGATAGAGGAGTACTGGTTGCAGCAGCCCGAATGGATTGGATGGGTTGTGATGCTGCATGTTTGTCCAGGTTCTGAGACAAAAAAGTGGACCAACAGTCATTCTTTCACAAATGCCGGTTGGTCTGGCATGAGGGATACCCCTCTGCTGCAAGCCAGGTCCCAGAGGTCCTATAATTAACTTTTACCTGTCAGCTGGGACCTGGCACCACGTAATGTGACAAAGGAACAGTAGTAATGTGGGGCTGAAAGAGGAACTACAGCCTCCATTTTGGGTTGCCCCATTCTGTAAAACCCCCAAGATTACATGGTACACACACCCCACCAGCTATCCCTCAGTGCATGTTCTGGCCATGGCTGCATCCCTGCACCCAGGTCGGAGATTTTTGAATGGCTGGTTAAGTACACAGAAGTGGCCAGCGCCCCTTGCTCCATTCAGCTTACTAGATGTCACATCAGTAAAAACAGAATGTAATACAAGCCGCTTCTTGGCTGGCGGCCTGTGCATGTGCCATAGGAATGCTAGAGAAGTGAGTTTGCACAACGATCCTGCAGAGGAGCAACCCAAATCAGGATAGTGAGAATTTATGTGTAAGTTATGTTCCTTTTTAAAGTGGCACAAAAGTCAAAACAGACTTTTGGTCTGCTGTAATGTGTCCTAGGTGCATTCCATAATGAACCCCTTGAAAATCTGACCTGCATACTCACCTGCTTCTGACATCTCTGCTTTGTGTGTCTGGCAACTTGATGTCTGCCAATGGAGAGCATGCGACCGAGGGAAGAGGGTTCTAGAAGTGTAGGTATATGTCTGAGACTTCAGGGAGTACCTCAGGTTGATAGACTGTCTATAGTGTAAAACCTTGGGACACATTCAAGTGGGCCAAAAGGCAATGTAGATTTTTGGTCTATGGTGTGAAGCCAGCATTAGAAACAACAATGTGTTCTTTCCAGCACTGAAAGGTTATATAGACTGAACTTTCTAGCAGGGAGCTACCATGAAAGTGTAGATAAGGAAATAAACATACAGCATGTGGGATATTCAGTGAGTTATACGAATCTGAATCTTCATGCCACAAACATGGAGACCTCCCCTCCCCAGCTGTTAGTACAAGCTCAGGACTAAACCTTTGTGGGGGAGGGGGGGGGGTCACCAAGACAGAGCAGCTTAAGCAACCAAACTTTTTTCTAGCAGCTTTTAAGGGTGAACAGCAGCACTGACATGATGTGCCTCTCTCGCTCTGCCGGGCAGCCACATGTCAGAAGACAGGGAAGTGTGACCAGAGGCTGCCAGGACACTGTATGGAGGAGAGGGGGTAGTGACCTCCTGCTCAGTGTCTGCAGCAGTCTCAACCCACATAGCATGTGCAGCTGCCAGGGCAGTTTAAGAAGGAATCATGGCCAGCTGCATACTCTGCTCCTCAAAGCCCTCCTGTGCTCAGCCCCACTGACTGCTCAATCCGCCACTCTATAGACTATCCAGACTTCACCTGCTGCCGCCCGCCACTTCTGCCTACCCCCATGCCTGCCTCACTCCGCCTCATAGGCGGTGCGTCCCGAATGCATCAGAATGCATCGCACCTCTTATCATCTTGTATGCGCAGTATGTATGGAAACTATAAACCAAAATGTTTCCTTTACAACTCCAGACTAGTAACTAGTAACTGCAAAACTGGCATAATTTCTGTATTTGTGTATGTGTTGTAGAATTAAGAATATAAAGCAAATACGCTTACAAATAATTCTGGACTACACCATAGGACTGCTCCAACTCAAAACCTATTTAGGTGAAGGAGATTTACAAAAACATATATTTTTAATGATCTTTTCATGGAGTTGTAAAGAAGAACTTCCAATTGTAATAATTTACCCTCAGTAATTCTATCCATTTATGTAGCTGGGAATCTCTTGTATTGGTCCTATACAAGTTGTGACTTGACAGCCAACCTGTGTACAATGTTTTTAGTATGTGTCCTACATTCCCAGTTTAATAAAAATAATACATTTTAAATTATGTAGGGTGCCACATTTTTTAATTGTACACGCAGAGCATTAGGGTATAGCTGAGTATTCCATTCTACAATATAGTCAAAGGTATACTAAATGCTATGTATGGCAGTGCAGAACAGGTACTGCCCTAGAGCCATCCAAAAGCTCCACGCTTTAGCACTTGCCAGACACAGTGCATAGTGTGAACAAAGCATGAAGATAACCTGTAGTTTAGTGTCTGTCAGTCTTTTAGCCGGACATAAGTGGAGGTACCATAAGACTTCTACAGATATACTCTTTGCACTCTATAGATGCCAGAATTTCCTTCTCTTGTTCCCCTGATATCAGTAAAGTCAGCATGGAGTCCCAGCTGGACCAACCCATGACGGTTGGGCTCCAATGTGACACTTTCCGGGAACTGAGGGGGAAATTAGCAGGCATTCCTCATGTTAGTATCATAAGATGCCTGCTTTCTGTTATTATTTGCTGCTTGAAAACTTATTGTGCCACTCAGTTGCTCCAAATATATCCAGTAAACATTCAGAAAACCTAAACCCCAGAAGTTTTCGGTTATATGAATATTGCTGTTTGGATTTGATTTTAACTTTCCTTTGAAGCAGGTCAATTATATGTACCCTAGAATTTTTGAGATGTGATCCATCAGGCAGAGGAAGGCTTTAATCAGTAGACATAAGCTCCAACACGAGGTTGGAGTTGGGGCAACATTGCAGTATTGAAGCATTATTCTCCACCTTAAACTGTAGCAACACAACCCTAGGAGTTCAGTTATAGCCAAAAGTCATTGTCTTTCTTTGACACCCATTTTTGCTGCAACAAAAATCAAATACAAAATGTTGAGCAGGCTGAATAAAATACCATTCATTTCAATTTGTTGCCCTTATTATACCTTTCACCAAAGGTAACCCTCTGACACTGTAGAGGCTACATACATTTCCATGTTCAGTTACAACTGCTGCTAATCTGCTTTTCGGGGTCATAACCATGGTCAAAGGTGGGACACTGTCTATGGTGTACATCCTTAACTTATTTCCTGCTTTTAAACATTCTTCCATTGCTTTCAAACTGACCCAGAGTGATCATTAATACATACCATAAAAAAGTGAGTCCCTATGATTCTTGTCAATCTAAGACCACCATCTAAGTGAATGTTTTATATTTTATCAGTGCAAGTCAACTGTATAATATACATCCATTTACACAAGGATACCCATTCTTGGATGAAGGTGTTGTCCTAAATTGCCTACTGGTTGCGCAACACATGTGTAGTGTATAGCCATCTCCAAGCTCTTGTATAATTTGCCCAGGCTAGGCCATAAAAAGGCAGGGAACTAATTGGATGGTATAAGTGATAATGAGCACCTTTGATGGCTGGAGGCATTCTTATCGCTCATGGGCAGGTCATGTTTTGCTCAAATCAGAAGCATTTGATTTTTTCAGACAGCTTTCCATAACCACCCAGTATTATACAATGAAAGTGAACCCATGGCAAAAAACAAAATAAAGCCAACTAATGCCACTGGATGCTAACATTCCTGAAAATGTCCCCTTACTCCACATTATTAATTCTAAAACAATGTCTAATATTCATACACTAATTATCATATTACCATAAAGAATCCCACCAAACCATGGCTATCTGTCAACATCTTTGTGGTCAGCTTTACAGTTTTTACAGTCTATCTATAAAGGACAGTAACATTTAATAAGTCAAGAGTATGTAGTAAAGTCAATGAGCATGTCAATTTAACGCACATAATAATACAACATTTCTCAAAATATAATCACTATTCAGATATATATAGAGAGATAAATAGAGAGCATTTCTTCTCAGATCAGTAACATGCCATCTAATCCACCTTTAGTATGTCTAGTGCAGCTGTTGTTGGGCACATACAGTATGCAAAATAGCAAACCAGAACTTAATGTGATTTTATGCAGATTGTACACTCCTAAGGGTAAATTTATTAAGTTGAAAAAATGTATTCTAGAAATATCTCCAACTATCAGAGGGTGTGAAAAAAGTGTCCAAAAGTTATTTAAGGCCTAACCCTTCCAGCCACATGAATCTATTAATTGGCATTTGTGGTGGGAGGGGGTATTTTACAGCTCTGCATATTAAATGATTTATTAAGAGCAATTAAGGCATTTGATATGCACTGCCAATGATGAGCAAATTACAGCAGCACAAAGATAAATCTTGTAATGTAACTGTCCCAACATTTTCAGACAAAAAGTGAGACCAACATAATATTTCTGCAACTAGTGATGAGGATCTAGGTAATCAGTACATCTATCTTGCTAATGCAATCTGGATTAGTTCGACCCAGATGGTGGTAAAATTTAGGTCAGATTTTCCAGTCCTTTTTAACCTCCCAGAGTTACCAACTTAGTGCGCCAGGTTGGTATGATCCAAGGGCTCAGAGGCTGCTATAGGGCTACTAAAGTGTTGGATTGCCTACATGCAAAATGCATTTCTGGGACAAACCTGTAGGACTGCCTAGTGTACTTCTAATAGATACATGTGACCGTTAATTTCAAGCCAATGTTTGCGCTTGTCATGTGCCACTGGCCGATACATTGTCAATCATGTATTGTAATTGATATCAGGAGACTAAAGGGAGGGAGAATCTGACTATTGTTAATGACACGTGTGGTAGTTATTTGAAAAGCTGGTGCATAGTTGGTACACAGAGGCATAAACTGTCCTGGGGTAGGGTACTTGTATATGAGCAGCAGTAGGCAGATGTTCATCCGGTACATACAGAGGAGTAGCTAGGCTTTCTGGTACCCGAGGCAAAGATCCAGAATGGTGCCCCCACCTGTGCTCAGGCCCCCCTTTGGTGTCCCTGACCTGCTGCACCCAGGACACATTCCCCCCCCCTGCCCCCCAAGCTACACCCCTGGGTACATGGGCTAAAATTTATAAATATTTACAAAGGTGTATATACCATAAAGGCAGAGGAGGCAGGTGTTACTGGGCTTATGCCATTAAGGGGGTTTAGCGAAAGCTGCTCCTTTATTTACTTCTATGGTATGTACACCACTGATGAGGGGAGAGACTGACTTATTGCGTACCCTGTAGGTGATAATGCAGCATTGCCAAGACAAGGCCATTAGGACACAGAGAGGAAGGTGCTGAGGCCCCTTCTAAGGCCACTCCTGGATTTTGACTAGTCAGAGACTAGGGTATTGCTTTGCTGTAAATACGTTTTAAAGCGAGTTTAGGAGCTTTTGCGAGTTACCAGTTGTATTATCAAGAGAGGGTGTATTAAATAAGATCGGACTTGTCTTGCTTGGCAGGTGTTGCTTAAGTGTTATAAAGCTAAATAGGAAGTTAAGAGCCCAGGTTGCTGCAACTCTGAGTACTAAAATTGTGTTTTCATAATTGGGAACTTTTTTAACTGGGATAATGACTAGCAACACTACTTCAGTGCACAATTTGTCATATATATACACTTCAGGAGCAACAGTTCCAGGGTGAATACTGCTGTGATAAATGTGAGCATGTTGTAACTTTGGAAGCTTGGGTTAGAGATCTGGAGACACAAAATGCAATGGGATGCAGGGATATTGACAATCTTCAAAGGGGAATTCTGTTCACTGAGTGGGCAGTAAGTGGGGTAGAAACAGAAGGTGGAGTAATGGGTCAGGAGGAGCAGATAAGTAGCTGGGTAAATGTAGACAGAGAGAGTAGAAAGGGACCACAGAAAAGGCAGGCCATATCTCTGTCTGTGAACCCTTGCAAAATTGCCAAGTTGGATAATGATGCAAGAGTGTCAGTCTCAGAAATGGCAGCCCTAGTGGATACTGCTCTCCCGAACAGCCGGGAGTAGAGCCCAGCTAGTGAGTGGGTGGTTGGGACTGCAGGTAGGACTAGACAGTTACTGGTAATAGGAGATTCTATTATCAGGTGGACTGATAGAATAATTTGTCACCAAGACCGCCTCAACCGAATAGTTTGCTGTCTCCCTGGTGCCAGGATACTAGAGGGGGTGGGGATGACCCAGCTGTTGTAGTCCGCATGGGGACAGATGAGAATGGGAAATGGAGGATCCTTAAGAATACATTTAAGGAATTGGGCACCAAGTTGAAGAGAAGGACCTCCAAGGTTGTATTCTCTGGAATACTGCCTGTGCAATGCACTCCACAGAGTTAAATTCATGGGTTAAGTCCTGGCGCAGGGCAGAAGAATCTGGGTTCATAAAGCACTAGGCTGACTTTTCATTGGGGTTCAAATTGTATTCTACAAATAATTTGCACCTGAATGGAAGAGGGCTGCTGTGCTGGGTAAGAAGATACTAGTAGGAGTTGAGGGGTATTTAAACTAGAAATGAGGTTGAAGGGCAAGAGTGAAAACAAATGGGAAGACAGGTTACTTAGGAGGCAGCATATGATGGTGGGTGGAGGATTAGAATGGAGGAGGACTGCTATGATGGATAAGGAGATTCGTTTGTTGAAAACTAGTAGTGAAAAATGTGATGGGCACAATACTGCAGAAGCTAATACTAAAGCTCAATGTGTAAAAGTAGATGGGAACTTAAAGTGTATGTTCACAAATGCCAGAAGTCTGGCAAGTAAAGTGGGGGAGCTTTAAGCTCTGGTACTGGAAGAGAATATTGATGTTATTGGTGTGGCTGAGACATGGCTAAACTCCACACATGACTGGACAGTCAATCTTCAAGGGTTTACTCTCTCAGAAGGACAGAGAAAATAGGAAAGTGTGTATGTAAAAACAAAAATTCAAAGCATATATTAATGAGGGTATGCTAGCAGAAAATTGTGAGGATGTAGAATCCTTGTGGGTAATGCAAACAATGTTACCTAGCTACTGACTGGAGACATGGTTCTGATTCAACTACAAGTGGGCAAAATCACAAAATAAAAAAGATGTGGCCAAAGAAAGCAAAACCAACCCTAAACGTTTCTTTAAATATGTAATGTTAAAAAACTGAAATTGGAACACGTAGGTGCCCTAATTATTGATAATGGGGACATGGTCAATGGGATAAAGAGAAGGCAGAGCTGTTAAGTGGGTTATTTATCTCTGTACACAAGAGAGGAGCAAGGAGCCCATACAGGATATGCTACTGATAGCAATAGCCCAAGTATAATACTTAACAAGCTAAATGTGGATATCATCCAAAAAAGGCTAAATAATTTAATGTCTGGGCATCCACTTGGCAAATTAAGTTCAATGTGGAGAAATGTAAAGTCATGCACTTGGGGTCTAATAGCCTGAAGGCCACATATGTCCTCGGGAGAGTAAAACTGGGAGAAACACTTGAGAAGGATCTGGAAGTACTAGCAGACCACAAGCTAAATAACAGTATGCAATGCTAAGCAGCTGCTTCTAAGGATACCAATATATTATCATGCATTAACCCTTTCGCTGCCAGCCTACCTGGAGTTTTTGTCACACTCTGTTGCCAGACCATTTTGCACTATTTTGCGCTCCCCATGTTCAAATGTGATTTTTGAAGGGATTTCCAGGGATTTCCCAGGAAAATGATATATTGTTTTTTTCAGCGTAGTCTGGGCTTTAACATGAAATGTTTGTCATTTTTTAGGTGTATTCTCAATATTTTTGGGTGAAATATGTGAAAAAAAAATAAAAAAATCTATTTTTTACTATTTGTAGTGTTTTTTTGTAATAAAAAATGTAAGTTTGTCAAAAAAATCTTATTGCGTGTGAAATCCCAATTTCTCCAAGTTACAGCGATACCACATATGTATAGGTAGACTACCTTTCCTGCCCAGGAGACCCCCCGAAACTGAAACAGCGCTTTAGGGGATTTTCAGATAAAATACAACTATGCTATGCGCACCTTGAAGTTTTCCCAGAAAAACAACCCGTTACATTTGAAATACCCCCAACAAACTATATATTCTCTGGAAGTACACACCTCAAGCTTTCTAGGTGTACCAGGTTTGTTGATGTGGCCACAGTTTTCTGGAAGTAATCCCTCAATGTAATCTTTGGTTGCAAAGAGTTTCCCTAAAAAAAGGATAAAAAAGCTAAATCAAAGCCACGTTTTCCTAAAAAAACTATATACAAACAAGAAAAAACAAGTAAAATCTGAAAAAGAAACATCGCCCGAACAGAACGATACCCAAAATGCATTGCTACTGTCAAGGGAAGAGTTGCCAAACACCTCAAAGTAAAGCATGTGCGTAACGGTAATTTTACTTGAAAATTTCAGCTCTGCAGACAAAGTGCGCACCTTGCGTTTTTTCAACCAAAACAACCCTTTACATTTGTAATATCCCCCATAAACCATATATTCCCTGAAAGTACACACATTAAGCTTTCTAAGCGTACCCAGCTTGTTGTAGTGGGCTCATCTTTCTGGAATTAATCCCTCAAAGAATTCTTTGGTTGCGCAGGGTTTCCCTAAAAAATGTATAAAAAAGCTGAATAAAAAATACCTTTTCCTAAAATATAAATATACAAACAAGAAAAAACAAGCTAATTCTGAAAGCGCAAGGTCCTCTGAACAGAACAATACCCAACATGCATAGCTACTTTTAACCCTTTTAATTGACAGCCTACTTGAGATTTTGTCACCCTCTGTTGACAGGTCATTTTTCCCCATTTTGCGCCATGTTTTGCGCCATTTTTGCTGGAATTTTCTGGAAAGTTATATATATTTTTTTTGCAGCAGAGTTTAGGCTTTAACATGAAATGTCTTGTTTGTAAATTTTATTATGTTTTTTACTGTTATTATTAAGTAAAAAAAAAATAAATTTTTTTTTAGAAAATCGCCACCTTTATTTAAATAATAAATGTATTTTATTACAGAAAACGATATTGCATGAGAAAGCCCCATTATTACCGATTAGAACGGTACCACATATTTATCGGTAGCCCCCTGTTCCTGCCCAGGAGACCCCCCAAACTGAAAAAAGTACTTTATAACATTTACAAATAAAATACATCTACCATCCACACTGCAAAGGGTTAAATCGAGAAAAAAAATGACATAGAGTCCCCCCTCCCGGGGGGGGGGGGGGGGGCATTTTTTGGGGGGATTTTTAAGGGTTAAAAACCCTTAAAAATCGAAAATAAAATGACATGGTCATGATCTGGTCACTGGTTTGGGGTGGGGATTAACTGGGCTTCCCCTAGTTAGGTTTCCTTGAAAACCCAGGGCTCAACACCCTATGACCTCGCCCATGGAATTGATAAGATATTATATTAAAAACAAGTTCATTTTATTAGTACATATACATATAAAAACACAATGGTTGATAACCACATCACAACTACTTGTATACAAGATAATGCCTGTTTTTTCAACTGGATAGCCAGGCAACCAGTATAACAATTTTACAAGATATTCCAACACAAATGTAAAAAATGTTGCTTGCGTGTCTCAAAAGCCTGTCTGTAGGCTTCGTCAGTGCCCTTAACATCAATCCTATAAAGACATGTATATATATCATAGTATCAAAGTAACCATTCAAAGACTTTTTCAAAAAACATGCTTCATTTGATATCTCATTATACATTAGTATGCATGGATTCATACCTCTATTGATTGAGATGGTAGATGCAACTGGGGCCAGCTCATGTTTACTGTGGTGTAGCCAGTTCAATTGTATTAGGGCTGTTATGAAGCCCAGGTGTGTGGATCATAGTAAAGCCCATAGTGCATTCCAAAAGCCCATAAGGGTTGATAACACCTGCATTGATAGGATCAGATTGCCTCATGAGTGTCTCTATCAGTTATATAGCCGGTAATTTCGGTCAGGATAAAGAGTTTATAAAGGTGATGAAAGTAAAATAGCAGATGCCCTTACCTTGTATACTCAATGAGGCGTGGGGAGAGGCACACCCAGTGCCTGTTACCTCCTGTCCTAGAAGCAGCAGCGCCGTGTAGTGCGTGCTGATACACTGGCCGCAGTTAAATAATGGCCAGTGTGTGATGTCAAACACACTCAGCTGAGTGTTAGCTCCGTCCCTCCCCCCCCTCCCCTCCCGGGGTCTACTGGGGGTTGCTAGGGGGGACGGGAGCCCAACACAATCCCAGCGCCGCACCTCCCCCGACGGGCGGGGCTCATACCAGCCTCCGTCAGCCAGTAAGGTGACCGGCGCTAGAGCTCCCACACGGCGCCGTCACGTGTCTCCTGCGAGGCGCCATTTTGGTGAAGACAAGTGCAGGGATTTAGACTTAATTCATAAGAGCAAGGTAAAATAGCGATCTCAGTCGCACAGATATATTAATTGTTACGACCCGGAAGGAACAAATGAAGCGTGGACCCACTGGAACTGTGAAACTGTTGGTGAGTACCGCGTCAGGGAAGCGGGGTCTAAGGAGCCACCGGTTTTCACCAGAGCCCGCCGCGAAGCAGGTTGGTCTTGTGCGGCTGATGACTCCCAGGTCGCTACCCCCCAACGGCGGCACAGTTCCACAATTTGCCGAGGCGTTGTACAGCAGAGATAAACGATGGTCACGGTGAGTAGCCAGATTCAGGGCAGGCAGCGAGGATTCAGCAGCGAGTAGACAAGCCGTGAACGGGACAGGCAGCGGAGGTTCACAGACGAAGAGACAGACCGAGGTCGGGACAGGCAGCGGAGGTTCGTGGTCAAAAAGGTAAGCCGAGGTCATACACAAGAAAGCCACAGATTAACTACAGACAATCACGGAAACACACCGATAATCCGGCAGAGGAAGAAGGGCTGGCCAGAATAAAAAGGAAGTGTCATTACCGGATTGGACGGCCGGACACCAATTAGTGATGCACTGGCCCTTTAAATTCAACAGTATTGCGGCGCGCGCCCCCTAGTGGCCGGGGACGTGCGCGCAGGAGAGGCAGGGAGGAATGAGGAAGTGAGGGAGCCGCCCGCAGACCCCGGCAGCCACGCCGGACGGAGGGCAGGACATCAGGTAAGAGAGGGGCGCTGCCAGGAAGGGAAATAGCGCTCGGGCTAGGGGAAACCCGGCGGGGAAAGCCGCGGGGAGGAAGCGCGGCTCTCGCCCCGGGAGAGGGACGGCAGGAAGCGCCATGAGGCGTCTCTGCAGCGCTCGCCCTAACAGTACCCCCCCCTTTGGTCTCCCCCTCTTCTTAGGACCAAGGAAGTCCGAAATAAGGGTCCGATCAAAGATGTTTTCCTCCGGTTCCCAGGATCTCTCCTCAGGGCCGTAGCCCTCCCAATCCACCAAGAAATAGCGTCTTCCTCTGGAGATTTTAGAAGCAAGTATTTCTTTGACCGTAAAGGTATCTTCAGTACCTGCGACTGGTTTAGGTTCCAATAATTTGGGGGAAAAACGATTAACAGTCACCGGTTTGAGAAGAGAGACATGGAAGGAATTGGTTATGCGAAGAGAGGGTGGCAGATGCAACTTGTAACAGGCAGGGTTGATACGTTGTTGGATCTTAAAAGGTCCCAAGAAGCGAGGACCAAGTTTGTAACTGGGGATTTTAAAACGAATATACTTGGCCGAAAGCCATACCCTATCCCCCGGTGAGTATAAAGGAGGAGTCCTTCTCTTCTTATCAGCCTGGATCTTCATACGAGACACGGCTTGTTCCAGAGAATGCTGTGTTTCACGCCAGATGGAAGAAAACTGGTGCGAAAGATCATCGACCGCAGGTACCGAGGAGGGCGTTAGTAAAGGCAGAGGAGGAAGGAGATGACGACCATAGACTATAAAGAAAGGGGATTTTCCCGTGGATTCAGAGTCCTTAAAGTTATAAGAAAACTCTGCCCAGGGCAGCAGGTCCACCCAGTCATCCTGGCGAGCGGAAACAAAATGGCGTAGATACAGCCCCAAAGTTTGATTTACCCTCTCCACTTGGCCATTGGATTGGGGATGATACGAGGAAGAAAAGTCCAATTTCACCTTTAATTGATTACAGAGAGCCCTCCAGAATTTCGATACGAATTGAACTCCCCTGTCGGAGACAATGTGGGTTGGGAGCCCATGTAGACGGAAGATGTGTTTAAGGAAATTCTTTGCCAATAGGGGAGCAGAAGGTAATCCAGGCAACGGAATGAAATGCGCCATCTTCGAAAATCGGTCCACCACTACCCAGATTACGGTATTGCCCTGAGAAGGCGGGAGGTCGGTGATAAAATCCATGGCGATGTGAGACCAGGGGATGTCCGGAATGGGAAGTGGTTGGAGAAGGCCTGCGGGACGTTGACGAGGGGTCTTGTTGCGCGCGCACGAAGTGCAGGCTTGTACAAATTCTGCGGCATCGTTTGCTAACGTGGGCCACCAGTAGTATCTGGAGATGATGGCGCAGGTCTTCTTGATTCCAGGGTGACCAGCAGTATGGGAGGCATGACCCCATTTTAGTATTAATAGGCGACGAGAGACAGGTACGAAGGTCCTCCCCGGAGGACCTAATACTAGAGCAGCGGGAGCAGAGTGAACCAGACGATCAGGTGGAATTATAAACTGAGGAGAAGAGACCTTATCCGAGACATCCGAGGAACGGGAGAGAGCGTCTGCCCTGATGTTTTTTGCAGCTGGACGGAAGTGGATCTGGAAATTAAAGCGTGCAAAGAAGAGTGACCAACGGGCCTGACGAGGGTTTAAGCGTTGTGCGGATTCCAGATAAGAGAGGTTCTTGTGGTCAGTAAAAATGGAAATTGGGTAGATAGACCCCTCGAGGAGATGTCTCCATTCTTCCAGCGCCAATTTGATGGCTAATAGCTCTCTATCTCCAATGGTGTAGTTCCTCTCGGCAGGAGAGAAGGTTTTAGAAAAGAATCCGCAAGTTCGAGCTTTGCCGGACGAGGATCGTTGCGTAAGTACTGCTCCAGCTCCGACGGAAGAGGCATCCACCTCAAGAGCGAAAGGACGAGACGGGTCAGGTCTGGAAAGTACCGGTGCCGAGGCGAAGGCCTTTTTTAATGCAAGAAAGGCTGCTTCAGCCTGCGGAGACCATGCCTTGGGATTGGCTCCTTTTTTGGTGAGGGCCACGATGGGGGCTACTGTCGTGGAAAAGTGTAAAATGAACTGGCGGTAATAGTTCGCGAATCCCAAGAATCGCTGGATTGCACGAAGACCGACTGGTCGAGGCCATTCAAGGACCGCCTTTAACTTGGCAGGATCCATCTGGAGACCTTGAGCAGAAACTATGTACCCCAAAAAAGGTAATGCGGTTTGATGAAAAAGGCATTTCTCGAGCTTGGCATAAAGATGGTGTTGCAGTAAACGAGACAAGACTTGTCTGACGTGCTGATGGTGTTCTTCGATGGACGAGGAGAAGATGAGAATGTCGTCAAGATAGACCACAACACAGGTGTACAACAGGTCCCGAAAAATGTCGTTAACAAACTCCTGAAAAACTGCGGGGGCATTACAGAGGCCGAAGGGCATAACGAGATACTCAAAATGACCGTCTCGCGTGTTGAAGGCCGTCTTCCATTCATCACCCTCTCGTATGCGGACTAAGTTATAGACGCCTCTCAGATCCAATTTTGAAAAAATCTTAGCTCCGCGAAGACGATCAAAAAGTTCGGAGATCAAAGGCAATGGGTAACGTTTTTTTACCGTAATTTTATTGAGGCCCCGGTAATCGATGCAGGGCCGAAGGGACCCGTCCTTTTTCTGTACAAAGAAGAACCCCGCTCCAGCTGGGGAAGAGGATTTCCTAATGAACCCCTTTTGTAAATTCTCCCGAATGTACTCCGACATTGCTTGGGTTTCAGGGACAGACAGCGGATAGATGCGTCCGCGAGGAGGAGTGGTACCAGGTAGAAGATCAATGGGGCAATCGTAAGGGCGATGAGGCGGAAGTGCCTCAGCTTGCTTCTTGCTAAATACGACGGAAAAAGACCGATAAACTTCAGGTAGACCCGGTAATGGAATCGTGGGAGCTGTGATTTGGACTGGCAAAGACGTAAGGCAGTTCTTAACACATGTTGCGCCCCAGGACTTGATGTCCCCAGTGGACCAATCCAAGGTAGGGTTATGGTGCTGGAGCCAGGGAAGCCCCAAGAGAAGCGGCGAGGTACAGTGGGGTAATACGAAAAATTCCAGAAATTCCTGATGGAAGAGGCCGATCTTCAGAAGTAGAGGTTTGGTGCGGTAGCGCACCATGCAGTTCAATCTGTCCCCATTAACGGCCGCGACAAATAGTGGCTTGGCTAGACGGTAGACAGCTATATCATGCTTAGTGACCAAGGAGGCCTCGATGAAGTTGCCCGCCGAACCAGAGTCCAAGAAGGCCGGTATGTTCAGGACGGAAGTGGAGCCAAAGTGAAGTTGTGCCGGCACAGTGAACCTAGGAGAGGAAGCACACACACCCAGAGACGCCTCTCCAAACGATTCTAGGTGCGCCCGTTTCCCTGACGTGGTGGGCGGATTGGGCAATTTTTCAAAAAATGTTCTGGGCTGGCGCAGTATAGACAAAGTCTTTCGAGTCTTCGGCGCGACCTTTCCTGGGGAGTCAAGCGAGTATGGTCCACTTGCATGACTTCTTCAGACGGAGACGAAAGCGTAGACTGAGGGTTCTGAAACGTAGGAGCCAAACGGAATGCCCTCTTGGCACGCAGAGAATCTTGGCGGAATTCATCACGCCTCTCTGTAAAACGAATGTCTATACGTGTGGTGAGTTGGATTAGTTCAGAAAGAGAAGTAGGAAGGTCCCGGGCAGCAAGAACATCCTTGACCCTACTAGAGAGACCCTTCTTAAAGCAGGCACAGAGAGCCTCAGAGAGCGGTTGCTGCATCGACAGAAGTTGCTGCATCATGGCCGTAAGTTGATTGATCTGCCGCGACTGCATGGCGACTAGTGCAGGTAGCTCAGAGACGTCTGGCAATGGCACCTCGGCGGGATCCATGGCCGGATTATACTGTTACGACCCGGAAGGAACAAATGAAGCGTGGACCCACTGGAACTGTGAAACTGTTGGTGAGTACCGCGTCAGGGAAGCGGGGTCTAAGGAGCCACCGGTTTTCACCAGAGCCCGCCGCGAAGCAGGTTGGTCTTGTGCGGCTGATGACTCCCAGGTCGCTACCCCCCAACGGCGGCACAGTTCCACAATTTGCCGAGGCGTTGTACAGCAGAGATAAACGATGGTCACGGTGAGTAGCCAGATTCAGGGCAGGCAGCGAGGATTCAGCAGCGAGTAGACAAGCCGTGATCGGGACAGGCAGCGGAGGTTCACAGACGAAGAGACAGACCGAGGTCGGGACAGGCAGCGGAGGTTCGTGGTCAAAAAGGTAAGCCGAGGTCATACACAAGAAAGCCACAGATTAACTACAGACAATCACGGAAACACACCGATAATCCGGCAGAGGAAGAAGGGCTGGCCAGAATAAAAAGGAAGTGTCATTACCGGATTGGACGGCCGGACACCAATTAGTGATGCACTGGCCCTTTAAATTCAACAGTATTGCGGCGCGCGCCCCCTAGTGGCCGGGGACGTGCGCGCAGGAGAGGCAGGGAGGAATGAGGAAGTGAGGGAGCCGCCCGCAGACCCCGGCAGCCACGCCGGACGGAGGGCAGGACATCAGGTAAGAGAGGGGCGCTGCCAGGAAGGGAAATAGTGCTCGGGCTAGGGGAAACCCGGCGGGGAAAGCCGCGGGGAGGAAGCGCGGCTCTCGCCCCGGGAGAGGGACGGCAGGAAGCGCCATGAGGCGTCTCTGCAGCGCTCGCCCTAACATTAATTAATGACCTCTAGCAAAGTATAAGCCTAGCTGGCAGTATTTGTAAGTGGCCTTAGACTACGGGATATGCCATGATACTTATGATGTCTTGCTGATAGTTCTAAAGTGCCTTCAGGCAGTTGTCCACATTGTAGGGGGAATTTGTGCCCCCCAGAACACAGTATATCTACATATGGCGTTTAAAAAGTGTAACTGGCTGTTGTTGTACGTATGGATGGCCTCCCTTATAGCCATATACATATATGCCTGCTAAACTCCATTACTGACGCTATGTCATATGGACAAAAATGCCGCCTCACCATACGCCTAGGACACGTGAGTGTTATTAAATCCCCAAAGGCCAATCCGCACTGGGCATTAAAGCTGTATAAATGAAAACATTGTTGATTTGGTTTAAGCCACATAATCGCTACTGCTGCAAACTTGTGCCCATGGGCTGTCATCCAGTGCATCTACCATATACAGCATATGGAGAAAAAAAAAAAAAAATTACATTCCACATTGATTTGTTACAGTCAAAATTAAAACCCTATCATTACAAATGTCTGTCAGAGGTAAGGGGCATAACTGATGGATTCATTGAGTCCCGGGTACTGATGGGCCTTGAAATGGTGGATCCACTGTGTCTCCCGTTTAAGGGTGGCTCTCTCAAGGTCCCCACCCCGTGGGTTTGGATGTAATCTATCTAGGCCCACAATAAACATATCTTTTGGGTTCATCTCATGACATTCCCGGAAATGTCTGCCCACTGGGGTCTTGCTATTTCCCGTTTTGATGTCATAAGAGTGTTCGTATATGCGTTTGCGGAGCTCCCGATTGGTTTTGCCGATATAAAACCTGTTGCACTTGCAGATTAAGGCATAAATGATGTTGGCACTTTTACAGTTGATAAAATGCTTAAGTCTGTGAATTGGCCGGTCACCTATGGTTATCGCTTTAGTTTCTTTGACATATTTACACATGTTGCATGAGTGACATTTATACATTCCTGTTGTCTTACAACAGGTAAGTCGTTTGGTTTGTGTGTAGTGGCTATGAACTAACCGATCTTTGATGTTATGTGCCCTCCGAAACACAAATTTAGGTTTGTTTGGGAGTATCTTGTTAAGGTCTGCATCATTTTGTAACACATGCCAATGTCGCTGTATAATGTTTTTTATCATATGGTGGTGGGTAGAAAAAGTCAGAATCATGGATAGGGGGGGATCATCTTTCCTGATTTTCGGCTTATACAGTAATTCATCCCGTGATCTTTTTTTGGCCCGTTTATAGGCCTGTTTTAAAACTGGTACGCTATACCCCCTATTTCTCAATCTGTTGAAAATCCCATCAGCAGTTTCCTTAAAATCTCCTTCTGAGGTGCAATTGCGGCAGGCTCTCACATATTCACCGTATGGGATACTCTTGAGAAGATGTTTTGGGTGGGCACTAGAGGCCCTTAGCATCGTGTTAGCGGCTGTCGGTTTACGATAAAATTTTGTAGTGACCACTCCTTCACGGCTTAGCCTCACTGATAGGTCCAGGAAGTTAATTGCTTCCTGGCTAAACTCTACAGTGAATTTCAAGTTCATATCGTTCTTATTCAGTTCCCCCACAAATACCTGCAAGTCTCTCTGTGTGACTGTCCAAATGAATTTGATTTCATCGATGTACCTGTGCCACGTGGCCACGTGGCACAGGTACATCGCTAATTCGTCCTCAGCCCACAACCCCCTCTCCCAGCCCCCCAGATACAGGTTAGCGTACGATGGGGCACAGGTGGTCCCCATCGCCGTCCCCTGTATCTGGTGGTATAAGGTGTTATTAAAGAGAAAGAGGTTGTGGGTGAGGACGAATTGTAATAATTGCAGCAAGAACCGATTGTGTTCGTGAGTCTCAATGGGTAATTCGTTCAGGAAACGGCGGACATTCATGAGGCCCAGTTGGTGTGGTATGCTTGAATATAGGGCCTCCACGTCCAGGCCCACCAGAAACGACCCCGGGGCCACACTCATACCATCCAGGACCCGAAGGAGGTGTCCCGTATCTTTAAGATACGAAGGTAATTGGTGGACCAGTGGCTGGAGATGATAGTCGACGTAGCGACTGGCCCGATCAGTGAGGGACCCCATGCCGGACACTATCGGTCTGCCTGGAGGTGCTGTGGTGGACTTATGCACCTTCGGCAGGGCGTAAAACGTGGGTGTGACCGGAAATGGGACCTCAAGGAAAGAGCCAGTCGCCACGTCGATCACCCCCCCCCTCCACCGCCTGGTGGATTAGAGTGTGGTAGGCCCCGGAGTCCTGTGCGAGCCTGGACATGGGGGCCCTGGCATACCACTCTGTATTGTTTAAGATTTTCAAGCACATGTGTTCATACTGTGCTCTATCCATGATCACTATGTTTCCCCCCTTATCCGAGGGTTTAATGATGAGGTCTGGATCATTCTCCAATTGCCTCATTGCCTGTCTTGCTTCCTCGGACATGTTATGAGTCTTCTGTCTCGGTAATTTCTCAAGATCTGCTGTGACCAGATCCACAAAAGTCATTGCATGTGCATTTGACATGAGTGGGGGAAAAAAAGTAGACGGTTTTCTAAAAGTAACCTCTTTCCTTGTGGTCATAGGTGTGGTGCCTGTGGCCTCCAAGCCCAGTTCCATCATTTCTTGTTCTAAAACTGATTCCGAAAGGGCAGTCATTGTGGGTGTTAGACCCTCCCCTTGTTTGTGTTTACTAAAATGGTGTTTACAAAGTATTTTCCTCATGAATAATTGTAAATCTTTTACAATTTCAAAGGGGTCAGTGTGATGCGTCGGGCAGAAATTGAGGCCCAAAAGTAAAAGTTCTTTTTGTTCTGGCGTGAGTGTTTTCTTTGATAAATTAAGAATGTCCACCTGGGATTCAGATTGGACAGATCTCGGGTGGTCAGATGAAGTCCCTAAGGCAATGGGTAAAGGGTCTGTAGTTGGGCTATTGGTGCTGGTGGGGGAGGCCCCCCGGCATTTGTGGTTCCTCCCAAGGCCAGCTGGATCCCTTGATGTCCTTTCCGATTGATCCCATACTTGTGTTTTGGCCATTCTATTTAAGTCTCTTCCATGTTTGAGACATTGCCTTCTCCTGAGGTTCCTCTTCCTATTTCTATGTTTCCTAAAAAAACACTCCTATCAGAAGACTTAGGATGATTCCTGAGATCGTCCCTACTATGTTCATCTGCCTGTCTGGCCTTGGACCTGGTAAATCTCTCCTCCTGTCTGGGAATAGTATCTTTACGTGGTGGTCCCCTAAAAGGAGGCCTGTTTGCTCTCAGCTGGTTACTCTGTACCCCAAATTTATCCCTGGATCTAGCGGGACCCCTTTCTCTCGACGAAGATGAATCCGACGAGGAAGAATGTCGTGGTTCAAAGTCCCTACGTGTCGGTCTGTGTCTGTCCTCGGGCCAAATATAAGCCCTATTTTCCCTATATGCTGTTTTGTCCCGTTGTAATTTTGTCTCTTTGGTTTCTATCAAATCTTTGTTCACTTTTTCTATAGAGTCTTTAATACTTTTGTCCCTTCTTGAGAATTGTTCCTCCTGTTTGAATTGGTTTAAATCAATTATTTTCTCCTGTATCTGTTTATCTAACTCATGGAGTTGACATTGATGATGTTCTATCAAAAGGGTCATAAGATTAAGGGAGCATGTTTGTAAAATTTGTTCCCATTTTCTTTTAAAATCTGCCGTTAATTGGCCAGTTTGTGGAAAGAGTCTGATCCTCAAACCCTTGGGTACCAATTGTTCAGATATATATTCCCTCAAATATTGAATATCCCACCATGCTTTCGACTTTTTATACAGCAGGCTGTGTAATGTGTTAAATGCAGAATGTAGGGATCCCTCCCTTTCAATCATTGCTTTGCTTTCTTGTCGGACGTGTGAAAGGCCAGACATTAATCTATTCCAGTTATCATCTATTAAGTCCGTCATGTTGCCACTGCGTGCTAATAAAGAAAGAGGAAAAAAAAAAAAAATAAAGGGAAGAGACGCTAACCTGTATCTGGGGGGCTGGGAGAGGGGGTTGTGGGCTGAGGACGAATTAGCGATGTACCTGTGCCACGTGGCCACGTGGCACAGGTACATCGATGATATCCTATTCATTTGGACAGGCACACAGAGAGACTTGCAGGTATTTGTGGGGGAACTGAATAAGAACGATATGAACTTGAAATTCACTGTAGAGTTTAGCCAGGAAGCAATTAACTTCCTGGACCTATCAGTGAGGCTAAGCCGTGAAGGAGTGGTCACTACGAAATTTTATCGTAAACCGACAGCCGCTAACACGATGCTAAGGGCCTCTAGTGCCCACCCAAAACATCTTCTCAAGAGTATCCCATACGGTGAATATGTGAGAGCCCGCCGCAATTGCACCTCAGAAGGAGATTTTAAGGAAACTGCTGATGGGATTTTCAACAGATTGAGAAATAGGGGGTATAGCGTACCAGTTTTAAAACAGGCCTATAAACGGGCCAAAAAAAAGATCACGGGATGAATTACTGTATAAGCCGAAAATCAGGAAAGATGATCCCCCCCTATCCATGATTCTGACTTTTTCTACCCACCACCATATGATAAAAAACATTATACAGCGACATTGGCATGTGTTACAAAATGATGCAGACCTTAACAAGATACTCCCAAACAAACCTAAATTTGTGTTTCAGAGGGCACATAACATCAAAGATCGGTTAGTTCATAGCCACTACACACAAACCAAACGACTTACCTGTTGTAAGACAACAGGAATGTATAAATGTCACTCATGCAACATGTGTAAATATGTCAAAGAAACTAAAGCGATAACCATAGGTGACCGGCCAATTCACAGACTTAAGCATTTTATCAACTGTAAAAGTGCCAACATCATTTATGCCTTAATCTGCAAGTGCAACAGGTTTTATATCGGCAAAACCAATCGGGAGCTCCGCAAACGCATATACGAACACTCTTATGACATCAAAACAGGAAATAGCAAGACCCCAGTGGGCAGACATTTCCGGGAATGTCATGAGATGAACCCAAAAGATATGTTTATTGTGGGCCTAGATAGATTACATCCAAACCCACGGGGTGGGGACCTTGAGAGAGCCACCCTTAAACGGGAGACACAGTGGATCCACCATTTCAAGGCCCATCAGTACCCGGGACTCAATGAATCCATCAGTTATGCCCCTTACCTCTGACAGACATTTGTAATGATAGGGTTTTAATTTTGACTGTAACAAATCAATGTGGAATGTAATATAAAAAAAAAAACAAAATTTTTTTGTTGGTTTTTTTTTTTTTTTTTTTTTTCTCCATATGCTGTATATGGTAGATGCACTGGATGCCAGCCCATGGACACAAGTTTGCAGCAGTAGCGATTATGTGGCTTAAACCAAATCAACAATGTTTTCATTTATACAGCTTTAATGCCCAGTGCGGATTGGCCTTTGGGGATTTAATAACACTCACGTGTCCTAGGCGTATGGTGAGGCGGCATTTTTGTCCATATGACATAGCGTCAGTAATGGAGTTTAGCAGGCATATATGTATATGGCTATAAGGGAGGCCATCCATACGTACAACAACGGCCAGTTACACTTTTTAAACGCCATATGTAGATATACTGTGTTCTGGGGGGAACAAATTCCCCCTACAATGTGGACAACTGCCTGAAGGCACTTTAGAACTATCAGCAAGACATCATAAGTATCATGGCATATCCCGTAGTCTAAGGCCACTTACAAATACTGCCAGCTAGGCTTATACTTTGCTAGAGGTCATTAATTAATATATCTGTGCGACTGAGATCGCTATTTTACCTTGCTCTTATGAATTAAGTCTAAATCCCTGCACTTGTCTTCACCAAAATGGCGCCTCGCAGGAGACACGTGACGGCGCCGTTTGGGAGCTCTAGCGCCGGTCACCTTACTGGCTGACGGAGGCTGGTATGAGCCCCGCCCGTCGGGGGAGGTGCGGCGCTGGGATTGTGTTGGGCTCCCGTCCCCCCTAGCGACCCCCAGTAGACCCCGGGAGGGGAGGGGGGGGGAGGGACGGAGCTAACACTCAGCTGAGTGTGTTTGACATCACACACTGGCCATTATTTAACTGCGGCCAGTGTATCAGCACGCACTACACGGCGCTGCTGCTTCTAGGACAGGAGGTAACAGGCACTGGGTGTGCCTCTCCCCACGCCTCATTGAGTATACAAGGTAAGGGCATCTGCTATTTTACTTTCATCACCTTTATAAACACTTTATCCTGACCGAAATTACCGGCTATATAACTGATAGAGACACTCATGAGGCAATCTGTTCCTATCAATGCAGGTGTTATCAACCCTTATGGGCTTTTGGAATGCACTATGGGCTTTACTATGATCCACACACCTGGGCTTTATAACAGCCCTAATACAATTGAACTGGCTACACCACAGTAAACATGAGCTGGCCCCAGTTGCATCTACCATCTCAATCAATAGAGGTATGAATCCATGCATACTAATGTATAATGAGATATCAAATGAAGCATGTTTTTTGAAAAAGTCTTTGAATGGTTACTTTGATACTATGATATATATACATGTCTTTATAGGATTGATGTTAAGGGCACTGACGAAGCCTACAGACAGGCAAAACTAGTTTGCCCCCTTTTGAGACACGCAAGCAACATTTTTTACATTTGTGTTGGAATATCTTGTAAAATTGTTATACTGGTTGCCTGGCTATCCAGTTGAAAAAACAGGCATTATCTTGTATACAAGTAGTTGTGATGTGGTTATCAACCATTGTGTTTTTATATGTATATGTACTAATAAAATGAACTTGTTTTTAATATAATATCTTATCAATTCCATGGGCGAGGTCATAGGGTGTGGAGCCCTGGGTTTTCAAGGAAACCTAACTAGGGGAAGCCCAGTTAATCCCCACCCCAAACCAGTGTATTAGCTTTAGTATTAGGGCCCGCTCCCCGCACCAGCCTCCAATTGCTGCAAGTGTGCTTCTGATGTGCAGGGAACTCCCTTTCATCAGTAGCCCATTGACCTAACCTTCCTTGTTTTTTTTTTTTTTTTTTTTCTTCTCTCTTTTGTCCCCAGGATTTCTCACAATTTGGGAGGGTCGTCTCCATTAGTGGGTTGCTAGTCACCCACATTACGCTTTTGTCATTTAGCCTAAGTGGGCAGGGTTCACATTGAGACCCTTGACGTACCCCCCAATTGCACCACCACCCAGGTGTGGGTCTTGTTTTTAAAAACTAATTTTTTTTTTTTTTTTTTTTTTCTTCTCTCTTTTGTCCCCAGGATTTCTCACAATTTGGGAGGGTCGTCTCCATTAGTGGGTTGCTAGTCACCCACATTACGCTTTTGTCATGATCTGGTCACACTGAGCTGACATTCTGCAATCTCTGCCTGCACTATATCTCTCACTGTCATGATCTGGTCACACTGAGCTGACAGGCTGCAATCTCTGCCTGCACCATGTCTCTCACTGTCATGATCTGGCCACACTGAGCTGACAGGATGCAATCTCTGCCTGCACCATGTCTCTCACTGTCATGATCTGGTCACACTGAGCTGACAGGCTGCAATCTCTGCCTGCACTATGTCTCTCGCTGTTATGATCTGGTCACACTGAGCTGACAGGCTGCAATCTCTGCCTGCACCATGTCTCTCACTGTCATGATCTGGTCACACTGAGCTGACAGCCCGCAATCTCTGCCTGCACCATGTCTCTCACTGTCATGGTCTGGTCACACTGAGCTGACAGGCTGCAATCTCTGCCTGCACCATGTCTCTCACTGTCATGATCTGGTCACACTGAGCTGACAGGCTGCAATCTCTGCCTGCACTATGTCTCTCACTGTCATGATCTGGTCACACTGAGCTGACAGGCTGCAATCTCTGCCTGCACCATGTCTCTCACTGTCATGATCTGGCCACACTGAGCTGACAGGATGCAATCTCTGCCTGCACCATGTCTCTCACTGTCATGATCTGGTCACACTGAGCTGACAGGCTGCAATCTCTGGCTGTACTATGTCTCTCGCTGTCATGATCTGGTCACACTGAGCTGACAGGCTGCAATCTCTGCCTGCACCATGTCTCTCACTGTCATGATCTGGTCACACTGAGCTGACAGGCTGCAATCTCTGCCTGCACTATGTCTCTCGCTGTCATGATCTGGCCACACTGAGCTGACAGGATGCAATCTCTGCCTGCACCATGTCCCTCACTGTCATGATCTGGTCACACTGAGCTGACAGGCTGCAATCTCTGCCTGCACTATGTCTCTCGCTGTCATGATCTGGCCACACTGAGCTGACAGGTTGCAATCTCTACCTGCACCATGTCTCTCACCCTCATGATCCACCTATATGTACAAGCTTTATGCACACGACCTAGAGACCATCCATTATTAATATGCTAAGCCCAGAGTATGCTTACATAACAACGCTGTTGCCACACCCACAGTTTCTCCTCATTTTTTCTCTGCATCTCCAATGCTCTAATACTTTTACAAATTACTTATAAACTACAGGGTCTTTTTGAAAATGGATTAAAGTTTGTGACAGTACAATGTGCAGCCCAAGATAATGGGACAACAATCAGGCTTGCCTTTAGTATAACTTTAACTGGAGTGATCAATGGCAGGCAGCAGCTACCAAGGAAACAGGATCATGGCGTGTATCAAAAGGAGCATTGGTGCACATTGTTGGAGATACAGTGCAACACCTTACAACTTGCTCTGTATGTGATATTCATCTATATTGCTAGGTTAATACAGTTTACATTTATGACAGTAGATGACGCTGTTACATATATCTATGTGTAGTCTCTGTTTTACATTCTCTACTACATGTTGTGTTTCCTGTATATTAAGGTGATCTCTATAACTTCTTTTTTTGTCTATGTTGTCCACCATGTAAGGTGACCTTCTCTTACTGCACTTATGATCCATTAAAGCCATTTCCTGTTACACCACAAATATCATCTGGATTTGCACCCAGAACTCACACCCTGCAACACCCATGACCCAAGTGTCATTTTACCACTACAATACATAGCACATATAGCACAAAATATCATATAGCGCATGTTTCTTTCTATATATTTAAAAAAAGAACTATGTTAAAAGAGAGGCATATTGGAGCAACACTAGTTAGTTCTGCAGACAAAGAATAAAAAACGCTATGCTGCCGGTGATTGCTGCTAGCCCTGTGCTCAGACTCTTAACGGATTGCCCAATGCCAGGCTTGTGCCACCGCACTGCACTGCAATGTAAGAATGGTGCGGGGTGGCCCATCAGATCTTGCATGGAGGTGAGCAGCTTGGCATTGCCTTGGCAGTGGGTGGCATGGGACTGGGATTGGGCAAGCTGGTAAGTGTCTGAGCGCTGGACTAACAACAGGGAATAAAAGGGGAGCAAAGAGTTTTTTATTTTTGCCAACAGAATGACTTTAACTGTTCACATTGTATATTATATGGGGACAGAATAGATAAAACCCATTTTGCATAACTACTGTGTGCTGTGTACTACTAGTGTTGAGATTTATAGAAGATAACATATTCAGAAAATCATTACACACTCCACTTGAATTTGAAGAAAACACTTGTGTATATTTCTGTGTGTTTGTGCATTAGAGTCTTGAAAAAGGTATATTCCTTAAGCTTTTGTTAACTAGGCAAGTGCTAGTCATTAATCTGTGCTCCCCGGCTATTTACCTCAATGGCAGGGACATTTCCTTGGGGATCCATGTGAAAATGTGCCATCTAAATATACTGCTCCCCTTCCACTGCTTAAGACCAGCCTGCTCTGTCCTCAGAGGTTATAGTATGTGCCTAGACTAACAGTTTTATATGCACTGCAAATGGTGGTAATCACCTTCTACACAATGCAGAAACGTCTACCTTAGCATTAATTACGTTTTATTTGATTTACATAATGTCAAGCAGTGATATTAGATTTCTTCAAGCATTCGGTTTCTTAACTTACACACAGCAATTCATCTCTCTTATATAAAATGATGATCTCTGTTTCTACAATGCAAAGTGCACCTCAATCATGTTTTATGCAGAGGGAAAAATTGCAGTATAGCAACTTGTACTTGTATTTATATCAGATCATACATATTTGCAAAGTTATCATCTGTCAGTGTCAGCGTTGCCGTGCAAAACTGTGTTTGTGCGACAGTTTCAGTCATTTTTGTGCTAGTAGAAAGTTCTGTGACAGATTGTGCATAGTATAAGACTGGCCATAGACCAAGTGTATATCCCCAGTGAATGAATGGAAAGTTCCCGATACTCCATGACACAAGTGACGTTATACTCATTGATGACAATGATTTATGTATTGCTGCTAATTTTTATGTTAGTCAACAAAACAAACCTGTTTGATGTATAGATCATCTATGCCCATCTATAATTTCCCAGCAATAGCCTGCAATATCAGCAGCCTCTAGGTAGGGTCACTTTTAGACAAACCCACCATCAATGGCGAAAGGAAAAAAAAAATCTGTCCATTCTCATCATGTTACTTCTGCTGTACTATATTGGTATGTGCCATATTGGAACTCATTACCATGAGACCGATATGGGGGGGGGGGGGAGTGGTGTTTGGCATGTGGCCGGCACCACTTACAGTGACCTTGACCCATCTGCAGAAAACTGGGTGGCACCCAGGGTGATCTCCCTGCTCGCTTGCCCCTAGAAATCTTCCTGGCCCATTTCATCTTGTAGGCTTTTAAAAGTGAAGTCTGCCAGGCAAATTAAGCTATTAGCTGCTGACTAACAGAAATTATAAATTATTGCCACTTATCCCAAAGTGTGTAAATACTGACAGAGATATTAGTAATAATAATAAAAATTAAAAAAGTAATTTTCAGAAAAATCGAATAACGTTCATATCAAGAAGTTTGAGGTTGTATTCCAAGACGTGCATCCCAGTTACATGCTGCTTCCTCGTGAATATCATCTCCAATTCATCGCACACTCAAAAGCAAAGATAAAAAAGGAACAACCCTGTTGAGTCTAGAGGCAGAGAATTTTACCAGGTGATGTGCCGGGGTATTCCAATGAGGTAGAAACATGCTCTACAAAAAAGTACATAACCCTCTAAATGGGATATTTATATGTTTTGTAATGAAGTGCGAAGGTTCTTTATTTTATTACATAAATAGTTACATAGTTTAAGGGTTACTAAAGCCAAATAAAAAAAAAAAACATGCACTCAGCTTCACTCCCGCTCAGCTCTCGGGTCCGGTCTGATGCGCTGAAACCTTCAGGTTTCAGAGAACGCTGCTCCAGGTGCCTCGTGTGCCATCTCCCACCTTATGTCAGTCAAAAAACACCGTCTATTGCAATAAATAGATGGCGTGTGTGATCTGGCAGAAGCAGCAGTGCTTTGACGAAACAACGAGCACTGCTGTTTAGCCGGAGCCCCCCCCCCCCCCACCCACCGATGCCCCCAGACGATATTCTTGGAAACTGGGAGATTTCCGAGCAGTGGCTATTTAGTAACCCTGGTTAAAAAAAGACATATGTCAATCAAGTTCAATCAGGGGACGGGTTGAGAAAAGTTTTTTTCCAGGCAGAGGGAGTGACCCCTATCTTTAGAGAAGATATTACATGAAATACCATGCTTTTCGCCCTATAAGACAGTTATTTTTCCCCAAAAGTGGGGGGAAAATGTCAGTGTGTCTTATAGGGCAATTGTTATAAAACGCTCCTCCATCTTCTAGACTTCCGTGGCGGCCTGGCTGCTATTGGGAATGGGAGGGGGAAATGCAACACTTCCTATGGAGAATGGGAGGGGGAAATGCAACACTGCCTATGGCAATAGGAGGGGGAAATGCAGCACTGCCTATGGCAATAGGAGGGGGGAATGCCACACTGCCTATGAGGAATGGGGAGTGAATGCCACACTTCCTAAGGCAATGCGAGGGGGGAATGCCACACTGCCTATGGGAATGGGGAGTAAATGTCACACTTCCTATGGGAATGTGAGGGGGGGATGTTACAATGACTATGGGAATGAGAGGGGGAATGACACACTGCCCGTGGGAGGGGGAAATACCACACTGCCTATGGGAATGGGAGGGGGGAATGCCACACTGCCTATGGGAATGGGATGGGGGAATGCCACACTGCCTATGGGGAATGGGAGGGGGAAATGCCACACTGCCTATGGGAATGGGAGGGGGAAATGCCACACTGCCTATGGGAATGGGATGGGGGAATGCCACACTGCCTATGGGAATGGGATGGGGAAATACCACACTGCCTATGGGAATGGGAGGGGGCATGCCACACTGCCTATGGGAATGGGATGGGGGGAATGCCACACTGTCTATGGGAATGGGATGGGGGGAATGCCACACTGCCTATGGGAATGGGATGGGGAAATACCACACTGCCTATGGGAATGGGAGGGGGGCATGCCACACTGCCTATGGGAATGGGAGGGGGGAATGCCACACTGCCTATGGTAATGGGAGGGAGGATGCCACACTGTCTATGGGAATGGGAGGGGTTATGCCACAGTACCTATGGGAATGGAAGGGGAGATTGCCACACTGCCTGTGTGTCCTATGGGCAGGTGCGTCTTATAGGGTAAACACATGGTCATTTTCTGTATATTTTTTGTATTGGCCATTTATATATTTACAAGTTAATTATGTCCCCACCTTAGACATCTCCTGACAAGACTTTAATTTCCATAATCTTTCTTCATACCTAAGATCCTTTATTCCCCTTATCAGTTTGATGGCCCTTCTCTGCAGCCTTTTCAAAATCAGGCATCCTTTCTATTAACTAGTGCCCAAAACTGGACCCCATACTTGAACTTGTAAACTTTACGGCAGACAGTCCTATAACCTCAAGACAAACAATAAAAATGTCTACACAAGATCAGTATTAAAGAAAAGGCTTTTGGAAGAGTCCAGGTCAACTGTAACCAAAGGCCTACATACTATAGGGGCAGTGTAGGCACATGCCCCCAGGCTCATGGGTCGGGGGGCCCGGGCATGCTGCCGCCATCGCCTCTGCAGTATGTATCAGCTCAAAATACTTACCTAGCCATGGTACCTCCTTGGTACAGGACTCAGTCCTGCGCAGGAGCCCCACTACTCTTTTGATGCTGTGCTCTAGTGCTCAGGCACTATTTCCTTGATGCGCCTATCGGCGGGCATGTGCACCATGCTCTGGCTGGTGAGTGTCCATGAACAGGTTGGGGTGGTATTGTCAGCTGATAATGAGGGCCCGTGGTGGGAGTCCGGCTATGGGGCCCCATCAGGGCTATAATTGGACTGCAACAGAAAGATATTTGTGCAGTGAAGCTTTTTCTTATAGTCACAAGTCAAGTATTATTTATGTAAAGTGTTTGAATTGCCCCTACAGACAGACAAATCTTAGCAGAATGCCATGGAGCAGCCTGACGTCCCTGGGAATGGCGTGGTAAATGTAGATGTAAGCTATAAAACCTTTAATTTTCTCCCCTGAGTCTATAATGTAACTTTCCAGTGTGAACTGCATGTGTGACTGCATGAGCAGCCCAGCTGGTTCCCCACAGTCAGAAATGAGAAGCTACTCAGTAACTAATTTTTCTCAACTTCTTGTTGCCAGAGGAAAAATTCTTTGCAAGACCACAATTGCTGAAAAGCGGGTATAAATAACAATTTTGTAACACAGTCCTAATCACCACTATTGCTGCTCCACTAACTCAGCATACACACTTAATTAGCCTGTAATTAGTGCTGTAAGTGCATTATTTTCCATGCTATTTTATTTTTAAATTGTCCTCATTAAGCTGTTGGGGACTTTAGTAGAGAACCATACAGAATTACAGTGGTTTGTTTTGCTCACATTATTAATTTGTCTAATACAAAAGCACCCTACTATTTTTGAATCACTGCACACATTTCATATGATCGAAATAATTACATTAGCGGCAGTTTGCTTTGTGTTTGGGAAAGAGTCAATCTACTATACATTTTTGTGAAAAAAAGGCCATTCAGATATTGTTTGTGAATGCTTTAGCCATTGCTTAAATATGCTTAAATATTCATGCCATTTCTTGAGCCACATGTTGATGATGTACATGAAATTGGGCAAGGATTAAAACTGAGCTGGTCACTTGTAAAAATGTGGAGCAATCCTTATCTGGGAGTGATTTCTGCCTTTGGGCCTGATTTATCAAGCACTTCTGCCAGACAATGCCATTTCAATACAGATTAGATTAGCGCAAAATAGGATTTATAATTTTCTCAGCATGTTGCTGCACTGCTAATGTTTTAGTAAATGTGCTTCTTGTAGTGCAGCAACATGCGCAAGTGTGAAAAAATATTTTATTATATTTTTTATTTCTCTAATTTGCACTGATGTGCAACCGATGTCCGACGGTCTGGCAGAAGTGCTTGATAAATATGGCCCTATGTTACATACGAGAAGCATACCCAGAGTGCCACTACCTCATTGGAAACTAATACATCTAACATAGGGCGTTTCTGTGCCTCAAAATCAGGTGCAAACATTAAAAATGATGAGATAAACAAACTTTTTAAAAGTTTGATTTGGGCGATTAGCTGAATTTCCCCAAGAAATTTGGGGTCGTTCGAATCAAACGTTAAAGAATAAGAAAAAAATCTTTCATCCATCCGCGTTCCAGCGCTGGTTGATATCCTCATCCTTGGGCCAGCCGTGGGGCCTTAAGCAGGACAGAGGACCCAGATCCGCATCATGTAGGGCTTCCAGCATCAGCTGATAGCTGATTATCTCTGCTGCTGTAGTGAGTGGCAGAAAGCCATACTGGGGCAGAGGATGTGTGTTGTCTGGTCCACTGAAGACAGCGGAGAGCTGTGGATGCCATGAGACAGCACCCGGCTATGGAAGGGGGTAAACATTGCTGTAAATAAAAAAAATAAAGACTTGGTGTGTGTGTATTCACTTAACCCTTTCTGAACTGGTAAGGGGAGACCCCTATACCAATGTACAGGGCAGGAGGGACTGGAAAATCACCGCTCAACATTTGCACCCTGGTATCAGCCCACATAGCTTGTACCACGGTTGATTTTGCTGGACAGGGGGAGCCCATGCCTTTGTTTTTTTTTTTTTACATTTTTAAGGGTTTATCCCTTAAAGATTAAAAAAAAGGCACGGGGTTCCTCCCTGCTAGAGAGGAGGAACCTCATTTTTTTAAATGTAATCTTTAAAAATAAAAAAATAAGGTGGTGTCCCCCTCTCCAGGACCAGGGAAACCCACACCTTTTTATGTTAAAGTGTTAAACCCTTAAAAATAGAAAAAAATGGCATGAGGTCCCCCCCTGTCCATCAAAACCAGCTACGGCATCAGCTATGTGGGCTGATAAACTAGGGCGCGGAGGCCAAGCAGCCTTCCCCTGGCCCTGAAGGCTTTCGGTCTCATAGCCCACAGAGACTTTGGGCTTTTTTGCACCCCTGTGCTTTACAGATGCAGGTAATGGGGCAGGGGTTATGGAAACTTGCTAGCAGTTAACATGCCAGCCCCCCTGCCCTGTGAACTGATATAGGGGTCTCAAGGGTCTCATCCCCTTACCAGTTCACAAAGAGTTAAGTGAGAAAAAAACACCAGAGAAAGTTATTACATTTTTTATACCAATACTTACCTCCTTCCCTGTTATTCATCGTCGGGCAATGTCCTATCTGTCGTACGCTGTCTGCCCATGTCCTGCACCACTCTCCGCTGAAGACAGCGGTCGCAGGACATAGATCCTACAACCACACTGGGCTCCTCCGTACTGCAGGGCAGGGGCATTTATAGCCGAGGAGGAAGGAGGAGCAAAGTGGCCGGATCCAACTGCCTGGGCTAGAATTTCGGCGGAGAGAGGCTGCCCATCGACCAACTTTTAGCCCATAGCAGCAGCGGCAATGACTGAGGCTTGCCCTTTAAAGTGGACCAAAACCCAGCGGGGTCGGCCTGGGAATCTATAAGATTCCAGGGCCGATCGAAACCCCCCAGGTCACCCGCTACATTTACCTTATTTCCTGGTCCAACGACGCATGTGAGAGCCGCAGCCGCATCCCCGCTATTCCTCTAGCAGGGCATATGCCCGCACCCGCCATTTGTGATTGTTAGAGGGAAGCAGGGGATGCGGCCGCCAGTGCGCTCCGAGCCGCTCAGCTAAGACGACGTTCAGACGTGCATAGCTCAGCGGCTCCGAGCGCACTGATTGGAAGAGCGGCCACGCATGCGCTGTAGGAGCGGGATAAGGTGAGTTTCCTCAGGTGATCTGGGGGGTTTCATATAGGACCAAAACCCAGGATAGTCAAAATTCTGGGTTTTGGTCCACTTTAACATAATGCATCGCCATTGATATTCTGTGATATGAAAGAGTGCAGACCCTGATCGCCAGCTCAGGTAAGTGTACAATCGCTTCCTAACTGCTGTACACTCTGCATTATGTTAAAGGGCGCCCCTCACTTGTCTCCACACCTGCCGCTGTAATTTTTTTTTAAAAAGTCCCAGTCTGATTCTGCCTCTGGGGGGGCCCCTTGATGGGTGGGTTCCCCCTCCTTTCCTTACCCACCCACCAGTCACCCCTATGTATTTGTAGGTCATCTTTGGGTCACCAAGTTCGGCTCTCCATTTAATGGCGTTTGGCTTCATGTGAAGTTCGGGTACCCAACCAAATTTTTGTTCGATGTTTGGTCGTACTTCCAGAACCTAAACTTCTATGGGTTCACTCAACACTAATCATGATCATGTACTGCTGTGGTCAGAAACAGCTGCCTGACTACTGTGACTTGCCAGGCTTGAACACACTGAAAGCACCAAGTTGCATAATGGCTGTTTTTTGCATGGTTTTGGAGAAATAAAATTAAAAGGGAAAACTTTGTAGCATTGCTACAGCTTATAACCATAAAAGGAAATGGAAAGAAGGGACAGGGAACAGATATTGGGTCAGCTGCTTGCTGTCTTATTATTGGTGTCTGGTTTAAAGTCCCTTCAAGTTTAAAAAAAGTATATTGGTGAAGACCTACAACCAAAAAAGAGGGCAGACTTCCTTTTGCCATTTCTGCTGACCTTGTTGTCCCATCCCCTAGCTCATCTTATCTAGTCCTCTTCAGGGGGTGGGAGTGTGGGCCTGAGCATTTTTATCAGATAGTGCCTCCTACAGCAGTGAGTGCATCACTTTTGCTGAACAATGCAGCTTGATTAGGTAAGCCAGAGGACTGTGGGGTTGGGAGGGGGGGGGGGTCAGGGAGGGATTTTGAGCCCAGAGAGCAACCTTTCATTTCTGGGTGTAGGTCCACTTTAAGAGAAATAAATAAAAACACTGTGCTGAATGATATCTCTCTTTGCTTAATGATATCTGCAGCTTGGGTGCCAGAATCCCTGCTGGAATCCCTTCTGTGGAGAAATAACTTGAGATCAGATACGCATATTTTTTTTTTTATCAATAACAATCATATTTAAATACATCTCACAGTGGCAATGTCTCTCTTTTCAAAACTGTATTGAAAACGCACAGTTGTACTCGCTTTTTTTTCTTCATTTCTTTCAGTGTTGGCCTTGCATCATTTACATGTAATTATGTTTTTAATTAGAAGCTTGTAACCTAGACACGAGGACCTGAAATTACCTGCCGTGACGAAGGGACGTTGTTGAAAAACATTTAATTGATTCTTATTTTGGAAGAAAAGCACTGTAATTGGCAATCAATCTCACACTAGACTGCAAATACGCCGTCAAAACATGAGTGTCCTGTACAGAATGGATACCGTTCAACATGAAAAAAAGTGGTAATGAAACATCCAGAAAGCACTAAAAGGAAACCTGTCCAATAAACTAATATAGACCTAGGTTGGGAAAATGAACAACCTCTGCCTCCCAAGCCTCACATGGCTGTAGGATTGAGTATTAGAGGGAAGATGCCTTGCAGAAAGTTAGGTATTAGGGTATACTTATACCTGGTTCTGAAGTTTACATCTGCTAGTATGTATCTCAAACTTAACAAGTCTTAACAACTACTATAACTGTTGTTGCACACAAGTGCCTGGGGGTGACACCATGGGGAGTGGACGGATTCTTGGTCCCTTGAGTATTCTTAGTGGCACTTGTGGGATGGGGTTGATGTCAGGCTCACATGCACACTCTTGCAGGAAAACAAAACAGTTTTAGAAAAGGCACTTAGCTCTTTCAGTGCCAGCCTACCTAGAGATGTTGTCATCCACTGTTGCCATGTCACATGTTTATCAGGTCTCCCCTTGGCTCTGGTGGCAGTGGCCACTCTGGTGTCCTCCTCTTCATGGTGCCATCCCATCCCCAAGTGCTCAGATGCGTCGGCAGTGAAGTCAGGCTGGCAACCCTCCTTGGCCAGTCACAGGGATAGGGGTGTGATAGAATGCCTGAGCGTGGCCCTGTCATTACCCCGTGATGGTACACAGGCTAAAGAAGGGAGACCTCTGTCCCCCTGTGTTTAAATTGGTGGTGGCCTGGCAGCTAATCAGCTGCTGGACGCCGAAGGGCAGACTGCATCGGGTCAAGAAAGATGAGTAGCCGGCTTGCTGGATGAAGGGGAATACAGCAAATGGTCTAAATTACTTTTCAAGAAATTTACTTATCTCTTATAATGAGAGTAACTGAGTACACAACCAATGTCTCTGAGTACATTATGCATATTCAAGCACAAGAGATGTTACACACCATGAAAGCTCTGGGAAAGTTGTTCACAGAATGTTATGTCATCTTTAATGCAAATGTATATTTCGATGTAAATAAGATGTAAAAATGAATCCTCTATATATCCTTCTCATATTTTCTTAACTCTTATCTAGAAAACATGGACGTTTTATAGGGCAGGTTGTAGGTTAAAGTAAGCCCCCTTCACACACACACACACACACACACACACACATACATACACACACACACACACACACATATACATACATACACACACACACACACACACACACACGAACATCGGACCAAATAAAAAAGGGGGCCGATTCCCCCCTCCCAAGCACCCCAGATCAGTGAGGCTTGGGGGAGGCTTTAACCTCCCCCGATGTTCCTCTTTAACCCTTTTGCTTAAAGCCCCTTATTCATCAGGGTAAATTTTAGTTTTTACCAGAAATATATTTCTTGAATGAGCCTCAGGGTAAATGTCCCCCAATTTATACTGTAGACAGTGTATAGCTTTTAGAAATTGAAGGGAGCACATAAATGTGGTTTCTTGTTTGGCTTCTGTCTTCTTTGGAATTATTATTGGGGCAATGCAGGCAATAGTTCTGTAAGATGAGCCTGTAAATACAGAGTGTATTGGATTCTCTGAGATGAGCAATATTACACATGCAGGTGATCTCTTACCCTTTGAACCAATGCTAATACACAAAGTCAGACAGTGCACTTTCAATGTCCCACCAGTAAGCAGTGCTATGATGCAGAATTTAAAAGCAATAAGTTAACCTACCACTTCTACATTAGTATATTTGGGAGCTTATTTGGTTTTAATATAATTTCAACCTTCATGGTAGAAGGAATGCAGAAAATTGAAGAAACAGATTTCTGATAGCAGAGAAAAGAATCACTGGGGGTGGCGGTGCACAGAAACCCAAGCTATAGCAGGACTTCAAAAAACTGTGAGAGGAAGAGTTGCAAAACGAACAGAAGAAAGGATGCAAACAAAAAGAGTGGTCTGGTACTAATAGCCACTCTGTTCCTTGGAGCTCTCAGGGCAAGTGAGCACGGCAAGTGGCAGTGGTCCCACAGCTGGCTATCACCATAGGAGAGCATGCTCATGACTCATAAAGCTACATCATGACATGCCCTTCCTATATCAGCCAAAACTAGAAATGGATGCCAGTGATTATACTTAGAATACAAAAGGTATTTATGTGTAATCAGAGACTTTGAGATTCCTTGAAATGGCTTATTTCACACGGTTCCCACAGGGATAAGGAAAAAAAATAGACAAGAGGTTCCCAAACCATGGCAGCTCATGGGCATTCCAATTTGGTGCCCTGCTACACAGCACTACCTAGGAAGCTCTAGATAACCAATAGGGGGGCATCCATTCAATTTTACCTGGAGGGTTAAGATGTAAGGTAATCATTTATATTAAGGCTATGCTGGGGCCAGGATATCCTATTAGTGCTTTTACCCCTTTCTTGCTTGGCAGCTTGGATTTGTTTTGAAATAATTTTAATTACTTTGGTATTCTGTCCCAGACCTGCAATTGGAGGAGTACTTGCGCTTGGTGTGCTGATTGAAAACACTATGCACCCAACTAGCTCATTATACAAGGAATGCTGATATAATTGTGTGTGTCCTGAGGAAGTGACGCTGGTGACGTCACGCAAGGCGTAGACGCTGGGGCAGTGCGCTGGTGGTCGTTTCTCTATGTAAGGCATTTATTTATTATTTGGAGTGTTATTTTTTATGCTTTCTACGGCTGGTCCTCACTGTATAATTAGTATTCATATGGTTAGGTTGTGTTTAGGGGGATTCATGTAGGGTTGCATTTGCACATTCAGAGTTTTTTTAAGAGGATGTCACATTTTTGCGCTATTTAAGCTAGATATTTATATGCACTATAGCACTTTTTCTCATACCAGCCAATAAGCATTAATAAGGCCTATACTATAGATTTTTATTGGATTAATCATATTGCATTACCCACCAGTCCTCTAGCCCCTCAATTCCCTTTTCCCTTCCTTATTGATTGTGTCATGTCTTTGGTGTTTTTTAATGAGTCTTTAGTGTGTGTAATTGTTTGAAGATTATTATTAATAAACATTCATTTTTTTTATATAGTCAGTAGTGGTGCTTCATAATTGGGTGGGTGATTTTGAAGGTGTGGGACCTTCAAATTCATTTCTGATATAATTTTAGGCAAACCAGTGAAGTATATTGTGATGTAACTATGGCTACACCACTGCACAAGTGACAAATAGTTTCTCTTGCTTCTTGGTGCACGGGAACCAATCGTGTGACCAGGAGTTGCAAGTTCGATTCCCGTTTGCGGCATGACTGAAGTGCTTTTGAGCATGGCACCTAACCCCCAACTGCTCCACGGGCTGCCAAAGCTAGGACAGCCCACCGCTTTAAGCATGTGACCTCACTGTGTTCTCATAAATTTTTATGTATGCATAGCATACAAAGCTGAAATAAACACATTATTTATTATTATTTAATACAGCCAGTCATGGAAGACCAAATCCATCCTTTTGACAAGGATGGAGTGGAAGGAGTAGGGATACTTCCACCAGGAAAAAGCACCAAACCTGTTTGTGAATGCGATACTCAACACAGCAATCAGGTTCCCCAAAAAGATCAGTGACAGCTTGAATGTGTGTGTTTCTTTAAGAGCGTAATATATATCCATTACCTAATAAATATGTTATTTTTTATGAAGCTTTTGCTGGGGAAGCCAGAAAGAGCTTAGATAAAAACACAGTAATGTCTTTTCAACAAAATAAGTTGAATAGGTTCAATATTTCTCTCCTCTAGCAGAGTCCGATCTTCCTCTGTTTCCACGTATTGATTGCTTTCTGTAATCGAGCCGAACAAATATAAAATTCCCCAATTGAATCCTCCAACGCCGCTGATATAAACCTAAACCTTGTTAAATTTATTGACAGAACAGTGAAATAAATTATGATAGGTCCAGGGGGAATGTTTCAGGTCATTGATTTCTTTAAGGAAATAATAAAATGGTGGACGAGCCGTACAAGTCATTCTCCTCCACCTCCTTCTCTTGGTATATTAGTCTTGGAATAATAGGAAAATATGCTCAGTGTCTGCTGTGTGCCGCATGGAAATGTGTCATTTACTCCCCAAGGAAGAGCAAGAAGTAGCATCAATCATTCACTGAGCACTTTCTCATTGCTTTTTTTTACAGAGTGGCCTAGCAGCAGTGGTGGTAGGGTTACAAGGATAAAGGACTTAAAACGAATAATTATACTGATTACAATAACTGAAACAAATAATGAAACGTGAAAATGTGAACGTTTCTCAAGACTCATGAGAATCCTTTAAGGATCACTAAAAAATATCTACTTTAAAAATGAATTCTACGTGGAACGGACTTTTAAATATAAAATAAACCCCTTCAGAAGAGATGTCATGAGTTAGAAAAGTTTTTAACAAACATTTATGCATTAAGCCCTTTTGGTGTGCTGTCAGCAAAAGCTTCTTATTGTGTTTTATTCAGCTTTATAACTGATCATCAAACAAAAGGCAGTCGTCTAATCCTTTGAGATGACAAAAGTTAAAAAATGTCTTAATTCAGAATATTTATGTCCGTTTTTAGGCACACACTAACTTCCTCCTAACCTATCCCCATTGGGAAAAGTGCAAAATGAGCCATATCAAAACATTTCAAAATCTCTGATGGGTCGTGACTGAGCTGGGAAGGCCATGCCATGAATCAGCTTTATGACTCATGCACATGCTCTGCTGTGGTCAGAATCAGCTCTGGGATTATTGTGGCTTGCCATGCTCATTCTCCTTAGGAGCTCCAAGGGACAGAGTTGCTCTTTAGCGTGATCCTGGAAATATGGGAAAGGAAGGAAGGCAAACTTCGGCTTCTACTCAGCACTCAGAAGAGGAGAAGCACCCAAGACAGGCATCAGAGGAGCAGCTTTCTGCCTAATTATCAATGTTGGGTTTTCAGTATATTTAACTTTAAATACCTGAAGTTTTTGAGACTGGCCATATTTCCTTATACCGGACCTTCAGCATCCTTTAGAGTCCAAACCCCTCAAAAGCTATTCCCCATCATCTATAATGAATATATTTTATGTTTTTAATCACTTACTTTTTATTCTTTCCCCCACTGGGATGCAACAATGTTTAAGACTCCAGGATACGGGCGCCGCTATCTTGCATCAGAAGTATCACATACTGAGGAGAGGAGGCAAAAGTGCAAGGGGCGGATTATAACTGTGCTTTTGCTCAGACAGAGCAGAGCTGGGGCCAGGAAAAGGACTGTAATCCCAGAATGCAAAGCGGCACAGTCAGAAGACACTTCCTGTCTGCAGGCAGCGTGAGACTCCATGTGCCACCATCTTGGATATTTAAAGGCTCAGAAAATGCAGTAGATGCAGGTAGGATGATTTGGAATGTGAGCATTCTGTATGCACAGGGTGGTAAAAACATACAAGATAGGCTTTTATTCAGAGAGAAGGTCCGGTTTAAAGGGACTATTCTTTGCAGCTTTCTTGCGGCATATATATATATACCAGTGTCACAAATCTGCATCCCATATCTTGTACATGCAGCAGATTCAGGCTCCCATCCACTCTCTGCTGAGTGAGGTGGCACTCCATTTGCTGCAGCAGAGGAGGCATGCCAGACATCAGGACATCAGGACACCATGAAACATGATGTAAAGACATTGTGTGTTTTAGAAGGTATATATATATAGCTCTTTAAAGAGCCAAAACAAGGACTTTGGTGGAGGAACTAAATTTCCTGCTGCATCTCATCCCTGACACTGATTTCCAGATAAAACTCCAATAACAAATAGGTCCCCTCATCATATTTGTTGGTTAAGCCAATTTCCTGTATTTTGCTGTTTGCAAATTGTGTTGCAAACTGCAAGCAAAGTCAGTTTATGAAGGATTTATTGTGGTTATATATAAAGGTTCCTGAAAGACTGACCTTAGATTGGACATTTTGGTTAGAAAGCTTGAGAGCCACTACACAAAGGCTTGCATTAAAAGGCCAAATGATGGTTGATGTATCACTCACTCATTTATGAGATTTGGGGTCTTTCTAGTGTAAGTAGTTCATAAGATTTCACTTCTCTGCAGTCAGCAAAAGCTGAAAGGCTTCTGCACTGACTTTTAAAAATACAATCAAATTCAACATATGCCTCATATAAAGAAACTACTGTACATTTTCTTTTATTTCAAGTATATCTTTCAAGCAACATTTACTTTTAAGGAGCCCAGATTTAATCTGTTTTGGCTTCAGATGTGATTTCTCGTTGAGACCTAATTCTCCCGAGATGCCTCCTTTTCTCTGCAGAGAGATGCTCAGCAATTTCAAGACGAACCCTCCCTGGAAATAATTAAGATTGTTGAATTTGGAAAAGTCGTGCTCAATTTCCATTATGGGATGAGCCTCAGAGAGCAGGAAAGCTCATGCAGTGAGCATCGCAGCTTAAAGGTCTGCAAGATGCTGCTTTGTTGGATGAATACGCACACAACAAGTTGTAAAGTCGCGCAAAGACGAGAAATGATGGAGGCTGCTTGAAACTTTGAAACAGCTGGAATGGCAAAGTGTGGAGCTCAGCAATGCAATTACCTCCCTAATAATACTATAAAGCAACAGGCTTAGTGTGTTATATGTGCTGCCAGTCTGGAAACTCTAATGTGTGGCACTTCAAGGAAGCTTTTAGAGAATGTTTTCATCTCTACTGGCATCTGATGTCTCCAGCTAATGGACCTCCTGCAAAGTGACTAGAGTTTAAAATCCCCCGTTCTCTTGTGTTCTGGCTTTAAAAGATAATGTTGCTGTATTATAGAAAATGTCAGGAGCAACAGATTCCACTGTATACAGCACTGAACTTTAAATGATCTCTTATTCTGACCTAATGACCCAGTTTTATTTCTGTAGTAAACATTAACATAAATGGTTGGTGACCATCTAACTGTAAAAAGGTGTCTTTTCTAACCAATCTCTAACTGTAAAAAGGTGTCTTTTCGAACCAATCTGTTCTAGTAAGATCTTACAATTCAATGGCAGAAACAGGAACTGGGTAAAGAGCTCAGCATTTTCGTGCTTTTGGGGGTAAGGATTGTTTTATTGTCAAGGCTTGTGCAACAACCCAAACAGTAAAAAATTGAGCCTCTGAGTTACAATAATGCTGATGTGCACAAGACACACATACAGCTACCCACACAATATGATCTATTTCAAGGGGAAAGGGTCCCAATAGCTTTCACCACCTTGGTCATCCATATGTGACAATGGGCTAGGTTTTCCATAGCTCACTCCAACACAAGGCCCAGGACTTTTGGTCCAGGAATACTAATTGGCTTACTACGGGGTTTTAAAGTGATCCAACAGCCATTTTCTAGGAAATTGGTGTCAATCACCATTCAGCTTGATGGGGGGGGGGCGCTCCTGATAGTAATGCCCCCCTTACACACTGCTTTCCACCCAGTGAGTCTGGATCACCTGACCGCCAGTGGCCACTCACAGCAAAACAGTTTACTAGAAAATACCTAGTAAGGAGCTTCAAATTCAGCTCACGTTATAGTCAATCCTAATATTTCCTGTTTGCTTTGGCTAGGCCATACTCAAAGGTGGAAAATGTCCAGGTAAAATTATTTAAGCCTTCTTTTATTGCCTAAAATAAAAATGTTCCCCCTGGGCTACCAGTCAAATATAACAGACATAGTGGCTGGTTTGTTCAGAGCTTGGAGGTCAAACAACTGATCCCTTTGCCATTTGGTACAGTCCAGTGCTTTTTCCCTCCCTGAAAGAACCCCTTGCCAATGGGACTCAGCAGACGTATCCATCTCCCACTGCCTGGTGGGAGAAATTGTTTTCAGCAAGCCATCCTCCGCATGCCAGGTGGTAGGCCATCCACCCTAAATTTGACCTTGTATAGGGGTCCTTAGGACCTCTTACCAGTTCACATGTAGTGAAAACTAAAAAAACACACAACTCCTCCATGTACCAACTGCTGGTGTGTTCTTACCTGTCCAGTAGCATGAAAAAAGTATATAGATATCGGGGCACTTAATAGTGGCAATGGTTCCTGGCTTCCCTGTCAAAGCCCAATCAAGCATAAGTAAAAAAGAATGCTGATGCTGACCTGATGAATGGTTTTCACCCGAAAGCTTGTTCCATTGGCACCTCCTACACAGAATAAACGTGAACACTCGGAACCATTTGCAGCAGACTACTGTGGTATGAGTCCCTACTTCTTTTTTAATTTGTTATGGTCTTCCCTGTCCAGCACAGGGCATCCTCATCCTTCTGGCCCCCATAGCTCATCAACTTATTATGATTCTTCACCCTTCTCACTAGAAAAAAAAACACCCAATATCCCAAACTTTGGTGCAAATATGAGAAATCTTTTAAAAGTAGATAAAATTGTCCTGTTCTTACCTTCCTAGTCACCCCCCCCCCCCCCCCATGATGATGGGAGGCTAGATACAACTGTTGGGGTCCTCTGATGTACCAGACCACCCGCCTTGAAGGGAAAGCAACCTGCCCCCTATGCCCCTAAGGACAGCACCTAGTTTGAGAGTTCTAAGTATGATCATGATTGTACTATCACACTTTAATCACTAGACCCAATTCAAGCAAAGCAAAAATAAATCATAATGGCACCAAGGCTATATTTAGGGCTCATGCCACCCTAGTCTTTAATTCTGACCATTTTATACCAAAGCACACCTCTTATTTACACACCCCTTATTTATTACTGTGAGAAAATTAATGCAAATGTACTATAAGATTGTAACTAGGTTCTGATGCAAAACATTTAAGAAAGGTAAACTGCTTTGAGCTTTTAGGTTTACAAAGGTTCAGCTACACCCCTCCCTCAACTTCAGTAGGTTCAGTAGGGTAAGACAAGTAAGAACCTACAAAAGAGAAAATGAGCATAGTCTAGTTTTCACCCAGAGAGTTGCTGCCTCCATTATAGATAAACATTTTTTTTATTTGATTCAAAAGAAGGAATTGCTCTAAAAAAAGGAAAAACAGAACTCTTAGCCTTTTAGCAGCATCAGAAAATGTTCTCTCTAGAAGGATTTAAGCATCTTCTTGCAGGATGGAGGACACAGACTTCCCACCCTGCACTGGGCTCCTGCCAGCATGCTCCCGCTGCAGGGAGGGGCTTTTTTTTTTACTGCAAAGAGTGAGCTGGCAGGAAATCCCTTCAAGCCCACTGTTACTCACACTGACATCAGAAGAAATTCCTCTGATGCCACTGTTTGTGATAGGGGGCATGATGGGATTGGATTCCACTGTAGCTCACTCCTCACCATTTAAAAGGCCCTGTAGTGGGGAGTGGATGCCCAAGGCAGGGTGGAGGGTCTCTGCCCTCCGTCCTGCAACAAGATGATGAAGGACAGCAGAGGATGGCGTGGTAGAGTGACAGGACAGCCAGAGAAGTGAGCTGGCAGAGAGAGCCCTCACACCCCCGTCTCATGCCCTCACGGGGGGGCAGAGGGCTTCACCCATCAGCTCACTCCTCGGGGTATGAAGAGTCCCTCTCTGTGGAGGGAGCGCTGGTGGGCCAACTAGCCCAGCGTGGAGGGGTGTGGGATACCCGTACCAGAAGATGAGTTTGAGTTTCTTGTTTTTTTTAACTAATGGAAAAATTCATCTTCATGCCAAAATTCTGATTATTGGAATGGTGTCCCTTATCTCCAGCCCCAATACATTATGTACCTTGGTTACCTAATGATAAATACAGCCCAGTGTGGACACTGTGTGCTCCAGTCATCCCTGGAGATAAGAGAGGAGAGGGTTAGGTATTGATCACCTACATATACCTGGTTGACAAAGACATCATCTCTAACCAATAGGGTTCCCAAGCCATCCTGTCTATCACATTGGGCAAAATGTAATAGATCAATATGAAAAGAAAATACCTAACTGCATGCAAAAGAAAATATAAATAGCTAAAAGATAGCTTTTACTAAAACATTTAACACTCGGTGCCTGGATATAAAACAGCTAGCTATTTGAATGTTTTGAGGCATATCATATCCAGTTTAGTTTTATAGCAACTTATACCTTAGAAGAAATCCAAAATAAATTGGCAAAAAGCTAGGATTGTGATCTGTATTAGATAATATTTGACATTGGCTGTGAAAAAACTTTCTCTCCCCGTGCCGAATAGATAGAAATAAAATAGAAAGAGGGAGAGAAGAATACATTTTTAAACATAACCCACAGGCAAATATAATATTTATACTTATTTATCATCCCAGCACAGTCATCAGACCCAAAACATGTCTAATGAGCTGAAATTGCCAAACGCCTCTCTGGGTTGTGTTGTGCTGTACACCACTTTAACTGCAATGCTGTTTGCCTCTGGTTTTTAACACTGGGACCGCTGCGGGCAAGAATGGTAAGGAGAGGGCTGGGAAAGCTGTGTACAGAGCAGTCTCTGGAGGATTGCACTGCAAAACTGCCAAGCAATGGAAAACATGCCACACTCCCTGAGAGAATGGGAAAATGGGAACGGTGAATTGTAATGACTTCCAGGAAACAGACACAAACCTTCTTTTAACCTTTTCATTGTTTATCTAATATACCAACCTGTCTAGATGTTGTACTGGCCTATGATCTCGCAACTGTAATGTCTTAACATATAAGCCATAACTGCTCCAGCTTTCAGCACTCTGAGGGCTAGATACTGCAGATGGTCAGGTAAGTAAGGCTTTTTATTGTTCCCTGGACTCTTATATCTTTTCTTTGTGCATTATTGTGTCCTTATTGCGTTTATGTTAAACTTTGGGTGTGAACTGAAACTTACATCTCTGTGAACTTTTCCTACTTTAACTCACTTTCACATTACTTTAATAAGAGTTGAAAAACACATAAAAAACTAATACATTTCATGGTAGTAAAAAATAACTTTATGAGAAAAAAGCATGATGATTGCACTGGATCACCAGATACGAAGGTAATGAAAGTAAATTTTTTACTACAGCGTAAAAATGATTAAAAAGTTCTCCACTTCTCTTAGGAGTAAAAAAGTGCCAGTACTAGCTGGTGATTCAGCAACAGTGAAATTCTAAGGCTTTTTTTTCTCATGAAGTTCATTTGTTACTACCATGAGCATTTTTTCAACTTAAAACATTACTTGCACCTGTAATGGGGTATTTTCCAGGTATGGTATATCATACCCTATAGGCTATACAGAAAAAAATGTCAAATTCTTTAGCATACCCCATAGGGTACTATTGTCTCCAAACTTTGTGTGTGTTAAAGCAGAACAAAACACTGCACAGCCGAGCACTGGCCTTTCCCTAGGGCATCAAAATTTGAAACCCCAAGATCGTCAGTAACAGCTTACCTTTCCCCTGTCCAATGGCGTATGCATGGGCTCTCGTTCAATCAGAGCCATTTTCCATTCCTGGCAATCTGGCATTGAAGAACTCTGATATTTTGCAATGGAAAGCACAAGAGGCCGCATCCCCAGCATGTTCGTGCTGTACGTGCATGCCGTCTCAGCCATTCAGATACGAGGACGAGAGCATGCGCATTTGCTGAATGATATAGGCACAGTAAACGGCTCTGATTGGATGAGAGCCCCCGCATGCGCTATTGGACCAGGAAGAGGTAAGCTGTTAATGCCGATCTGGGGGGGGGGTTCACACAGTTGACTACATCGGGTATTGTTCCATACCGTGGCCCGTGGATCATGGAATTGCCAGAAGGGTGCAGGCTTGGCAGTTTCTTTTTAACCCCCCCAAATAATTGAAAACTTAATTAGTTATATTTTACTAATTCCTACCATTTACCTTATTGTGATTATGGGAGCCTAGGAAAAATTGCTATTTGTTTACCTAAAGTTTTGTTTAAAGGGAATGTCCAGGCAAAAATAAAAAAAGGCTATTCTCACCTGTTGTCCCCCACAGCAACTTGGGGGTGATTCAGCTCACTGACACGACATAGGGCACAAACCAAATAGGAAAGAGAACAAAACAAAACTCTGTGAGTGGAAAGAATATAAAGCTCCCCATCTAATCCCCTCCCCTGATAACATTCTTGGGTGCATCAGTGATTGAGATAAGGTAGGTAATACTTTTTGCCCCAGAAGACAATTGTCATTTAATGTAAAATTATTTGCACCCCAAAATGGGATATGTTCTGCGACCTTGACTTCAGTTTGTGCATCACTATGAAATCTAAGCAAAAGTAAAAAAAAAAGCAATCTATATTCTGACACTTAACACATACAGTAACCAGTGTTATGGAATCCTTAAAGTAGTTCTATGGCAAATTGTCCATATTACCATGCTAATGTCAATTGAAAAAAAATCTTTCTATTTTCTTTGACCAGAATAAATCCACTTTTATAGGGGATAACTACACACCTCTAACACTACCTGTGTGGAACAATAGCATTAACCCCAGCTACCTAAACCAAGTAGGCCAAAACTTGAGAGACTTTTTCAAGAAGGGGTTTGCACCTTCACTGTTAATAACAGCAATCCAGCAAACTCAAACAAGTCAGAAACTGTGCCCATGCAGTATAGATTTTATGGGAAGGACATGCAGGCCACCCCAGGTTTAAGGGTACCCAGAGGCCTCTGGCATGCACCCTCCTCTTTCACAGCACTCAGAGCCCAGGAAGCTGGTCAATGACAGCTGGGGGGGAGGGTCAGGTAGTCATCAGTCCAGTTCCACTTCTCTCTGCAATGTTGGTTTCAGGCAGGGGCTGACTAACAGCTTGCAGTCCTCGGAAGTGTGACCAACTGGCACTCACCGCCACCACCAGGATGCCTAGTATCCCGATGCATATATTTTTCCCACACTCCACCCCTACTCTTTCTATACCCCGGTTCAAACATCAACAGCGTTATCCCTGTTACAGGCGAGGGTTACTGAGTCTGCTGGCTGGGTAGCTCCTCAGTGAGCTGGTGGATGCTAAAATACTAACACCAGCAGGCTGTCAGTGGAACTACCCGAATATGACAGTATTGTCATGTTTCTATATCAACACAATCGGGGGTTCCCCACTCTCTTCTATGAGACCCCCCGCTATCATTCTTCCTATAAATCCCTTCTTTCTTGGTAGATTTAGTGGTATGTGATAATACGTCTCTCTAATGGGGTGGCTATCTCCTGTGTTAATCTCATGTTGTATTTCGGGGGTAAGTCCAATGTTTAGATTGTTTATGGAAAAATATGTTGGAACAGTTTTTTAATTGTTCATTAATTATCTTAACTTCCCCCACTTTGTTTCCTATAATTCTCCCGGATGCACATTTCAGCTTTCTAAAATTCCATTAAAACTTGTGTGCCCCAATTGGGAAAGTTTTCCCCAGAACCCGTAAATATAATTAAGTCTGCTAGACCAATTCCTGAAGACAGTTGTAGGCCTTTGTGACTAGTGTTCATGACCCGCACTGTCCAGGGAACCCTGGCAATCCCAGCAGCTGAGACGTGATCATTGTCAGACTGGACAGAGTAACAAACCTTTCTAATGGCCTGGAGGGGGGTGCATCTGGCATCAAGGTAGAGGATGATGTTCATCACGGAGACCTCTGCAGGATGTGACTGCCATATGATCACCACCCTGTGTGGGGGTAAGAGCTGATCTCTTACTTGCATAGTGACCCACCATTGTCAAAGGGGGGTTGCTAAATGCAGTCGAGGTCAGCCAGGGGATATCCTGATCAGTGCAGTGGTCATAGAAATGCTGAAGAAAATAGTGCTCTTCCATAGTGGGTCTAATAGGGTGAGGATTTACATGGCGGACATTGTCAGCGCCATGATGGGACATTCACCAACTAGGTTTCCCTTCTTTCAGCAATGGAGTTCCAGGTAGGGGCTGTCCAATGGCTCATGGTCCTGGAACACGGGACCGACTTGCACTTGCTGAGGAGCACACCGCACCTAGTATCTCGGTGCCTGCTGATGGTGCACACAATATTCCTCCCACACTCTGCATGAGTCCCTTACTTCTCTGAGCTCCTCTGCTCCCTAGCGCCGGGGCATATACCATAGCAGAAGTTACCATGACTAAGATGAGACCCCTTAGCTCATAGGACAATTGGTCCAAGATTTATCCTGCTGTAAACAGGGTCTAATGGGGGACCCCAGCCCAACAACTGCAGCCCTGCTGCTATACCCTGGAGACCCACCTAAATCCTGCAACCCAGACTTTTCAACTTGATCTAGCTACCTTTTCCCCTATCAAGAGAGTTTAATAGCTAATTTTGTAGTTTTTTGTTTTTATGTTCATTACACCACCACAAGCCTATAACAGCAGAATAGTACGTTCAAAACGGATGCTTACTTCTAGAAAAAAAAAGAAAAATGTTTGGGTTGATTTCTATTTATGCGGGTGTAAACACTTATTTTGCTGTATATCATATTTTAATTATTGGGCCATTTTCACCATAATCCTTCTTAAAATTGACATGCATTTTTTATTTTTATCTAGATTTTTTTGTTTTATCTAGTTTGTCAAGTGACTACCCAACCAAACTGTCTAATGGATTGTCGGCTTTGTTATCTGTGACATGCTATAAAGCGGAGTTCGACACTACCTAAAAAAATTCTATAAGAACATTTACAGAAATTTTTGTCTACTAATATGATGAATTTCAACATCTCTAACCATCCTTGTGTTTCAACACCATAATGTGCTGCTCAAGAAATGTAGTTATGGGGTAAAGGTGCAGGATTCCTATTACATTCATTATTGTCGCCATAAAAATTATATTAAAATCTTTCACTGTCAAAAAATAAAGCATGCCTTTTCGGCCTCACAGAGGTTAAATGACATGTTTCTAAACGGCTCAAGAAATTAAAAAAATGTATATCTATAAATTCACACACAATATCGAATAATAATAAAACTGTGAATGTTAAATAATTAAGTGCAATTTAAATATTCATATGTTTCAGGGGGCAAGGCCTTTTCATCTACTTTCTGCAGATATCCCGCTAACTGAGGATTGTTCCTGCTTCATTCGGTAGAAGACAAAAAGATGGAGAGACAGGTGGTTAATATATATCTACAATATTCCATCTTGATAAAGTACAATATTATAAAGATCGGATGCATATGAGCCAGCTTGAGGCAATATTAGAAACATTAATTCCATTTGACTAATCTTAATATATATTTCATAGGTCTCTGTCCCTCAGTAACCGTATGGGAGTCTATTCTCATTTTAGGTGTATTTTTGCTGGTGTGAAAACACAAGGCTTTAACTTTAGAGAAAGAAAGTTAAATTTGCTAAAATAAAAAAAAGGTTGGGGACAAAGTGTGACACAAGCTTATTTTGTTTGCATAGCATCCTCTAAAACTCTAAAAAAATAAAATGGTTTACCATTGGTCCCTTTGGCCATAGGCATAGGTCTCTGGCCTCCCTTAGAGTAATCATTTGGTTGTATATTGTCATTTTGTTTTTGCTGGCTTTAACCTTTTGAAAAAATGTTTGGGGATAACATGTAGTATATGGTATTCTATTATGCCTTCTATCTTTGTTTTCCCATCTGACAAGCAATGTTGTGATGCATCAACTTTTATAAGCTTCCAGTCAAGCTGCATTTGTTACTGGCCTCGTTCCTGGTACATTCTACTGTCCTCTAACTGGTGGGGTAGAATGAGGGAGGCATACAAGTATTTCCTGTCAGCCTACACTGTTTAGTTATGTCATGTGGCTTTATCAGTGATCACAGATGTAACTATATTTGACTAGACCCTGTTGCAAACATTAAATGAGGTCCCATCATGAGGTTCATACACTAACCTTTCTCCTGTTGTTTCAGTTAGGCAACTTAAAGAGGAACATCGCACCCAAAATAAAATGGGGCCAATACCCCCCCATTGGGCGCTACCTACCTTTTGGATGTCGCTGCAGCCGACATCTGGTCAAATGGTCAAAATGTTCTGGAATCTGAACCTTTGACCATGTCCCTTGAGTACTTGGGCTTTTCCCTTGCCCCCTTCCCATGAAAGACCTGAGGGAGCATTGTTCCTGAGGGTGGGAATGTAGTGTTTCCAGAGGCTGAGTTATCGGTTGTACAGTATTTAGGTAAACATTGTAGCATTAGCTTGGGGGCAAGAGCCTGAAAAAAACATGGCACGGTATTGTATACTATATATGTAAGTGCAGCATGTATGCATGTACAGATCTATATGTATTCATGAGGTTTATATGGTATAAACCCCTCAGCTGTTTAAGCTCTTATTTTTGAAATGTCACTTTGTACTTAATCAGTCCTGAAATGCTTAACCTGCATTTGCAGCAGAACTAGCTAGCTCTTTGTGAACCTCTATGATGGCTTTTACAGTAGGTGGGTAATATAACTGATGCTAACCGTGTGTATGAGTCACGGCTCTATAAGAAATCCACTGACAGTAGTCATGACCAGACTGTCTGCCTAATTGGAACTTTATCTCACTAGCCCAGTTGTAGATTCCTTACCTTTAATGTCTGTTCTTCTAGTCAAATTTTTCTAGAAAAATTACAAAACATTTCACATTTGCAGTATATGTAAAAAAATGTATGATAGATAATATGGAAATATTGCCTTGTTAAAAATAATCAGAGGTCAAATGAAGATCTTTAGGGTCTAATAAGTTAAACAATACATGCCCATAAATGTCCAAATGCTGGTGGCCTAGATGCTTCTGAAGTAGTTACATACCATCTAACCAGGCTACCCAGTGCATTTGCAGCAGAGCAAACTCTATGTCAATCTCTATGATGACTCTTAGGTGGGAAGGTGTATGGGTCACAGCTCTAAAAGAGACTGACAGAAGCCTTGACCAGACTATATTCCTAATTGGAACTCAATTTCGTTAGCTTGGCTGTAGACAAATTACCATTGACGTCTTCTTCTAGTCCAATTTACTCTGCTTGGTGGGCGTCTTATGCATTGCTACCATTTTTCTTTTCCCTTCTTACAAATGGATCTTAATTTTAAGCTCTGCCCAGCCATTCTGTATTGCTACATAGCCCTCTACGTTAATCAAATTAAACTGTTGCATTGGCTAAAATGTTCCCCCCAGATATTCAACAGATATTTGTTTTTAACTTTGGTTGCACTGGGTTAATTAAACTGGTAGTTGGAGCTCCTTACAAATATTGTATATAATGGAAACAGTTAAATTGCCCCTGCCTACTGGAGAAATTGGATTTTGCACATATAGAAAGACCTTACCTGTTTGTCCAGGTTTACTGCATAGCCTTCTCTCATGCTAGTAGAGTACAATAAAAATACAAAGTATTGTTTTACTTAATGGCCCACAAAGTTGGGACACCTGATTGATCTGTTGCAATGAAAGGCATGCGGCCAAGGGGTGACCTTTGACACAGTGTAATCCTCTGAGGCACAAATCAGAATTCTGTGTTGGAATTAATTGGCTGCTTCCCCTTAACGCCACACATGGGAAAAATGTCTTATATTTCAATATTAGAAGAATGTATTACTTTTCTTGTAATAGGTTTGGTGCTTTCTAACATAAACCTGACCCCCCCTCCAAGTTATTGAAACTCAACCATATTTTACTATTAAAATAAAAAAGATAAATAAAACCTGTTAGGTTTAAAACAAATTCTTCCTTATAGATGAATAAAAAATGTGTATATTTAAATATAAGCTCTCTTTAAATTCTTATTCTAGACAAAGCTTGTTCCTACATATCTAGCTAATATTTCGTTATACTATTTGAGTCTCTGTCAAATATCTCAGCTTGTTGAACCATTAGGGGGATGAATCTGGACTACACTAAAGCAGAGAGCTGTTAGGTTGTGACCTGATTTTGGCCACTAGGGGGCTGCTTCCACTAACACCACACAACGGGGAATTTTGGGAACATTTATTATATTTCAATATTAGAAGAATGTATTTTTTTGTTGTAATAGTTTTTTGTCATTTTAGGTAAGCACATCTTTACCTTTGAGATGAGGGTCTTTTGGTCACTTTAGCCCCCCTATATTAAGCCTAACATGGGTCTCTCCACATGGTGGCTTGCAACTCTGTTTTGGTACTCACCAAGTCTCATCCCCACACAGCCAAAAACATCTGCTCTAGTGCTGATGAGAGCCTAAAGCTCTCTTGTTGTCATTTTGGTGGTGTTGTTGATCAAGGCAAAAGGTTCGTGGCAAACGGCAGTGATGATTCTGGCCTTTAAGTTTATTGCCCTCAGCACACTGGGTCAGTTGCTTGCTAGACACCCTGGGAATCCCGGCCTGCCGGTGAAAGACTACATCCTGCTGGGCAACCCCCCTTATCCAGTAATCAGTGGCTGCGTGAGATCGACGGGCTTTGGGCCATCTTCACCCACTTGCTGCTATTGGGGGGGGGGGGTGCTTTAAAGCAGTGGAGCAACAGGTTTGTGATCTGTAGGTGGTTACCATGGCGCTTCCTCCCAATCACTTGAGAAATACCATACGATTTGAGGTTCGGCAGGGCTGATGTGTCCTTGGGGTCCAAATGTGTGGACATTCTGCATGAATTTCCTTAAGTTCCAGTAAGGGACATTCAAGCTGTACATGAGTTTCAAAGATTGGGCTATACTATGTCTCATTTTGTTCATAGGATCAGTTACTGGCAGTGATGAAGAACTTGACATGTAGAAGAACGATGGCAAGACGATCCTGCAGAAGGAGGAGTGGCAGGTCCTAATCGAGCCAGGAGCAAAGTTAATGTATGCCCATAACTTTAATCCATTCCTGGAAGAGTCTTTGATTTGGTCCTACTTGCAGCGGTACATGGAACTGGTCAATGAGCCTATTGCACTTGCAAACAGCTATAGCTATCTGCGAAGCAGATTTAAGGCAAAGGCTAAGTTTCATCAAGACCCCCAAGGATATAATGGCCTTAAGTATCTGCCCTTAGCTTTTATCATAGCTGGGGAGTGATGCTCTGTATATTATTTAGGACTATACTTTGTATGTTTGTAATGATGCAGAGATATGCTGATACTGTGACAGCTCAGAGCATAAGGCCCAAGACTACAAAGCCTCGAAACCTTGTGACTTTGCATATAGTTTGGGAATGCTTCTAAATGGGGGGGGGGGGAGAAGTCTATTTTCATTGTGAAACAGAGCCGGTTAATGAGACCTGGTATTCTCTGGGGTGTCAAAGTTTGGAAGCCTAGTATGAAAGCTGCAATTAAAGAGCCAGAGGTTCTTCCTGAAGATGGTGAAGTGGCAGCTGGTACTTCTAGGAGTGGTGAGATGGTTAAAGCGGTCCTTCACTCTGAATAAGAGTCTATCATATATGTTTCCCACACCCTGTACATACAGATTGCCCACAGAAAAAATCATCCTACCTGCATCTACTGCATGTTATGAGCCTTTAAACATCCAAGATGGCGGCTCATGGAACATCAGGCAGTCTGCAAACAGGAAGTGCCTTCTTACTGTGCTGCTTTGCATTCTGGGATTGCTGACCTTTTGCTGACCCCAGCTCTGCTCTGTCTGAGCAAAGAACAGCTATAACCCGCCCCCTGTACTTTATCCCACTCTCCTCTCCTCAGTAAGTGTGATGCTTCTGAGTCAAGATGGAGGCACCCTAAAGTCCTGAACAGAGTTGCAGCCCAGTGAGGGAAAAAATAATAAGTAAGTGACTAAAAACGTAAAATATATTAACTTTAGATGCTGGGGAATTGTTTTTAAGGGTTTGGGCTTTTCAATAAATCATGGTGAAGGTCCGGTTTAAGGGGGGAGTTCCTGAGCAAAAGGAACGAGATGAAGAACCCCTGAGTAAGAAATGGAAACAGGTGTTGGAAGAAAAGAAGGACATGGAGCCCTACCGGCCCTATATCTTAGCCTGGCTTTGGCAACGACCTCCTATTTTTGTGAAAATGCCCACGAAAGAAGTGAGAGGAAATTTTGGAGGCACTTAATAACAATTCTTTGAGAAAACTGACCTCGGAAAGTAGCCGTCTACACTTTAACGCTTTCCAAATTAGGAAACTGAAGGAGGGTATCCAGCATGGGCAATTCTAAAGGGTTCGTCATAACTGTACTGATGATTTTGTGTTTCACCCACAGGCTGGGATATTCACTAAGATGTTTTTGGCCAGTGGTTACCCAGGACATGTGATCTCATGGGCATATGAGGAAACAAAGAGACTAAATTATGTAGCTGTACTCTATCCAAAGCGAAACATCAGAAATCAGAGATCTCAGATTTTAATGAACAATGGGGATTGGTGAGGTAAATTCTCAAAAAGCACTGGCAAATATCCTTAGTGATCAAACATTGGGTAAATGTTTGTAGACTTCTCCACAGATGACAGACAGGAGAGCTTGAAACATCTGGGACTGTGTGCCATAGCTATCTGGCACCCCCATAACCTCACTAAATAGAGTGAGTTGAGGGGACGTTACCCATGTCGGTGAGACAAAAAAAATGCTGGAAAGAAACTCTTTCCTGTGGCCACACATTTTTGAAGGTGCACAATAGGGATATGACCAGTCAAATACTCATTGGAATAGATACAGTTAAATTGGGCATCAGAGGTGCCAACATTAAAAAGCTTCTATTACAGAAGGAACTAATGTGGAATTCCCAGTTAGGTACACAAGCACCACAGGGGCTTAATGAGGATACATCATTTATACCCTTTTTTGGGAGTTTAGTTAGTTATCTATGGCTATCTCTGTTGTATTGTAATATATACATATATACCTATTTTTTTAAATTGAGATTTACTGTTATTTTTCAGTTTATTCCAGATTTGTTGATGGCTTGGAAGTGAGAGATGGGATCATCCATTAGAGATGAAGGAATTCTGAAGGTGGTCTACCAAGATCTAGACTCACTCCAAATTATCCTCTTCATTGATGTGATGAGATGGGACTAGTGGTTATATATAGCACTAGGCACTTAAGTTGTTAGATTGGATTGGTTTGGCAATGGCCCCTCCTATATGTATTATTCAAGACAGTTTATATATAAATGTGTAGTTTTATGTTATATGTTAATATTTAATAAATGAGTATGATAATTTAAGATATGATCATGTAGTGATTTATTACGTGGTTAGTGCTGCCAACCATAGATTGAAGAGAGAATTGCACATTTATTGCTCAGGCGTGGTTGGAGAGTTTTGAGACTAATACATAAACAAAGAGAGCTTCTCGTAATTGGGGCCCTAAGGCCTCTCAAGCTAAGTCTCAAGCATCCTCAGAGAAAAGGAGATCGGTTGACTACATTTTAGCACGGGAAAAGAAAGGGTGAGGAGAGGGGTGGAGATCTTCCATACCTTCTGTGATTCTGAATAAGGCTAACATGGGGGTTCCAGGGACCGGTGCTATAGGGTCTGTGGGGGACCCTCCGCATCAGGGATCATCTGATCTTGGCACTGATCCTGGTCAGTTGATCGATATTCACAGAGGGGGGCGGTCATCCTCGGCATCTGCGCTCCGTACCACTTGCACTCCTGCCCTCTTGGGGCCCCTGGTAGGTGTGTGGGGTGACCCACTGCAGGCCAATTCAATTCAGAGATCCCTTGGTGGGGAGCGGTGAGGCTTTCATTTTAACCCATCCCCCCAGCTCCTCTAATCATTGGTTCTATGGCCTTCCTGGAGGGAGGGTAGCTCCCCTATTTCCTGACAGCTTCTTCTTGGGTTTTGCGGCCCCGCATGATACAGGGTGTTTAGAGACCATGGTTTCTTCACTAGGTAGTGAGGGGCCTCCCACTGCAGCTCAAAGGGAGGTCCTGGCCTCATCTGTTGTGGAGAGGCCCATGGCAGGGTCAGCAGAGGCCTCTGTCAGCAAGAGCTAGAGTGAGGGAGTGTGGAGTCCTAATTTAGAACCCACTGGTCGTGGCTGATGTTTTTAACCTGATCTGTGATCCTGCTGATCAGTAATGTGTAGGAATCTCATACAGGATTTCCATCTTCAAGATTCGTTTGTTTCCCAATCTGACAGGGAATCATGGTTTAACTTCCTCTCAGATAACGGGACAGTGAGGTCCAGGTGAGGTTCAGGATATATGTTGTTTACCACCTTGAATTAACAACATGTTCAGGTATCCTTCTCTGATAATCTGGTGCTGTTGAGTCCGGCTTGATAGCGGGGTACAAATTGGGAGGGGAATGTGGAAATTGAATGAGGGGTTACTGAAGGACCCAATTTAGTTAGGCTTAGATACACTTGGGGAAAGGGTGTGTGTAGGAAAGGGCACTTTTGGTCAGTGTTAGATTGGTGGGAATGGGTTGAGGGGAGGCTCAGTTGTTTTTTTTAAGTTAGAGTAGCTAGGTGGCATAGGCAGAAGGAACAGTAAATTAGGATTTGGCTACAGACACTCCTTAGATTAAGAGAATTTGGAAGGGTATTTAGGGTGCAGAGGGCTCGATTTTCTGAAAACAAGGGGAGCAGGATTATTTTCCACTCTAGGGTACAGAATCTGGAGGAGGATGGAAAGTGTACTTGTTTTTTCTTTCAAAAAGCTTCTCAGGCATAAAGCTTCTTGATGCATAAAGAGGCCATTACCCTGATTTTCAAGAAAAAGGGGGACACGCGTGAGATATAAAACTGGAGATCGATTAGTCTTTTGAACATGTATTACAGAATTATTGCTAAAATTGTGTCCGTCAGGGGAGTAATTTCCTCCGTTATTGGGAAGTCACAGACTTGTGTGGTTCCAGGTAATCTCGTATCTCTGATAACTTGATTCTGCTTAGAGATTTGGCCATTCTGGCCCAGGAAAACAGAACTTGGTTGCTTGTTAAAACCATTGATTTGGATAAAGCGTTTGATAAGGTGGCACATGGGTGGTTCGTGTTCTCTGTGTTGGCCAGGATGGGCTTTCCTGTTCAGAATATGAAGGTGGTCTGTGGCTCTATTCTGGTATCTCTATTCAGGTGTTGGTCAATGGGAATCGGAGCGAGGAGTTTGCCATTTGCCATTGGCTTTCATATGTGTTATGGAGCAATTAATTCAGTACATTTGCAAGGACAAGTTTTTTAGGGTGATCCCTGTCCCTGGTGGTGGGGGGAGGACAGCCAAAAACATGGCATATATGAATGATGTGGTCTTGGTTTGGAACTCGGCCTGGGATGTTCAGAGAGGGAACCTTCAGCTGTGCATTTTTTGGTAAACTGGCAGAAATGCCAATTTTGTAGCTTGGGAGGGAGGTGTGAAACCGGGATCGAGGATGTTTCCACCTCTGAGGATGTCTTGGAGGTGGAAACCTTGGGAGTTATATTCGACCCCCACCTAAGGGTGACTTCCAGTTTAAATTGAGTGAAGGGGAGGGTCCAGCAGAATTTGCCTTAGTGAAGGGCTGTGGGACCTTTCCCTTTGTGGTAGAACCCTGATTGCTAAATTGGTGGTTCTCCCCCTGATCCTGTATAGTAGTGCTATTTTCCCATATGAATAAGCTGCTGTACTCCTTCTTTTGGGGGACCAGAGTGGAGAGCACCAGTCAGGTCAAAGTGGTCAAGGAGGTTAGGCTGGGGGGCTATGGGTTCCCTAACTTTTAGTTTTAGTTTAGTTTTTTCTCCTAGCTTTTTACTGATTGGGTGTCTGGTGTACTCACCTCCGGAGCTTCAAGTATGGTATGGTATGCGAGGGCGGTGGACAAACAATCCCTTTTCTTATGGGCCAGGAGGATCATATGAATCTGGTCCCCCTTTTGAACTCTGACCAGAACAGGAAAATGGCACTAGTAGGAATGACTAATAAACAGAGTGACCTGGTCTGGGTATCCCTGATGGGTTGCCTTCAAACCAGATCGTATCAGAAGTCCCGGGGTTTGGTTCAATATGACTGCTGTCCCTAGGCTGGTTTTGGTCGGGCTGAGGACATACCCCACATTTTTGTGAATGTTCCTGTGCCAGGGACTTTAGGGATGCCTGTTACCTTATTTGCAAGGCCATGATTGGCACTAACTTTATTTGCTCTATTGCTGACATGTTGGTGTATGAATTAAGGATTAAAAAAGAAAAAACAGTGGGAGACTCCCCTAGAATATAAATATATGAGTATGTAGGCACTGCCCCTTTAAACCATATATACTTGGGGCGCCCAGCTAACCTCTACTCATGCTTCACAACCCACATAAATACCGACATCTGGTTACTTGCTGGGCTGGCCAATAAACATACTGACATAATTAGCCAAAAAGGAACTCACTTTTAATGGTAGTAGAAAAATGACACACAACGCATATGACAGACAAGACTTAGTAACACACACTGATTAAAATCGCAATTGCGATAAAACATATACAAATAAATGGAGGCCCCTGCCAGGCCGACCTGGACTCCACACTCTCGCCCGCAGACACTCAGCTCACATGCAAAAATACTGGCCAGCATATAATGGAGGGACAAAAAATCTATCCTCAATGGGAGCAAGCAGTTAGCATATATCAGGATCATAAGCACTGGGGACGCCAGGCTTGTAGTACTATCCACCAAGTCCAGTGTGATAAATGTTGGTAAATGTTATACTGCTATCCAACATATACAGGTAATATATATCTGTAGCAGAGTGATGTGCTGGTTTAGTGAGAGCTCCACACATGGGGCACTTTGGAGGCAATCCTATGTACACGGGTTCGTGTTATTCATATTACTGGAAAACGCCATAAACCCCTCCACATAGAGTTCATACCCCCACTGGGGATTAGGTATAGTCTACCAGACAGGAGTGCAGGGTGCTTGTACCGAGACACTCTAACATGGATATACTTGCGCTCTCTGTGAGGGCCGATGCAGGCGTTCAAAGATCATCCCCGTCATATCTCCATAAAGAGTCCCTCAGGCCATCAATGTGTGCCGTGCGGCGTTGCCGCCAACAGTCTCACCGCTCTTACTCTGCCCGGACCTTCCCACCGGTGATATGTCCAGGCTAGAAACTGCTTGCAGGCGCGGCCATGCTGTGAGCGAGCGCGCGTGGTGGGTGTGGTCAGGGGCCCCGACCGACAGCTGTTTCGCTCCTGCTCGGGAGCTTCGTCAGGGTGGGAGGGGCTAGTTCTGTTGCGTCATCTTTATAGGCGGCCTTCAATAGAGAGGAAACCAATCACTTCCCTGCGCTCGCAGCTGCGCAGTGTGCAGAACGGGACACTTACGTCTCATAACTCCTATTCCAGCTTGTCACACTTAACTCTGCATTGCTTCCTTCACTCGCGCCTGCGTGATACATCACCCGCAGCGCGCGCATGCGCAATAGGTTTCTCTTCGCCGCCCGCAGCTTACACGCTATGCTTAACTCTTTCAGTGTTAGCTGGCAGCCAAAAGTGTCCGCAAGTTCATTGCTTAGTATCCACAGTATATTGGCATTGGCAACTCATACGCCAGTTTTAATACCCTCCCTCATCTGTTAAAGGTATATACTATTCTATTGGGTTATTGATATTCAAATTGACACAACATCACGCATCCAGCAAACCTCATACACAGCTTGGCCTAGGTATACATAAGAAAGGCAGCCAGGCAAATGACAGCCTATCCTGTCTTAGAGCCACATACCATTGTAGTCCCGGGCCCCAATCCGTATTCCCTTAGGTGGGTGGGTAACTACGCTAGATAGAGATCTAGTACATATATCCTAAAAGCCACTATTAAAGGTGCATCACAAATAGGATGGAGAAAACACCAAGAAAACCAAAAAGAAAAAGAAAAGAGAACTACCCTTCAAACATCTAGGCCGATCTACCAACAGCGATCCTATTCATCAACTATTAGGATCATCAATAGAAAATTCTTTACATTTATCAAAAGTACCAGACTCCCCTCTATTGGAGCCCTTCAGCTTGAAAATTCCACATGCTGTCAGTCCCACAGGGTCCCCATTATGATGTTGGTGGAAATGTGCGGCTAATGGGCTTCTTTCACTATTACGCTTAATATCACCAACATGTTCACATATCCGAGTACGTAGTTCCCTTTTAGTTTTGCCCACATATTTGAGCCCACAAGGGCATGTAATAAGATAGACGACATACCGAGAGGCACAGTTTATGAAAGCGCTGATGGGGCGGGGATTTATACATTTCGGTCCACTAAAGCTGGTGCCCATTTATACTCAAAGCAACCAGCTTTAGTGGACCGAAAATTCCGAAATGGAATTTTCAAGCTGAAGGGCTCCAATAGAGGGGGGTCCTGGGATGCACGTTTATTGCAGCAGGAATCGAGGCTCATTTATGAGCTGGGTACCATGTTCCCGCTGGGCTTGAATACGGATATGGGCCTAAAAGCGTTTCTATAGGTCCGGTTGTGGGAAGAGTTGAGTCTGGTACTTTTGATAAATGTAAAGAATTTTCTATTGATGATCCTAATAGTTGATGAATAGGATCGCTGTTGGTAGATCTGCCTAGATGTTTGAAGGGTAGTTCTCTTTTCTTTTTCTTTTTGGTTTTGGTTTTCTCCATTCTATTTGTGATGCACCTTTAATAGTGGCTTTTAGGATATATGTACTAGATCTCTATCTAGCGTAGTTACCCACCCACCTAAGGGAATAAGGATTGGGGCCCGGGACTACAATGGTATGTGGCCCTAAGACAGGATAGGCTGTCATTTGCCTGGCTGCCTTTCTTATGTATACCTAGGCCAAGCTGTGTATGAGGTTTGCTGGATGCGTGATGTTGTGTCAATTTGAATATCAATAACCCAATAGAATAGTATATACCTTTAACAGATGAGGGAGGGTATTAAAACTGGCGTATGAGTTGCCAATGCCAATATACTGTGGATACTAAGCAATGAACTTGCGGACACTTTTGGCTGCCAGCTAACACTGAAAGAGTTAAGCATAGCGTGTAAGCTGCGGGCGGCGAAGAGAAACCTATTGCGCATGCGCGCGCTGCGGGTGATGTATCACGCAGGCGCGAGTGAAGGAAGCAATGCGTTAAGTGTGACAAGCTGGAATAGGAGTTATGAGACGTAAGTGTCCCGTTCTGCACACTGCGCAGCTGCGAGCGCAGGGAAGTGATTGGTTTCCTCTCTATTGAAGGCCGCCTATAAAGATGACGCAACAGAACTAGCCCCTCCCACCCTGACGAAGCTCCCGAGCAGGAGCAAAACAGCTGTCGGTCGGGGCCCCTGACCACACCCACCACGCGCGCTCGCTCACAGCATGGCCGCGCCTGCAAGTAGTTTCTAGCCTGGACATATCACCGGTGGGAAGGACCAGGCAGAGTAAGAGCGGTGAGACTGTTGGCGGCAACGCCGCACGGCACACATTGATGGCCTGAGGAACTCTTTATGGAGATATGACGGGGATGATCTTTGAACGCCTGCATCGGCCCTCACAGAGAGCGCAAGTATATTCATGTTAGAGTGTCTCGGTACAAGCACCCTGCACTCCTGTCTGGTAGACTATACCTAATCCCCAGTGGGGGTATGAACTCTATGTGGAGGGGTTTATGGCGTTTTCCAGTAATATGAATAACACGAACCCGTGTACATAGGATTGCCTCCAAAGTGCCCCATGTGTGGAGCTCTCACTAAACCAGCACATCACTCTGCTACAGATATATATTACCTGTATATGTTGGATAGCAGTATAACATTTACCAACATTTATCACACTGGACTTGGTGGATAGTACTACAAGCCTGGCGTCCCCAGTGCTTATGATCCTGATATATGCTAACTGCTTGCTCCCATTGAGGATAGATTTTTTGTCCCTCCATTATATGCTGGCCAGTATTTTTGCATGTGAGCTGAGTGTCTGCGGGCGAGAGTGTGGAGTCCAGGTCGGCCTGGCAGGGGCCTCCATTTATTTGTATATGTTTTATCGCAATTGCGATTTTAATCAGTGTGTGTTACTAAGTCTTGTCTGTCATATGCGTTGTGTGTCATTTTTCTACTACCATTAAAAGTGAGTTCCTTTTTGGCTAATTATGTCAGTATGTTTATTGGCCAGCCCAGCAAGTAACCAGATGTCGGTGGGTTGTGAAGAATGTTGGTGTATGAGTAGTAAGGATCCGCTATTGGTTTTCAAGTAATTTGACTTAGATGTTTCTTGGGAGATGAAATTACTAATTTCTTGCTTATTTTTAATTTTTAGGCTGTATATACACGATTTTGGGGTGGAGGTGGCAGACTTTTCTTCATTATGGACTTTTTGGGATTTATGTTTTCTGGTTGTATTTTTTATTTTTGTGTGTTTTTGGTCTGTATTTATGGGTAGTTTTTTGTTTTCTTTATATTTGTATCTCTTGTTTCTCTTTTTATTCTTTTATGTTCTTTGTGTTATCATCTGGATGTTCATTTGTTTTTTTATGATATTGATGTCTTTATGATGTTAGTTTATTGATTCTATTGTATTTTATTGTAAATATTATTCCATTTAATTTATTTCTTAATAATATACGTTGAAACAAACATATGTCCACTAGTTGGATGCGTTTGGCTGTGTAAATTTAAAGCTAATCCTTGGCATTGCACCCTCAGCGTTTCTGACTGCTTGGATTGTTAAGAGACATAATGAGATGATTTGCATAGCTCCACCCACTGCAAGGAGTGATGGGTAATGTTATTATTCCTTGTGTTGGGGGCTGTGCAAATACTTTCCATTTTAGGAAAGCACCTATTTTTCTGTACCATTGAGTAGAGGGTCTTTTTGTATCTTAAGCCTAACTAGGGTCTCTCCACATGGTCGCTTGCAACTGTTTGCACCCTCACCGGTTCTGAGGGCCTTGAATTGCTGAGAGACATAAAGAGATTATTTGCATAGCTCCGCCCACTGCAATGAGTGATGGTTAGTGCTATTGTAAGGCTGGACTTGCAGGTGGGAGAGCATAACTGGGGAGTCCGTCCAACAGGCATCAATGCAGAGAGGTAACCGGAAACAGGGTCAGAGGGCATGCCGAAGGTCAAATCTGTAGCAGGAGCGAGGTACCAAAGGGAGCTGGCAGAGGCAGGGTCAAGGATTCTGAGGTCAGCAGCAGGGGGTACAAAGGATACAAGGTCAAGGTCAATCTGGGTCAAAAACAAGTAGCAAGAAAGCAAAGCACCGCACCACAGCCAAGCAATAGCTACCACTGGCACTGATGACAGGGGCTGGGGCAGCTTTATTGGGGGAAGTGTGCAGGAATTGGCTTGGACGGGGATGGCCCATTGGTCCCCAATAACCAAAGGGCTAATAGCCCAATACTAGTTAAGAGCTAGGGAGGCCTGGTATCTTTCCTTTGGCTCATTGGACCATTTGAACGAACCTCGGGTGGCTGAGCTGCCTGCAGCATGGCCCGAGGGCATAAAGTAAGCATGTTGAGAAGCCACCGCAGCGAGGAGCAGGTGAGTGGACCTTTGTGACAGCTATTATTCCTTGTGTTGAGCGCTGTGCAAATACTTTCCATTTTAGGAAAGCACTTCTTTTCCTTTAGCTTTGAATGCAGGAATTCCCCCATGATGGGCTATACTATGTTAGTTTTTATTCCGAAGATACCTGCCTTGAGGCAATGGAGAATTTCAAGAGAGTAAAGGTGGAAAGAAAGGCTTTACTGCAGAAGGTTGATGTAAAGGTGTCTTTCGAGCCGGGAATGAAGTATGTCCATGTCCATATTTGCACTCCCTTTTTGGATGAATTTTTTTTATTTTTTGGATGATTTATGACTTTCAAGAGCATTGTGGAAAGACTGAAAAATTCATATGGGTATTTATGCAGTCAAAATAAAGTAAAAGCTATTCTCATACCCGATTCTGAGAGTTATAATGCTCTCCAACACCCCCCACCAGTTTATTCTGTAGCTGGGGATAGATTTTTGGTTTACTATGTTGACCAACCTCGATTGCCGTAGCTGCTTGTGATTTGGGCATGTGCTTGGTGAATGTCTGAACAAGCCCAGATGTCGTTTTTGTGGCAGCAAAGAGCATTTGGCTGCACTTTGCACTATTGGAAAATCATGCAATGTGTGTGGAGTGGTGGATCATGTAGCTAGAAGCTGTTCTAAAATGAAAGGGAACAGAGTTTTTTCCTCAAGTTTTACAGAATCCAGGTCATCGGATGGAGGAGAGAGCATCATCAAGCGCAGTTGGTGATGTCAACCCTAAAAGTCCTAAAGATGTAAAATGTAATACCGCAAATTGTTCCAGATACAAGTGTTTAGGAGAAAATGGTGCCTATAGCTTTAGACCCAATAGCAAGTGTTGAAGAAAAAGAGGCTAGTGAGACATCTATGTGTAAGGGAGAGGTGATGGAAGAAACTGAGAACAAGAAAAATTGAGGTATGAAAGATCTAAAATAATAGGTGACCAATGGTCTTCTTCTCTATTGACTAACTCTAGAGGAGGAGAAGGATGAAGCAGTACTCAGTGGTTGGCTGGTCCTCTGAAACTTGTAAATATGCAGGCCTCATGGTCTAGAAGATCTTCAATGGAGGTTCAGCCTTCCCTTCTGGTGGAAAAAATCTACAGTTCCTTCTGCACTTCCTTATGCTAGGGCACCTAAACGGTATGTGTCTGGGGTTCCTATTCATGTGATTGGGGAAATAGCTCCCCTCGTGTTTCTGTGGTCCCTAAACCGGCTCTGGTCATTTCTTCGCTCTCTACTCTGGGTGTTCCTCTTGGGGTGTGGGGTTGGGGTGGCTGGTCTTCTCTCATCTGTTTCATTATGGCCCTCACTATGACTACTATAAATGTGAGAAGCATTTGCACAGGAGAGCTGTGTTTGACTCCTTGGGCTATATTCCTTCAGACATTTTTTGTCTGCAGGAGTGTGGCTTAAGTGGCGTTCCTAACCACAGCGAGTGGCCATATGTGTAGTCCGTCTGGACCCTCGTTTGCAGCAGCCGGAGGGAGGGAGGGGGGATTCTCATTAAAAACCCCCAAATACTTATTTTTGTTGTCTATAATTATCCCTGGCATCAAGGATGTAGCGGAGGCCTGGGTGCTGGTAATTCTGGGAGTGTCCTTTGACATTCACTTGAGAGGTACTGTCAGCCTGGATCGAGTGGGAAGGTTCAGCAGAGGTTGGAGTTTTGGAAGCTGAGGGACCCTACTCTTTGTGGGAGGACCCTGATTGTTAAATCGGTGGTAGTCCACCTGATCCTGTATGTTAGTGTCATTTTTCCACCTTTTCCAAGCTGGATAGAGCAGTTGAATAAGTGGCTGTTAACTTTTTTTAGGGTGCCGAAGCGGAGAGTGTCAGTCCAGTCAAGGTGGTTAAGAGTGTTAGAGCAGGGGGAGTATCTTTTACCTTACCTTCACTCAAAGATTTTCTTTATGTTTGAGTAGAGGGTCGTTTGTTCTCTTTAGCTGCCCTATATTAGGCCTAACATGGATGTCTTCACATGGTTACTTGCGACTGTGCTTTCTAACATAAACCTGGTCCCCCCTCGAAAGTATTGAAACTTAACCAGATTTTAATATTAAAAAAAAAAAGTACTCTTATGTTTAAAAAAAAAATATTTTACAGCTGAATAAAAATGTGTATATTAGAATACAAGCTCTCTATAAGGTCTTATGGTAGACAAAGCTTGTTCCTACATATCTAGCTTTTATTTCTGTATACTATTTGAGTCTCCCTTATGTATTTTTCTTTGTGTGACCTTCTTTTTGTTGAACCAATAAAAGGACAACACTATCCCCTCGATTCAAAGAGCAAAAGTTAAGTGATTTCGTATCGAGAATCGTAAGTTTGGGTGGGTGTTTGTCATTTTTTCTTGTTTTTTTGGCCATTTCGTATTCGCACGATCGTTCGCGCATAGACGTATATGAACATACGCATTTCGTACGAGAATCGTATAATTTGCGTTAGTTCGTGTGTTTTTCCCGTCCAAATCGTATTATTTGCGTCCGATCCTATTTTTTACGTCCTTCACATGGGCTTGCGCCCAATTCAGAGAGGTGATTGTTAATTGTTTAGAAGCCCATTAAAGAGCTGCTTTACGAAATGTTTGCCGGCAGCTATTTGGCCTCGGGAGTAGGATGGAGCGGAGCGAGTTTGTGGCACATCAAGGGCTTATGCTTTTTGGCATTGAGTTGATCGAGATGTCTGAGAGCAGATTGCCCCTGCGTCGTCGCATGAACATCGATAGCATGAATGATGTTGAGCTGTTCGAGCTGACCAGGCTTAATCGCGCTTCCCTCCATAAATTATATAGTGAGCTGCGGCCATGGTTAGCCCGCACCACAAGGAAGGGGCATGCAATTTCAGGTATGACCAAGATGCTTGGCTGCCTGCAATTTTTGGCGAACGGCTCGTTCCAGAGGCTGGGTGCCCTCTCTGTGGGGATGTCACAGCCTACGCTGAGCCGCGCACTGTCTAAATTTTTGGAAGGCATGGCTGCCATAACTCAAAAATATATTTATTTTCCTGATGATATGGCAGCCAGAAACGCCATTAAGCTTGGGTTTTATAATGTGGCCGACATGCCCAACGTTATTGGTGCAATTGACTGCACACATGTGGCACTCGTACCTAGGGCAGCCGACGAGTATATATATAGGTATTGAGATTGGTTATTATGTTGCCCAACGTGTCATGTAACCTGTTTCCTTTGCGGCAGCATATTTGTTTAGCCCTCATTTGTGTAGCTGCTTTATCTCGGCTTTTCATTAGTCTTTCCCAATAGAGTGCAGACATGTTTTGAGGTTAATTTATTAGTTTTGGTCAAATATCAATTACCCTTTTTGTATGTTTTTTCCTTAAGGAATCGTAAAATGGGACACTCACTTAATGTCCAGGCCGTGGTTGGTCCGGATATGCGGTTTATGAGTGTCCTTGCCGGCTACCCCGGATCGTCCCACGACTCCTATATCCTCAGGCGATCTGGGTTGTTTCGGAGATTTGAGGCAGGTGAATTTTCGGGGGCATGGCTGCTTGGTAAGTGTGTCCTATTTGTGTGTTATTAAATGTGGCATTAATCTTGTATTTGTAGATATGTTTTTTAAGGATAAATTTACAGAAGCGTACAACTGCCTTTTTCTTGGCTCATATATTAGGAACTTACCCTAAAAATCCTTGTCTCGCTGTGGCCTTCAGAATGTTTTACCTTTAGTTAGGATGTCTGTAAGTTCCTTGTGCCTAAATATATTGGTTTGGAGTTTATACCCAAGGATCTTTGACCTTTGGCTCCTTTGGGACTATTGGTCTTTAAATGTCAAAGTGGACTTAAACTGCATACATTGTAGTTTCCAGTGAAATGTGGATAGGGATCTTTGACCTTTGGCTCCTTTGGGACTATTGGTCTTTAAATGTCAAAGTGGACTTAAACTGCATACATTGTAGTTTCCAGTGAAATGTGGATAGGGATCTTTGACCTTTGGCTCCTTTGGGACTATTGGTCTTTAAATGTCAAAGTGGACTTAAACTGCATACATTGTAGTTTCCTGAGAAATGTGGATAGGCCCTCCGCAGCATCCTAATTGTAACATGTCTGAAAACTACAAATATATGTAAAATACAAATACCCTTGGCCGTCCAGATGTTTGTTAATTAATTGGTATATAGAAGTGCCATTTTTATTTAGGTGATACCTTAGTGCAATTTTTGTGGGCCCTAATGTGCCCTGTTTTTTTTTGGGAACACTTTACCTTACATCATTATGATATCTGTGAAATTTTTGGTGTTGGTTGTGTTGCCTTTTTAATTTTGATTAAATTTAATTCTCTGTTTAAGGTGATTCCGGGTACCCACTTCTACCCTGGCTCATGACGCCTGTGCTGCGGCCCCAGGATGCCTCTCAGGAAGCGTATAACCGTGCGCATCGCAAGACCCGGGCTGTTGTGGAGAGGGCCTTTGGTCTGCTGAAGACACGTTTTCGTTGCCTTGACCATACTGGGGGGGCCCTGCAATATGATCCCAAGAAAGTGATCGACATTATAATGGCATGTGCTGTTTTGCACAATTTTGCCATCATGGAACGTGTCCCACGTTATGTGGACAGCCTGCCCTCTTCAGCCGTCGAGGATGAAGCCGAGAATTTTGAGGGGCCCCCCAGTGAGTCTGGCCAATCTGTTCGAGCCAACCTGATCAGCCAGCATTTTAGTTAACTTTTTTCCCTGTCTCACCATTCTGTATGTCTGTGTTATCCTTTTTGAAACATATGTTGTTTTGCCCTAATGTGGCATTACCTCTAAGTAAAACATTTAGACCTTAATTGTTGCCTAATGTATTTCATGTAGTTTCCTTAGCTTTCGCTTTGCATTGTTACACCTCTTCCAACCAAAATTATCTGGTTTAGGCCAAGCTGTTAAAAATGTCTTCCCACTAAAAACGCCACAAGTATTGGAAGTGAAATTTTTGTTTTACTTGGAAAATGAAAAATTATAGTGGTTAACAGAAATCAGTCCACATACATCTGTGGTAACCAATGGATATCATTAAAAAAAAAACATCGAGCACATCTACACCTGGAAGTGAGTGGCACAACCAAACAAGGACACCCAGTCCAAAGGCCAGCCTAGTCCAGTCATTAATATTGCCTGTGCCCAGGGATATTTGGGCATGGCCATAATGTCACACAAACATGTCTGCAAACAGGAGGAGCACCAACCAAATACATAGGTAAAGCCATAAGTGGCCACATAAACTCCACATAGACCTATGGCATTGGCTAGTGGCCTTAAGCATTACTCTAAGGAGCTATATGGGAGCAAATACAAAACACAACCTGCCAGAGCAACACAAAATGGATTGTTTGAAACCTCAAAGGACAAGTAAATACAGTGGGGGTTAAGAGAAAAGATGTCCCACACACCCATGGCTTAATAGGGTGGCTGCCCATAATACCCAGGTGGAGGTCCAGGTGGAGGTCCATGGGAATGGGACCTAGCCTGGGCCATGGCAGCATTGTGAATTTGAAACTGCTCCACAATGTTTCTCTGCATATTGGTCATCTCAGCCATGGCTGACTGGATGCCATTACTTGCATTGGCCACGTTGCTGTTGAGGGTACGCAACTCCGCGAGGATGCCCTGTAGACTGGTATGGATGTTGACCATGTCGGCATGCCTTTCCTCACGCTCTGTAACGAGCTGTGCCTGATAAGACTCCCTTTCTTGGGTCCATAATTGAAGCAGGGCACTCTGCCTCCCCTGGGAAATTGTGGGGCGGCGTAATGGAGTCCGCCGCACAATTACCCTGGCTCTTGGGCGTGCCCTGCCGCGTGGTGTCGTACCCTCAACAGCAACCGGCCTGCTTTGCAAATCCTCAGCAGCAGAGTGAACACTGGGGACTGTAGTGTCAGTCTCCCCATGTGCAAGCACAATGGATGGAGATTCACTCTGCTGCTGAGGATTGGCCAGAGAAACATTATGGAGCAGTTCCAAATTGGGACCCAGGGGGAGTTCATCCGACGTGCCCTGTACGGAGACATCATCATCTTCCTCCATGTCCTGGATCTCTTCCATGAGTGTGCGGGTCTGTAGGGACATATCAAAAAAAAAAGGCTAAGTTTGCGTCCCAATTTAGGATTTCAACAGTTTAACACATTCTTAAGCACTTGTTAGTATTTATGCTACTAAATTAACTTACCGAAAATCTCTGATCTGGGCTCCGATGCTGTACGGACCTGGTAGGCATAACCAAACTGGGGGGTGAGTTTACCCTTGCTGAGGGATCATGCTGGGCTGAAGAAGAGAAAAAAAAACCACGTAAACACACACACATAACCTTTTTTGGGATAGGTAATCAAATATAGCTCTATTTGTAATATTATTCAACTCTAGAGCAATGGTGACCTTTGTTCAAACCCACGCAAGTTTACATAGGTGCAATGGCTCGGACAAACTGCTAAGTGACCTCAGTTCTAAGTCATGAAGTGTACCCAGTCAGCATCCAACTTTCAAGGCACATTTTTGGATTTAGCCTACCATTCGCTAGGTCCGGGGTACTCAAACAATTGTTTGAAACGCCCATTTAAAGGTATGTGGTGAGAGGTGAATGTCTGGCCATGGTGCTGACGCAGGGGGTGTCTAGTTAAAAATAAAGACACTGGCGGAGGGGCTGGAGATTTCTAAGTGCCAACTAATAAAGGCTGCTTGCCCTTGCTGGGCTGGATGGGCCAGAGCTGAGGGGACAGGGATTGGATGGCTAAAGGGGGGAGTTAACGTATTGATGGTGATGGGATGGATGGAGCCAATCTGTTACAAATGTATGGGGCTTATGTGGGGGGGGGCATGGGGGGACTGTGGCACATGGGCCAGAGCAGGGGCAGCGGGGGACACGATTGTGGCCAGTGAAAATTTAAATAAGTTACTGTGTACCTTGCAATGCCACTTCCTGGGCAGTACTTCATATTGCAATGCTATGTTTCACGGAGCCATGACATTGGGCAGGAGACCAACCACTACATGGCCGATCAAGGGGGCAGCTCTGAGCACGTCAACACAGAAGTAACTGAGTGCAGGGCTGTCTGGGCAGGGGTCCTTGAATGTGGTGGCAAGGTCCGCATTGGGACCCCGGGCCGCCAGTTGAGTCTCGCTGCTCTTGGTCACATATGTTTCTGGGTGGCTAATTAAATTGTTAACTCAAACACAACTCACACAAGCAAAAGGCAACCCATACATAATGATGTGTGTTTTGTGATTGATTCAAAATATCTCACTTATCTGGCAAAAATTCATGACTTTAACAATACAATTGGACATTTGAACTTTGCCATAATGGCTGTGGGCCTAAATGTGTGATTCCCAGGGCCAAAAAGAGGACACAAACAGCCACAGTAGTGCGAGGCCAAGCAAGGCAAACCATAGGGGCATCCCGTTAGCTTGTTACTAGTGAACTGTAGATTATTTAGCAAACAGGCAAACATGCAGATTTAAGAGTACTCACCGTGGGTACGGGTCGGTGAGTCTGTGTCCCTTAGACCAGCATGTCCACCGACCGCGACCGGATGGAGAAGTCCAAGCACAATCTCCTCAGCAGGGGTAAACTCCAATTTAGATGGGAAGCCACCGCCAGTTTTCAGGCTGAAAAGAGAAAAGCGTTTGGTACTCAGAAAAGGTGCATACAGTACATCCAAAACATTAGATTTAGCGTAAACATTTAGTTACCTGTAATTATGCCTTTTAATTTCTTTTTGCCGTACAGCATACTTCAGATCAGAGATTTTCTTCTGAATTTGGGACACATCTTTCCTCTCTTCCCCCGCTGCATTTACTTGTCGGAGGATGGTTTCAAACAATTCCATCTTGCGCTGCTTGGTGGTGTGTTTGGATTTGCTCCCATATAGCTCGTCATAGTATAATGTAAGGCCACTAGCCAATGCCATATTTTGGTCATGGGAGAATCTCCCACTCAACTGGCCGCGGCGCAATGTGCGGCCAGATGGTTGGCTTGGCTGCTCCTCCATGTGTGCAGACACATGTGGTGACATTATGGCCTGGGGCTGGGTAGGGGAATGGCCGGATTGGTGGCTTCCCAATGACTGGACTGGACTGGCCAAGGGACTGGGTGTTCTTGCGTGGCTGGCCACCGAACTTCCAGGTGTAGATGTGGTCATGGGGGCAATTCGGGGCCCTCTTGGGGGGCTAGGTTCCCGGCTGGTGCCAGGTCGGGGGCTCTGTTCCCGGCTGGTGCCAGGTCGGGGGCTTCTGGCCCTGGATTGGGTTCGTCTGGGCCTGTCGGGGCTTCTGGCCCTGGATTGGGTTCGTCTGGGCCTGTCGGGGCTTCTGGCCCTGGATTGGGTTCGTCTGGGCCTGTAGGGGCTTCTGGCCCTGGTTTGTGATCTGCGGGCCCTGTAGGGGCTTCTGGCCCTGGATGGGGTTCTTCTGGGCCTGTCGGGGCTTCTGGCCCTGGTTTGTGATCTGCGGGCCCTGTAGGGGCTTCTGGCCCTGGATGGGGTTCTTCTGGGCCTGTCGGGGCTTCTGGCCCTGGTTTGTGATCTGCGGGCCCTGTAGGGGCTTCTGGCCCTGGATGGGGTTCTTCTGGGCCTGTCGGGGCTTCTGGCCCTGGTTTGTGATCTGCGGGCCCTGTAGGGGCTTCTGGCCCTGGATGGGGTTCTTCTGGGCCTGTCGGGGCTTCTGGCCCTGGTTTGTGATCTGCGGGCCCTGTAGGGGCTTCTGGCCCTGGATGGGGTTCTTCTGGGCCTGTCGGGGCTTCTGGCCCTGGTTTGTGATCTGCGGGCCCTGTAGGGGCTTCTGGCCCTGGATGGGGTTCTTCTGGGCCTGTAGGGGCTTCTGGCCCTGGTTTGTGATCTGCGGCCTCTGGATGGGCTTCGGGGCCTGGATGGGGTTCGGGCCCTGGATGGGGTTCGGGCCCTGTCTGGGCTTCGTGCCCTGGATTGTGTTCTGCGCCCTCTGGCTGTACTTCGGGCCCTGGATGGGGTTCGGGCCCTGCTGCGGGGCATGGGTTTCCGAACTGCCCTACTTGAAGGCATGGCCGGTGTGGGCTCACTGGTGCTGCCTGTTCTGGGGGCAGAGGTGGTGGGTGCTGCAGTTGCCAGCTTTTTGGCTGCAGGAGGGGCACGAGGCTTGGGGCCCCTTTTTTGGGTACCTGAGGGTCCAGGGTCCCTTGGTGGGGCCGAGGTGGGAGTCTTGGATCTCAGTTTTCGGCCAGCTTGCTGGGACCTTGTGGTGGGGCCCTCCGCGGTCTTGCTTGCCTGGGGTCGCTTGCTGATCGCCTTTTTGGGTGCCATCGTACAGAAATGCTCAAAGAGAATGAGCTTGGGGGGAAGGGACCTTTAAATAATGAGCCCAGCGTGTGACGCCTATGCGCACGACTACGCGCTCGTACGAACGTACGTTCGAGCGGAACCAGGAAACCGCTGGGGTTTCACTTATCTGCTGCCTGGAAGAAGACTAAAGATGGCGCCCACTATCTTCACCCGTCAACAGGAAGAGATCCTCATGCTGGTAAGTGGCTGCCTGTGCATTTTAATCGAATAGTCAATGATGGCCTAAATGTAAATGATGCGTTTGGAACTAGTTTGGGGTCTCTTAATGTTTAATCACTGGCTCCTCACACTTCATCCTCAAGGGCCGAGCCTGGCCACGTTTTCACCTGTCTATGCTGATGTCCTAATTCGGCCAATTGCTCCGGCTTAGCAACAGTTAATTAACCTGTGGAGTAGCGGGGCGAGCTGTCAAACCTGGCCTGTCTCGGACCTTGATGCGGATGTTTGCGGAACACTGTTGTCCTAAGCCATAACAACACAACGGGAAGCCACACACGTGGTCCAAAAGCCTAAGCATTAGGCTACATCTTGGATGTTTAAACCATCCTAACATGCCATAGATGCAGGTGGCCTGATTCTTGATGTTGGCTATTATCTGTATGTACATGGTGTGTGATACATATAACATAAGACCAGACTGTCAATCACAGTCAACGTCCTCTTTAAGGCACTCCCCAAAAATGGCGGCCATTCGAAATGTGTGTGTTAATGACATTAAATACTCAACTTGTGATGCAACACATATGGGTCTGTGTGTAAAAGTAAAAGCTCTGTGTCCATTATGTTTTTCAGATCATGCTTCAGCGCCGGTATGACTTCGCGCCCAATGTGTGCGAGAAAAGGGACATCGCCTGGGAGATCATCGCCGAGATCCACCGTGTGACCAGCACCACCTTCACTCACACCCAGATAATGCAGCATTGGTCGGACCTGAAGCGTCTGCACATGCCCCGGGTGCGGAGGTTTTTTGGGATCCATTTCCCAAGTAAGTACAAAGCAATTGCATGGTATATGTTCCAAATGTCTAAGTTATGCCTTTATTTATAATGACTTTTCTTTGGTAGTGTTGGAAATGGATTTCAGAATTCGCCGCACCCGGAGACGTACAGGCCGACCAGTGCTGCATGACTCTGCATCTGTGAGTGAAGGTGGTGGATCTCCCGGGCGACGGACCTACCCCTCCTCTGTGGCCTCCTCAGACCAGCCCCTGGACCTTACCACAGAGGAGGGGCCAAGGCGCGTGGGCGTGGAGTCATACCTGGCCACGCATGGGGAAGGCTCTGGTATGTCACTCTTCATGTATAGGCACAAAGATATACATGGCAGGCCAAAAACTAAGTTATCCTTTATTATGTATTTGTAGAAGCTTCAGGAGCGGGTGAGATAGTGGAGGAGGAGGCAGCAGAGATGCTGGAAGGAGATCCTGGCGAAGGTGAGTGATGTCAGCCAGACTGGGAGCCAGATATGTTGGGGATAGTGACTCTCTACAAGTACTAACCAAATGTCACATGTTTCTCCAGGGACTTCTTCACAGCAGAGCCAGGACCAAGGGCAGCCTGTTGGCCCCAACCAGCCATCTGTCGGCCACCAACTCCGTAAGTCTCCATGCCATTATTCATATTAATGTTTGGTTAGCTAATAACACACACATAACTAAAGGCGTAGCCAATGTGTAGTTCACACTTTAATGTGGGCACTTCGTTAGCTTAAAGAGGACCCTAACTAGTATTAAGAACCAAAGACTTAGCCATCACACTGTACCTACAGATTAGAAACATGGAAAAACACCCTTCACCCATCTAATGCATGTTATTAGACAGAACAAAACCAATATTGGGGAATATGGAATGCACAATATTTACAGGCAGCATGGGATACAGATTGAAAAAAGGAAGGTGCTGCCATGCATTGTGTGAGTGATGACCTTTCCCTCAACCCAGCTATGCTCTGGATTCCCAACGCACCACTGTAACCTACTCCCCTGTACTTTATCCAACTCTCCACTCCTCATTAAGTGTTATGCTTCAGAGTCAAGATGGCGGCGCTGTAATCCCCAAAAAACCCTAACTAACTTTGAGGTGGTGCAGAATCATTTGTGAATAGTTTTTGGTTTTCATTAAATAATGTTGAAGGTCCGGTTTAAGGAGTTTAAACACTTACCTGTGGGAAATGCATTAACTGTATCCCTTTGAAGAAGGACATATGTCATGCATTTACATGTATTTGATTAACCCTAAATCTATTTCCAGCATACAAACCGGTCTGGGACTCCTATTTATGTTTATTTCTCTATTGGTTACAGGGATGATCCCCCAAACCTTGGCGGGAAAAAAAAAAAGAATTAAGGAGTTGGTGGCCGAGCTGCTGGCCATACAGGCGACGTTGGGGCCAACAGATGAAGAAGACGAGGAGGATTAGTGCCCTTGGTCCTGGCTCCTTGCTTCCAGTTGTTTTTAAATGTTTACAAATTTTTAAACTTTTTTTATTGGTTTGTTGAAAAACCAAAACAGTTGTTTTAAAAAAAAAAAAAAAAAAACCCAAAAAAAAAAAAGATTTCCAGTTAAAAAAAAAAAAACAATTTTAGGTGTTTTTACTTGGCGAAAACCAAAAAAAGTTTTACAATTATGCCCAAAAAAAATAAGAAAAAATTTTAAATAAATTATATTTTAAGCCTTCCAAAATGTGTCTTTTCTAATATGCACACACCCAAAAAATTACACAAACCAGAAACAACACACTTCGAAACATATAGACATATGTAAATTATGTGATATTCTTACGTTTTAGGGACCGAGAAATGAAGTTGGATGCAGCCGCTAAGGGGTTTAGGTAAGTTTGAGGGACCGATAAATGAAGTTGGATGCAAGCGCTAAAGGGTTTAGGTAAGTTTGAGGGACCGATAAATGAAGTTGGATGCAAGCGCTAAAGGGTTTAGGTAAGTTTGAGGGACCGATAAATGAAGTTGGATGCAAGCGCTAAGGGGTTTAGGTAAGTTTGAGGGACCGATAAATGAAGTTGGATGCAAGCGCTAAAGGGTTTAGGTAAGTTTGAGGGACCGATAAATGAAGTTGGATGCAAGCGCTAAAGGGTTTAGGTAAGTTTGAGGGACCGAGAAATGAAGTTGGATGCAGCCGCTATGGGGTTTAGGTAAGTTTGAGGGACCGAGAAATGAAGTTGGATGCAAGCGCTAAGGGGTTTAGGTAAGTTTGAGGGACCGATAAATGAAGTTGGATGCAAGCGCTAAGGGGGTTAGGTAAGTTTGAGGGACCGAGAAATGAAGTTGGATGCAGCCGCTACGGGGTTTATGTAAGTTTCTGGTTGAGGGTGCGCATGCGCAAGATCTTATAAACATACGAACGCACGAATCTAAGAGGCCAAAAACCAATGAAAACCAGAGGCAAACGCAAGTAATTGGAAGAGGTTGACGATGGAAGCAGCCGAAAAAACAGGCTGCCGCCGCAACAGGTGAGCACATGAACGTGATTTTTACGATTGGCAACTGACTGAGGCAAGTTCGGGAGATATCATACGAACGGACGTATCTTTTAGGATAGAAACGTATTTGCTTATTGAATCACTCGCAAGTTCATACGAACGCACGAGCGGACGTAAAAAATAGGATGATCGTGAGCCAAATCCAAGCTGTTACATGTTTCTTTGAATCAACCCTTATAGCAAAGAGCTGTGAACTGATTTCAGCCACTAGGGGGAGCTTTCCTTAAAATATCTCCTGAAAATAGGAACTGTTGATGCTTTATTTCAAAGCAAGACATGGGAAAAAATTCTGAAAATTCAATTAAAGTGATTGAGTAAAAGGAGGAAGTTAGAAGTGTAATTTGCACCTAAAACTTTCACTGAAGTAATGTGACAACTGTTTAATCATAAAGGGAACCCATGGTTTTAACTATTTTGGGTTTTGTCTGTGCCCCTGGGGTATCACCCTTTAGGATGCAACTGCTGTGCTTTGCCTAGTTTACTCACCTCACACAAGCGTGTTCTCCTCCAATAAGCATTCTGTGCAGACCATATGAATGAACAGCAAAAAATGATGCTTGCACGGTATACACAGCCTGGCATCAGCCATTCAGATAGGCCTATCAAGGGAGTGCACAGCAGCCAGAGGGATTCCACGCATGCCTCCATGGCCCGCACGTGCACCATGTGATTGCTGGCTTGATGTGTATACACATGGGGAATTTCTCAAAGCACAGCATCCCAAATCAGGATGCCCATTGTCTTTTAGACTCTAAGGCTGGATAAAATGAGAAATATAAATATATATATAAATATATATATATATATATATATATATATATATCCCTGTTACAAGTAGGTTACTCTTTTTAGACCATAATAATCTTCATTTTAGCTCTCTTTATTTTATTAAAGCAATATTTCCATTTTATGTCACATAGATTTTTCACATATGCCGAAATGAGCCCTGCAAATTTAGTAGGGTCGAAAGATTTTGTAATTCTTTTTTTCTATTACATTTCGTGGAGCTCTTGTGATAGCCAATGACCAGAGCCTGTGCTCTTGGGATCTGGGAGCATGCACCTTACTGCATAATAACTACACCCTCGTATTGATTAAAAAAAAAAACAGTTCTCATGGTCTGCACCTCTGACCTTCTCCTGAACTTGCTGGATTAAGACTGTATTGAGATTTCTTGACCCTAGAAAACTATCAGGTCACAAGAAAATACTCACCATCCAATTAAAATTTAGATAACTTTATCGTTTGTGGGTATATTCATACAAAGAACTATGCACTAATACATAGACATTGCAATGATTGATATTAACAATACTATTAATAAAGTGCTCTGTAGTCCACGCAAATATTTAAAAAAACATATTTGCTTCAGAACACTTCTATATTTCTCTCATTTTTTGATGATATGTTCTTTGTCAATGTTGCCAGCCACTGGTTATGCTTTATGAGCCTTAGTACCTTGGTGCACCCTCTGACCCTTTACCACTTGGGGTCTCATCAGTGGACAGGCATGTGTGACATACAAATGATGAAACCCTCTGCCTTCTGACAAATTGAGACCCTCAATATCATGTACTGAATACTACAATAAAATGTACAGATCTAACTGTGAACCTGGCATCAAATGTTCCTTGTTTGTATAAATGTATGTAAGCTGTACACAGATTCATCACACATGATTGCCGCTGCCTGATATTACTCTAGTCTCACTCTCATAGCTCACTATTCAAATTCAAAATGAAATCATAGAGACAGACTGCTAAAACCACTGTGGTGACACCCAGGAGCTATGATGGAGATCAAGTTGTGTGAAGGAAGGAAGTAGGCCCCACAGGCAGTGAAATCAATTAGAATCCAGAGACCAGATTGATGTAGGGGATGTGGCTATGACTGGGTTGTGTGATGGTTGCATACCGGGGGGGGCTATCCAGGTATCTGTTGTTTGGCTCTGCATGCAGTCTGTGTAAAGTTGGTTGCCTTTTACTCGTTACAGTTAACCCTATCACCTTCATTAATTTGCTATGCACTTTGTATAGCAGTGGGAAACACCCATTTGGTCCACTTTATAAAACTTTAGGCTGTCTCTATAATGCTAAAGAAATATTACACCTGCACGACTGAGAGAATCTGGAGGGAGCATTTTGAGCATACTAAAGACCCTATTGTTGCAAAGAGATGCCACATCCCTTATAGTCAGAGGCAAAGGTTCTTTCTGTCCAGTAGCTCCCGGGCATATATTACATGGCTATTTTAAAGCCTAGGAGTTGGGACTTCTTGATAGATGGGCAATGTTAGAAGTTATTATTTTTCTGCAGTAAAGAATGGATGCTTAGAACCAACTTCCAGCAGAGGTAGTTGGAAATCAACAATACGTGAATTTAAAAATGCCTGGGATAAGCTTACTGTATATCTATTCTATGTTAAAGAGAAGAGAGGAGCTTTCCTAGAATGGAAAGTATTTGCACAGTACCCAATACAAGGACAGACAGCATTACCCATCTATCCTGGCAGAAGGTGGAGCTATGCAAATCATCTCTATATGTCTCTGTGCCATCCAAGGCCCTTAGCCCCCCTATATTAAGGGTCTCTCCACATACTGGCTTGCGACTCTGTTTAAGCTAAAGAGAACATATACACATAAAGACAGACTAGATGGACCATCTTCTGCCCTTAATCTTCTATGTTTGAAGTGGACCAAAACCCAGGGTACTCAAAAGTTTTGAGTATCCTGGGCTTTGTTCCTTTCCCCGGGGGCACTCCGAGCTGTGTGAACCCCCCCCCCCCAGATCGCCGCAGCAACTCACCTTATCCCGGTCCCTTGGCGCGTCTAAGAGCAGCGACTCTGACGGCCGCGTCATCTGCCTCCCTTTAACAGGGAGCGTACCTGCACCTGTCATTCACAAATGCCTGGAGCGGGCACACGCACTGCTATAGAGAAGTAGAGGATGCATCTGTCAGAGCCGCTGCTCTTAGACGCATTGTGGGACTGGGATAAGGTGAGTTGCTGTGGCAATCTGGGGGGTTTCACACAATGGGGCACCCCCGATCAGGTTCCCCCTTGGAAAGGACCAAAACCCAGGATAGTCAAAATACTGGGTTTTGGTCCACTTTAAAAGTCAGTAGGAGATGTTGTGGCATGTTTCCAGAGTTTACAATTACCTGTCAGTTAAAGCTACATTGGTCTGTCACTTCTTTTTGTCGTTTTATGCAACGTTTTGCACCATTTTTAATGGTATAATTTGGTCTATGCCTCCTTTATTAATATGGTTCAATTTTACTCCTAAGAATCTAAAGTAGAACTCGAACTTGCTACACTGAATTTCTTGCAACGTCATGTTAACTTGGTTTTTGAGATACAACAAAGGACATAGAGAATGAATTATAACTTGTGGATGTCAATGTTTTAAAGGTCCTAAAGCAATGGTATAGTAGTGCTAGGCGGCACAATCATCAGGTTTGCAAATTCTGCTCTAAGGCACTCCATGTCTTCTGATATCTCTTTTGACCTTGTGTTCCATCCCCAGTTTTATCTAAAGCAGAATTCAGCTCATGGGCCTCGATTCAGTTGATTCAGTATTCAGCTCATAGTCCTTGATTCCGTTGAAAAAAATTCTCATGGTAGTAAAAATTCACTTGGCCTGCGAATTTCACTGTTACTGTATCACCAGACAGGAAGACAATGGCAGTCAGTAACACTTTCTACTGCAGTGTTAAAAGGAATAAGAAGATTTTTTAGGAGTAAAAAGTGCCATTGGCTTTCATTGTTTTCCTGGCTTGTGATTCAGCAACATTCTCAGGCTTTTTTCTCATAAAATGAATTTTTACTACCATGAGAATTTTTTTCAACTCTTATTGAATCGAGACCATAGCCTGTGATCAACTTGATCAGGACAAGCAGAGCTCATCTGTTGACCGAATGTTTGCATTCCTGTGGGACCTACAGTACCATATAATCACTTTTCTGAGATCTTGAAAAAAAAAATATATATATGTATATATATAATAAATATTGAAAGCGTTTTCTTTGCTTGCCACCTTCCATGCTTTTACTTTCCTCTTGGACTGACATATTGCATCCTGCATATATATATGTAAACCAATACTTTACACAAAGTGTAATTGTGGGCACTGCGGAATGTTTCCAATGTTCTGAGAAGCAGATATTACAAAAATGACTTTGCCTCTTTCTTGTGTATCAAACGGTCTCCTCTCTGCTTAGAGTAATAGAGTATAGTAAGTGTGTGTCCTATGGTAATTACTAGGAAGAAACCAGCTAGGTATAAATCTAGCAGGCTTTTTGGCCTTGTCAGATTAAAACTTACCTATCAACCCGCTCCAGTCCTTTACATCTTCCTAAATCCGCGCTGGTGGCAGAATTTACGACCAGGAATTGCATTTTGCAAAATGATTAAACTTCCCAAACATCCATAAAAAAGTTGCAAGCGGTTGTTCTATGGGTTTTATTTATTTTATTTTTTCCTTCACAGGCTGCTTAATTTATAAGACTGGGTGGGGGAGGGGGTGGCTTGGGGAAGGATGGCGTTAATGGTTCACAGACACACAGAAATTCTGCAGCTCGCTCTCTTTTTTTTAGATTATTGTATATGGCTGCATTGTTGTCACGTACAAAAATGGATTAGCCATGATAAACTACTTCAGGAGCCATGGAAAGAAGTTAACCCTTTCCTTTTATCCAAAGACGTGCCTCTTAATAAAAAGGCGGTAGCTGGTATTTTGCGATTTTACACTGTATTTAAATGACAGATATCTGCAGACTAGAAAGAAAAAGAACTTGAAGTGTAAAATGCTGGTAATATGGCATGAAACAGGGCTAAATATTAGTTAGGCTGACTGCAGATCTGTTGTAATCTATTCTTTTCACACCTCACAACCCATCCTTTTGGCCAGGTCACAGAAACCGTTAGCTAATTAGAGATCCTCTGGCAACGTGCTGCTCCTGGACACTGTCACTGCTGTCTTGCTGCCTGCACTGTATTCTCTCTTTGTATATTTTTCGATGTTATGCATGCTAAATCCATCCTCCTACTATTCCCTTTGCAAATCAATTATAAATAGTTTGGGCAGAGTGCCAGATGTCGCACTGTAGCACCTTCCTGGTTTCGACACATGGATAAAAGAACAAACCATCTACTCATTTGCTTTAGCAGATGGTAATTGAAAAACCTTGCCCTATCTTGTGTGTTTTGGGATATGTACAGGAAAGGAAGCCAAAAAATATGCCATGATAATACCAACTCATTCTGTTATGGACCACATTAGCACCTTGGCATCATTCTAGGTGTTCTAATGTCATGTTCTTCTGAGAGAGGTCAGTAAAAAATTACATCTAAACAATTTAAGATAAATAAACTTTTACATGTTTCAGCTACAGACTACTGTTCACACAAACGCTAAACATTATACTATACTCAACAATAAAAATATGCTATTTCACCCAGTTGTTTAAGTGGATATATTTTCTTTGAGCCTTCTGTTGCAGACGCGCTCACTGTACTGATGGACCTCATGAAGTTGCTTTAATGGCAACCACCATGGGCATTTGTATAGAAAAATGCTGCTGCCTGACTTGTATGTACATATGAATGTACATTTGAATGTACATATAGTATGTACTAATCCATTTCAGCTTTGTTGCCTAAAGGATCATGAAATTGTGTAATATTAAAAACCCATATAAACACGTTGGCTAGTGAGAGGAGGGGTCACTATTAAGCCCAAACTCAATGTCACCCGATTTCCTCTTCCTTCCCTTAATAAAAATAAAAAACAAGCCATGCTGCAACAAGCCATATACGTGACCCTTTCTTCGCCATCCAACATATTTATATGCATTTTTATTATTGGCCCATTTTTTCGTGATAGTGCTCCTTTAGATAATCCAATGTATGGTTCCCAGCATAGCCACCAGGCTGTATTTCCTATAGGGAACCAATGAATGGCCTATACCTTGCACAACATTTGATCATGTAAAATATCATTGGCAAGGCTGGGGCATAGTGAATGGGCAGTAGGTGGAGCATTTTGTATGCTCCAACCAATAGCATTCACTGGATGTAATTGTGAAATATGCATTACTGACTATTGCATGAAACACAACAAATTCTCTTTCTTCCATTCTGGCAGTCAACAATACCTTATTTATGATGAAACCCAAAATCCAATAAAGCATGGCTAGTTGTTACAAATGCAGTGTGGAAGACTGTTCCGTCTTCTGGCTCCTGGGTTAGACTGCTCTAGTATACAAAAAATCATGCTAACACGTTTGAGTGCTCAAAAAGTGATTTATGTGAGAATTGTCCAGTAAAATATAAAATGTGCTGCAATTCCCACTTTGATCACTGGATGCGAGTATAAGACCACTAATAGAATAGAGGATTCAATTCAGACTCATGGTGTAGGATCCCCCTGTAGTGTAAGACAAAATTCTTGAACCCAGCTGTGAGTGTTCTTCCTGGACACCAACCTGATTCTAAGCTTACACCTAGTGGGACCATTGGAAATCTTGAACCTACATAGTGAAGAAGGTTCCCCTAACACTCCTTACCCTGTGTAATTCCCGGCCTAATTTACTAAAAGCTAGTGTTCACATGTTTGGTGGAACCCCTAATCTTTTGTGATTATATGACAACTATGTCCTATACCAAATGAACCCAAGCCTGATTAACTGTCACATGCTGATAAGCAATTGTACCTGTGTCCTTTTGTCTTAAGGACACAAGACAATTTAAGCCTTACACTCACTCAAACATCCTTAGGAAGTAAATATACCTATGCTGGTTTTCTGCCAAGTGATGCAATTTATTTGGCCTGTGAACTGTGAATTTCACCTTAATGTGGATAAAAGTATTAAACTTTTCTGTTCATAATCCTGCAACAATAAAACAAGTTAATGCTTTCACCTATCCTGTTTGCCATTGAGTGACTGTTTGCTGCGGTCTCATTAACCCTTACCCTCGGCTACCTTACCTGTGTGCAGTGACATTGCCTGAGATAGGTGGCACCGTGTCATACTTTGGATTGCAAAATAAAGCTGATCGTATTTACTGTTGGTTAACCCTGATACTTTCTGGTACAAGAATTTACAGGACAATCTTGAAGCCCATGAGTTGTGAAACACCTTAAAACCAAGGTAATGTGCTATTTATATGCAAAAGCAGGTGCCCCACTCATGATCCTCCATGAAAGGTCAAAACATTTCTTTTCTTACTGCTGTCATATTCATGACAGGTCTTCTTTTGTGGACTTTTGGACCCGTTCTGAACCCAATTGTCCTCACTTATCACTCTCTCTCCCATCCAAGCATGAAGAACACTTTTTTTTTTTGGGGGGGGGGGGGCAGTCATATCTATCCAAATTCATCTCCTTCTTTTTGTGTACATGCTGTAGATTAAACTAGTGAGGTTTGTAAATGCCTGTGTCCCCTCTGTATCCATGTAAATGTGCAGACTCGTATAAAAAAATTACAATCCTAGAACAGTCCCCCCCACCTTTGATCAGTGTTCTACTCCCTCCCTTGTCTTAAAGTGGACCAAAAGACCCTTACATTTAAAAGACTCTAGGACCTAGTGAAAAACCCTCTTCACTCTAATTGGGGATGCCACAGTGTATAACAAAAACCCTCGAATCCTCCCAAAACCCCCTACCATAACACATGCATTGGGTCTCTTGGCGATATCCCACAAGCATCCCATAACCTGCGTGCATCTGCATCAGGCACATATTAATGGATGATGGAGGATGTGTGCAGGCATTATTATGCACAGCAATAAATGTTGAATGGAGGAGAGCCCATGCATAGATCATGGTAGCTGGGGTTCAATTTGAGTTAATGGGCCAACTGGGGGTTTAACACACAGAATTATTCCAAATTGGGCTTACTGTACTGATTTGTTCACTGGAGCAAAAGGGGACATGCCAGGCACTACCTCTGCATGCCTCCTCTGTACAAGGCAGAGGGGCACACCTGAACACTGCAGGACCCAATGTCGGGATTGAGTAGGAGGACCAATACCCACTCTGATCGGGATGCCCCACTACGTGAAACCCCTCAAGTCGCCCCCCAAAATACTCACCTCCTCTCCCTGTCCATCAGCGCATGTGCAAGCCATGTCGCATCCCCGCTATTCCTTTTGCAGGGCGCATGCTAACACCAGGTATTTGTGAATGGCTGGCACAGGCATCCTCACTGATGTGCTCGGCGGAGCCAGCTAGACTCGGCTCCTTAGATGAGCCAAGCCGTGATCGCATCAGCGCAGTCATGCGCGCTGATTGGACAGGAGGCCATCATGCGGTGTAGGACCGGAGAAGGATGAGTCAAATTGGGTGACCTGGGGGGTTTCACACAGTGGGGCATCCTGCATCGGGTAGCCTCAGGGGCAAGAACCAAAACCCAGGATAGTCAAAACCCACTTTAAGTAGCCAGATAATCCAGAAGCAGCTGTAGAGGAAAAGAGGTATTTTCACAGCTTTGCCCAGACAGGGATTTTTAAGAAATTTACACATGCAGGTCCACTCTTTTAAAATGCCCACCCCCCGCCCCACAAAATTTCACCACTCCCCAGTCATCCACTAAAAAACAAGACAAACATATCATCTGACTTTTTGCAATCCACTTCACAGTCTCCACCTTGGTTTCAATACTTTACAACACAAAACACATGGCACCATGCTTAGCACATACTATGTGTGACTAGGGATGATCTAGTTTGGGCTAATAGTTAAATTTATCCCATATATTGCCTATTCAGTTCAGTCTGGCCAGATTTGAATAACAGCAATTGTTATTTAAAAAAAATTCTCTCATACCTACCGCAAGTTGTAATAGTGAGACCAGGCTTCATAATTCACAAATCTGACTTTCTTATATAATGTATATAAATAGAGATGAGCGAACTTTTGAAAAATTCGATTCGACTGATTCGACGAATTTTCTGACAAAAATCGATTCTTGACGAATCGCTATTAAAAACAGCTATTTTTGAGCCTCCTAGAGCCTCAATAGGGTTGTAAACCCTTCTGCCTTGCTGTAACACGCATAGGATGCGTGCTGGGTTAGTGAAATAATGCTGTAAATAATTATCACATGCAGATCAGAGGCATCGCTAATAGAATCGCAAAGCGGCTCAATTGTTGAGTTGAAGTGGCATCACTATGAGAGGCCCCTATAGTGCCTGAAAAACACACCCTAGAGCTGGCAGCAGCAGGAGCCCAAAAATTAGCTGAATCACACCCTGGAGTTGCAAGCAGGAGCCCAAACATTGCTTTAAAGAGACACTGGAGTTGGCTGCAGGAGGCCAAAAATTGGATGACTCACACCCTGGAGTTGCAAGCAGCAGCAGCAGCAGGAGCAGCAGCAGGAGCAGGAGCCCAAACATTGCGTGAAAGAGACACTAGAGTTGGCTGCAGGAGGCCAAAAATTGGATGAATCACACCCTGGAGTTGCAAGCAGCAGCAGGAGCACAAACATTGCTTTAAAGAGAGACTGGAGTTGGCCGCAGGAGGCCAAAAATTGGATGAATCACACACTGGAGTTGCAAGCAGCAGCAGCAGGAGCCCAAACATAGCTTGAAAGAGACACTGGAGTTGGCAGCAGGAGCCCAAAAATTGGCTGAATGACACCCTGGAGTTGCAAGCAGCAGCAGGAGCCCAAACATAGCTTGAAAGAGACACTGGAGTTGGCAGCAGGAGCCCACAAATTGGATGAATCACACCCTGGAGTTGCAAGCAGCAGCAAGAGCACAAACATTGCTTTAAAGAGACACTGGAGTTGGCTGCATGAGTCCAAAAATTGGATGAATCACACCCTGGAGTTGCAAGCAGCAGGAGCCCAAACATAGCTTGAAAGAGACACTGGAGTTGGCTGCAGGAGGCCAAAAATTGGATGAATCACACCCTGGAGTTGCAAGCAGCAGCAGCAGCAGGAGCCCAAACATTGCTTGAAAGAGACACTGGAGTTAGCTGCAGGAGCCTAAAAATTGGATGAATCACACCCTGGAGTTGCAAGCAGCAGCAGGAGCCCAAACATTGCGTGAAAGAGACACTGGAGTTGGCTACAGGAGCCCAAAACTGGCCGGGAAGGACAGCTTTTCCAGGGCAAACTCTGCTAGCTGCGGCCACAAGCCAAGTTTGGCTGCCCAGAATTCCAGTGGATCCTCAAGGTGTGTTGGCATGGTGTCATGTCAAGGTATGACATGACCTGCTGGTTCAGGTCCTGCTCCAGGTCTTCCTGCTGCTCATGAGTAGCCTCACTATGCGGGTGTAGAAAGCTACTCATTAGCGACTGAAGACTGAGGCTGCTGCTGCTCCTGCCAACCCCCCCAGCAGCCATGGCAGTGGAAGGTGAGCGCAGAGGTCCCCCCGAGTCAGACCTGCGAGAGTATGGACCATGGCGCAGATAGGCATCGGCCAACTGACTACGTAGAATGTCTTTGTAGTAGTTCAGTTTGTCCTCCCTCTCGGCGGGTTTAAAAAATGACCCCATTTTGTGCCGGAAGCAGGGGTCCAATAAGGTGGAGAGCCAGAAGTCATCCTGCCGACAAATGGAAACAATTCTGGGGTCACTACGCAAGCACGTGAGCATGCTTCCTGCCATTTGCGCAAGTGACTCGGAGGGACTACCTGTCTCCATCTCCACTGCATACTGCCACGGTGTGTCTGGGTCCTCTGTCTCTCCTTCCTCACAACCCTCTAGCTCCTCTAGCTGCTCCTGCTCCTCCTCTCCTGTCCGCTGACTAGATAAACCAGCCATTTCGCCAAGCCTAAACTGTGCTTCACTGGGCCACTCCTCCTCCTCTTCCTCCTCCTTCTCCAGTTCAGCTCCAACGGGGTTCATGTGGCCGTAAGATGTAGACGCCATGTCTCCAGTGCCCTGACCAGCCATGGTTTCCAACATGTGCTGTAGTACATGAAGCTGTGGAATCACGTTGTTCATCCCGTAATCCTGCCGACTGACAAATAAAGTGGCTTCCTCAAAGGGCCTGAGCAAACGGCAGGTGTGGCCATGTTACCCGCCTGCGGATGCTTCAGGAAAAACTGCCACACTGCTGAGTAGCTACTTTTCCCACCAACAGGCCGCACTGATTCACTGCTACTGTTGCAGGAACCCCTGCTCCACTACCTCCCAATAAGGTAGCCTGCCGTGCAGCAGGTGCTCTACCCCGGCCCCGGCCCTGTTTGGCTCCAGGCTTTACATTTGTGCCCCCATGCTGACTGCCAACCATACTGCTAACACCTTGCTGCCTCAGCTGCTGACTCCGGGGCAACATGCGCCCCTCTTCTCCTGATCATGACGATGAAGCCCCTTCTGCACTAGGCTCCCAAGTGCGATCGGCTTCTTCATCATCATCATCATCACCGAGTTGTGGCTGCACGTCACTGATGTTCTCAATTTCCTCAACAGTGTTTGGCGCAGGAGCTGGAACGCTCGCAACACCCATGACACTATCTGTCTGCCTCCACTAGAAGCCACCTCCATTTCTTGGCTGGGCAGTAGTTGCTGACTGTCCTCTATCTGATCGTCCTCCTCACTAAAGAGTGGAGCTGAACCCAAAGCATAGGATACGTCGCTGGGGGAGGGAACGGCGTAGGACAGAGACAATGGGAGGACAGGGACTGCTCTCGGGGCATGCCAACTCAGGGTTGTGTCAGAGGAACCTACCGACCCTAGACTGGGGGTCTCAGATGTAACTTGTGATTATGTGGATGACTGCGTTAACCAATCTACCACGGCAGATGTGTTACTGGTGGAGACACGACCGCTAGCAGATACTGGCAGATCAGGTCTCTCACCGTGACTCCTGCTGCCACTCGCCCCTAGTCTGCTGCAACCTCTGCCTGCTGAATCTTGGCCTCTGCCACTCCTCTTTGAACATCCTGGCACTTGTCTGCCTGACATTTTTATGTATTTGAAATGCGCAATAGGTACTTTAAAAAATGTGTTTACTTTAAAAAGCAGAAGCTAAATAAAGTGAGGAACTGCTTCTCTGCACCAGATACTATGAAAATTGACAATATGGGATACCCTGTGGCCTGGTGTTTTGACGGCAGGACAAAAACCAATTCAAAATGCAATAGCTTAATAAAGCTGAGGATGAACAAGGGTATATAGCATAACAGATAGGGTGCAACGTGCAGGTTTGGGATACCCTGCGGCCTGATGTTTTGACAGCAGGACAAAAACCAATTCAAAATGCAATAGCTTAATAAAGCTGAGGCTGAACAAGCTTATTTAGTATAACAGATAGGGTGCAACGTGGTGGTTTGGGATTACCATGCGGCCTGGTGTTTCGACAGCAGGACAAAAACCAATTCAAAATGCAATAGCTTAATAAAGCTGAGGATGAACAAGGGTATATAGCATAACAGATAGGGTGCAACGTGCAGGTTTGGGATACCCTGCGGCCTGATGTTTTGACAGCAGGACAAAAACCAATTCAAAATGCAATAGCTTAATAAAGCTGAGGCTGAACAAGCTTATTTAGTATAACAGATAGGGTGCAATGTGCAGGTTTGGGATACCCTGCGGCCTGGTGTTTTGACAGCAGGACAAAAACCAATTCAAAATGCAATAGCTTGATTAAGCTGAAGATGAACAAGGGAATTTAGTATAACAGATAGGGTGCTACGTGCAGGTTTGGGATACCCTGTGGCCTAGTGTTTTGGCAGCAGGACAAAAACCAATTCAAAATGCAATAGCTTAATTAAAATGAGGCTGAACAACGCTTATTTAGTATAACAGATAGGGTGACATGTGCTGGTTTGGGATGCCCATGTGGGCTGTTGTATTTAAAGCAGACAAAACCCAATTCAAAATGCAATAGCTTAATTAAAATGAGGCTGAACAACGCTTATTTAGTATAACAAATAGGGTGACATGTGCTGGTTTGGGATGCCCACGTGGGCTGGTGTATTTAAAGCAGACAAAGCCCAATTCAAAATGCAATAGCTTAATTAAAATGAGGCTGAACAACGCTTATTTAGTATAACAGATAGGGTGACATGTGCTGGTTTGCGATGCCCATGTGAGCTTGTGTATTTAAACCAGACAAAAACCAATTCAAAATGCAATAGCTTGATTAAAATTAGGCTGAACAACACTTATTTAGTATAACAGATAGGGTGACATGTGCTGGTTTGGGATGCCCATGTGGGCTGGTGTATTTAAACCAATTCAAAGTGCAATAGCTGAATTAAAATGAGGCTGAACAACGCTTATTTAGTATAACAGATAGGGTGCTACATGCAGGTTTGGGATACCCTGCGGCCTGGTGTTTTGGCAGCAGACCAAAAAACAATTCAAAATGCAATAGCTTGATTAAGCTGAGGATCAACAAGGCTTATTTAGTATAACAGATAGGGTGACGTGCTGGTTTGGGATGCCCATGTGGGGTGGTGTATTTAAAACAGACAAAAACAATTCAAAATGCAATAGCTTGATTAAGCTGAGGATGAACAACACTTATTTAGTATAACAGATAGGGTGCTACGTGCAGGTTTGGGATACCCTGCGGTCTGGTGTTTTTTTGACAGCAGGACAAAAAACAATTCAAAATGCAATAGCTTGATTAAGCTGAGGATGAACAACGCTTATTTAGTATAACAGATAGGGTGCTACGTGCAGGTTTGGGATACCCTGCGGCCTAGTGTTTTGACAGCAGACCAAAAACCAATTCAAAATGCAATAGCTTGATTAAGCTGAGGATGAACAACGCTTATTTAGTATAACAGATAGGGTGCTACGTGCAGGTTTGGGATACCCTGCGGCCTGGTGTTTTTTTGACAGCAGGACAAAAAACAATTCAAAATGCAATAGCTTGATTAAGCTGAGGATGAACAACGCTTATTTAGTATAACAGATAGGGTGCTACGTGCAGGTTTGGGATACCCTGCTGCCTAGTGTTTTGGCAGCAGACCAAAAACCAATTCAAAATGCAATAGCTTGATTAAGCTGAGGATCAACAAGGCTTATTTAGTATAACAGATAGGGTGACGTGCTGGTTTGGGATGCCCATGTGGGCTGGTGTATTTAAACCAGACAAAAAACAATTCAAAATGCAATAGCTTGATTAAGCTGAGGATGAACAACGCTTATTTAGTATAACAGATAGGGTGCTACGTGCAGGTTTGGGATACCCTGCGGCCTAGTGTTTTGACAGCAGACCAAAAACCAATTCAAAATGCGATAGCTTGATTAAGCTGAGGATGAACAACGCTTATTTAGTATAACAGATAGGGTGCTACGTGCAGGTTTGGGATACCCTGCGGCCTGGTGTTTTTTTGACAGCAGGACAAAAAACAATTCAAAATGCAATAGCTTGATTAAGCTGAGGATGAACAACGCTTATTTAGTATAACAGATAGGGTGCTACGTGCAGGTTTGGGATACCCTGCGGCCTAGTGTTTTGACAGCAGACCAAAAACCAATTCAAAATGCAATAGCTTGATTAAGCTGAGGATGAACAACGCTTATTTAGTATAACAGATAGGGTGCTACGTGCAGGTTTGGGATACCCTGCGGCCTAGTGTTTTGGCAGCAGACCAAAAACCAATTAAAAATGCAATAGCTTGATTAAGCTGAGGATGAACAACGCTTATTTAGTATAACAGATAGGGTGACATTTGCTGGTTTGGGATGCCCATGTGGGCTGGTGTATTTCAACCAGACAAAAACCAATTCAAAATGCAATAGCTTGATTAAGCTGAGGATGAATAACGCTTATTAAGTATAGCAGATAGGGTGACATGTGCTGGTTTGGGATGCCCATGTGGGCTGGGGTTTTTACAGCAGACACAAAAAAAATGTAAACTAATCGAGTTATAAGAAATGCTTGTGTGTAACAGATAGGCAGGTTAAATATGCCACTGCCAACATGGCATGCACAGTGGCAAGGGATTTTTACAGCACAAACAAAAGCAATTTAAAACTGATCTGGCAAATCAAGTCAAATGAAAATAAAAAAAAGCTTTCCGTGTCACTTTCTCTGCTGTCCCTACCTCGATCTTTCCCGATTTTTCCCTGTCTTTCCCTATCTTTACCTGGTTCTTTCTGGCACTCTGTGGGTCTCCCTGACTCTCCCTGACTCTCTCTTAGTCTCTCCCTGTCTCTAAACAGCTCCTTTGTGGCCGCAATACAAGGCTGGAATGCGCACCAGCAAGATGGCCGTCGTTTATATAGCGCTGTGACGTCACTGGGGCTCCTGGCTGCTGATAGGCTGCATGTGACCTTCCCATGATAAATTGCCCCAGGGGATATGTCCAGACATGTCCATCCACCATTTTACAATGCCTGTAATTGAAGTAAATGGAGTTTAAAGGTAAACTTCGATCGATCGAATCGCGGGGAAATTCGGATTCATTCAGAATCGAATATTTCCTTAAATTCGGAACGAATTCGGGCTCGTCCAGATCGATTCGCTCATCCCTATATATAAACCTCTTAATGCATAATAACGGTGTCTTATTTTAAAAAGGAAGTACAGTCTAAATAAACTTCCTCTATTCTTTCCTAATACCAGTTTAGGGGCAGCCCGATCTGGGATGCAGCAAAGCCTGGCCTGCTCCATGTCAGGCATACCGATAATCCCCACTTCCATGTTCAGATAATTTCTGTGTGGTTCCAGGCTATAGAGATAGATCTACTGTAAGGGACTTGGAAAGGGCAGTCAACAGTTTCCATGGCACCCTAGGCTATTCAAAGGTGATTGGCCATTGCTTGAATAAAGCTGGCAACGCCCCTCAGTCCAGTACCTATCTGCCTATCTGAATGGCTTGGCACCGGAATGTGAGCACCTCCCAAAGATGCAGTGATGAGGCCACTATTGTTTACATCGGTGAGAGAGTCCTGGAAGCAGATGAGTGTTGTGGTGCTCTTGAGGAGAGGGGGGGGTTCACATAGTGGGAAATCCCGATCTGGACATTTTAGATACCAGGGCCAGTGGCCTTTTAGATAACACGGCTGTGCCACTAGGGCTTTGTTCCGCTTTAAGTGTCATATAGATGTAATTTTATGTTTTCCAAGAAATCTCATGAATGATATTTTGTCTCAGGGCTCTTTTGATCATTGAAATCCATCTGAAACACTTGGGATAATTTGCCAGGTAAGCCCAATTAAAGGAAAACTACTTAATAGGGACTTTCCACATCATTAAACAGAATTTCACATAAAGAAGGTTTTTACTTAATTTGTTGGATTAAGACAGGAGCTGATAAAATGGATTTACAAATCAGCAAACATGCATTCAATGCTGTTGGTACCTCTGGAGTCCCGGAGGCCTCATGTAGAATCCTCTCGAGGCTTGCAGTTGAGGTAATGAATCGTACTATTCGGCCACCCGTAACCAGTGCTTCTAAGCAGAAACTATTGCTGTGTGCCCAGATATACATGAAGGCTCAAACAAACATACTGATTTACTGATAAGTGTCCTGCAGCCCTGGATGGTCTAGATGGATGGAGTAGTGGATGGTTGGTGGATGGCTGTCACATCAACAAGGAGATAGAAGTGTCATGGACCTTGGTACTAGTCCAGCTAGCTAGTCCAAAGTGGCTGTAGGTTTTTTGCAGTGTGATTCTTTAGTCCCTGAAGCCAGTTTATGACACCGCTACCTCCTTGGTTTGGTACACCAAACCAAGCCAAACTCCTGGAGGGTGGCCTGGAGTAGTACTCCTTAGGATAAGGGACAGGGAAAAGGGCTATGTATGCATTGCTTAGGCGCCTTGATTGGAGAACACTGAGCTGTTTGTGTGTGCCAATTAAGCTGGGAGTAACTGAAAAAACATAGAACCTGAGTGCCAGGAGCTCCAGTTGTTTGTTGCTATATAATTGACCCTGTCTGTGAATAAAGACTTTCTCATTGAGCCTTTTTAGATCCTCAAGTTGATCTAAATTAATGGGGGTGTCTGCTGGCTTCCCTCTTCTAGTAACTGAGTGAGTACCTTTCCAGCCCTTTCCTTAGCCCAGGGAGAGTCCCCTTACAAGCCAATTTTTCATTTGCATCCAATCCTCCTCTAAAAGAACACTCAAACTGCATCAGGTGTCTCTGTATATGCACACTTGCAATCCTATGGACTTATTCTGCACTTTGCTGATAGAGATACCAGCCATAGACTAACATACTGACCACCAGTAATTTACCTCTTTAAATCTGCCTTTAATTTTGTGAACCAATAATGTAAACACTCATCTGCAAATCGTAACAACTTTCTGACTTCCAATTTTCTACAAATTGTCGTCATTAACCTAATAACCAAAGCCTTTCATTCTCTCTTTATTCCCTTCATTTTTAAGACACAAAGCTGACATTTTTTTCACTCCTGGACTAATTAAAGCCGTGCTGATTTATCCTTGAATGAAATCCAACATTTCCTCCCTGGAGCATAATATTTTTGCCTCTAGTTAATTGAATTCAATGTGCTGTTTATGATGTATTTTTAAGAACCTCTTAAATACAAACTTGGATTGCTCTGTTCATTAATTTTGAATTTCATCTAGTCAGAAACACAGTTTTATCTGTGGGGAAGGATTGTGGATATCAATTGGTAATTTTAATAAAAACCCAACTGCTTTTTAATAACTGAAGCTAAAAGGCATTGGTTATTATTGCAAGCTAATTAAATCAATACGTTGTTAAACTGGTGTCTTTATAGCTATTGCCGAAAAGCAACATTTGTCTATTTGATTTTTTTCTTTGCCTTTTATTCTTGTTAGCTGCTTGAAACCGTATCCTATTTGGAATTAACCCAAGCCATCCGTGACCAGAAGAACCCGATAATCTTTTGTGATAATTTCAAGTTTATTATTTTTAAATCGGTGTTTACAGTTATGTTTAGGGATGAGCGAATCGATCCGGACGAACCCGGATTCGATCCGAATTTCAGGAAAAATTCGATTCGGATCGAATCCGAATTTCCCCGCGATTCGATCACTCGAAGTTTTCCTTTAACATCCATTCATTTACATTACAGGCATTCTAAGATGGCGGGCGGGACATGTCTGGACATGTATCCCGCGCCAGTGCAAGCTGGGGCAGTCACATGCAGCCTATCAGCAGCCAGCAAGCCCGGTGACGTCACACAGCGGTATTTAACGGCGGCCATCTTGCTTTTCCTCATTTCTCTATTGCATTCGTGACAGACAGACAGAACGCTGTGTAGCTGAGGCAGTTAGACAGGCTGGAGACAGGGACAGACAGGGACAGGCTGGAGACAGGCAGGAGACAGGCAGGAGACAGACAGGAGACAGACAGAAAGCCAGGGAAAGGTAGGAAAAACGGAGCTGGCTGACAGGGAGATTTTTTTTTTTTCATCCAGCCTTTGTTAGCGTTTTCAGGCTGCTTATAGTAACTAACTGTGCATATATACTGAACTGATCTTAAGTCTGCTGTGAGGCATCCCATTCTGTGACTAAAGCAGCCTCTGTTTAAGACCATATAAGCATTTGCTCTTATCATATTTGAAATTAGGCCTGATAAAGACACTTTTGCTGGCCAAAGCCCTACTGGACCCTGCCAGCTCGATTCCTGCCCGGGGCATCCCATTCTGTGACTACAGCAGCCTCTGTTTAAGACCATATAAGCATTTGCTCTTATCATATTTGAAATTAGCCTGATAAAGACACTTTTGCTGGCCAAAGCACTACTGTACCCTGCCAGCTCGATTCCTGCCCGGGGCATCCCATTCTGTGACTAAAGCAGCCTCTGTTTAAGACCATATAAGCATTTGCTCTTATCATATTTGAAATTAGCCTGATAAAGACACTTTTGCTGGCCAAAGCACTACTGTACCCTGCCAGCTCGATTCCTGCCCGGGGCATCCCATTCTGTGACTAAAGCAGCCTCTGTTTAAGACCATATAAGCATTTGCTCTTATCATATTTGAAATTAGGCCTGATAAAGACACTTTTGCTGGCCAAAGCACTACTGGACCCTGCCAGCTCGATTCCTGCCCGGGGCATCCCATTCTGTGACTACAGCAGCCTCTGTTTAAGACCATATAAGCATTTGCTCTTATCATATTTGAAATTAGCCTGATAAAGACACTTTTGCTGGCCAAAGCACTACTGTACCCTGCCAGCTCGATTCCTGCCCGGGGCATCCCATTCTGTGACTAAAGCAGCCTCTGTTTAAGACCATATAAGCATTTGCTCTTATCATATTTGAAATTAGGCCTGATAAAGACACTTTTGCTGGCCAAAGCCCTACTGGACCCTGCCAGCTCGATTCCTGCCCGGGGCATCCCATTCTGTGACTACAGCAGCCTCTGTTTAAGACCATATAAGCATTTGCTCTTATCATATTTGAAATTAGCCTGATAAAGACACTTTTGCTGGCCAAAGCACTACTGTACCCTGCCAGCTCGATTCCTGCCCGGGGCATCCCATTCTGTGACTAAAGCAGCCTCTGTTTAAGACCATATAAGCATTTGCTCTTATCATATTTGAAATTAGCCTGATAAAGACACTTTTGCTGGCCAAAGCACTACTGTACCCTGCCAGCTCGATTCCTGCCCGGGGCATCCCATTCTGTGACTAAAGCAGCCTCTGTTTAAGACCATATAAGCATTTGCTCTTATCATATTTGAAATTAGCCTGATAAAGACACTTTTGCTGGCCAAAGCACTACTGTACCCTGCCAGCTCGATTCCTGCCCGGGGCATCCCATTCTGTGACTAAAGCAGCCTCTGTTTAAGACCATATAAGCATTTGCTCTTATCATATTTGAAATTAGCCTGATAAAGACACTTTTGCTGGCCAAAGCACTACTGTACCCTGCCAGCTCGATTCCTGCCCGGGGCATCCCATTCTGTGACTAAAGCAGCCTCTGTTTAAGACCATATAAGCATTTGCTCTTATCATATTTGAAATTAGGCCTGATAAAGACACTTTTGCTGGCCAAAGCACTACTGTACCCTGCCAGCTCGATTCCTGCCCGGGGCATCCCATTCTGTGACTACAGCAGCCTCTGTTTAAGACCATATAAGCATTTGCTCTTATCATATTTGAAATTAGCCTGATAAAGACACTTTTGCTGGCCAAAGCACTACTGTACCCTGCCAGCTCGATTCCTGCCCGGGGCATCCCATTCTGTGACTAAAGCAGCCTCTGTTTAAGACCATATAAGCATTTGCTCTTATCATATTTGAAATTAGGCCTGATAAAGACACTTTTGCTGGCCAAAGCCCTACTGGACCCTGCCAGCTCGATTCCTGCCCGGGGCATCCCATTCTGTGACTACAGCAGCCTCTGTTTAAGACCATATAAGCATTTGCTCTTATCATATTTGAAATTAGCCTGATAAAGACACTTTTGCTGGCCAAAGCACTACTGTACCCTGCCAGCTCGATTCCTGCCCGGGGCATCCCATTCTGTGACTAAAGCAGCCTCTGTTTAAGACCATATAAGCATTTGCTCTTATCATATTTGAAATTAGCCTGATAAAGACACTTTTGCTGGCCAAAGCACTACTGTACCCTGCCAGCTCGATTCCTGCCCGGGGCATCCCATTCTGTGACTAAAGCAGCCTCTGTTTAAGACCATATAAGCATTTGCTCTTATCATATTTGAAATTAGCCTGATAAAGACACTTTTGCTGGCCAAAGCACTACTGTACCCTGCCAGCTCGATTCCTGCCCGGGGCATCCCATTCTGTGACTAAAGCAGCCTCTGTTTAAGACCATATAAGCATTTGCTCTTATCATATTTGAAATTAGGCCTGATAAAGACACTTTTGCTGGCCAAAGCACTACTGTACCCTGCCAGCTCGATTCCTGCCCGGGGCATCCCATTCTGTGACTAAAGCAGCCTCTGTTTAAGACCATATAAGCATTTGCTCTTATCATATTTGAAATTAGCCTGATAAAGACACTTTTGCTGGCCAAAGCACTACTGTACCCTGCCAGCTCGATTCCTGCCCGGGGCATCCCATTCTGTGACTAAAGCAGCCTCTGTTTAAGACCATATAAGCATTTGCTCTTATCATATTTGAAATTAGGCCTGATAAAGACACTTTTGCTGGCCAAAGCACTACTGTACCCTGCCAGCTCGATTCCTGCCCGGGGCATCCCATTCTGTGACTAAAGCAGCCTCTGTTTAAGACCATATAAGCATTTGCTCTTATCATATTTGAAATTAGCCTGATAAAGACACTTTTGCTGGCCAAAGCACTACTGTACCCTGCCAGCTCGATTCCTGCCCGGGGCATCCCATTCTGTGACTAAAGCAGCCTCTGTTTAAGACCATATAAGCATTTGCTCTTATCATATTTGAAATTAGGCCTGATAAAGACACTTTTGCTGGCCAAAGCACTACTGGACCCTGCCAGCTCGATTCCTGCCCGGGGCATCCCATTCTGTGACTACAGCAGCCTCTGTTTAAGACCATATAAGCATTTGCTCTTATCATATTTAAAATTAGGCCTGATAAAGACACTTTTGCTGGCCAAAGCACTACTGTACCCTGCCAGCTCGATTCCTGCCCGGGGCATCCCATTCTGTGACTAAAGCAGCCTCTGTTTAAGACCATATAAGCATTTGCTCTTATCATATTTGAAATTAGGCCTGATAAAGACACTTTTGCTGGCCAAAGCACTACTGTACCCTGCCAGCTCGATTCCTGCCCGGGGCATCCCATTCTGTGACTAAAGCAGCCTCTGTTTAAGACCATATAAGCATTTGCTCTTATCATATTTGAAATTAGCCTGATAAAGACACTTTTGCTGGCCAAAGCACTACTGTACCCTGCCAGCTCGATTCCTGCCCGGGGCATCCCATTCTGTGACTAAAGCAGCCTCTGTTTAAGACCATATAAGCATTTGCTCTTATCATATTTGAAATTAGGCCTGATAAAGACACTTTTGCTGGCCAAAGCACTACTGTACCCTGCCAGCTCGATTCCTGCCCGGGGCATCCCATTCTGTGACTACAGCAGCCTCTGTTTAAGACCATATAAGCATTTGCTCTTATCATATTTGAAATTAGCCTGATAAAGACACTTTTGCTGGCCAAAGCACTACTGTACCCTGCCAGCTCGATTCCTGCCCGGGGCATCCCATTCTGTGACTAAAGCAGCCTCTGTTTAAGACCATATAAGCATTTGCTCTTATCATATTTGAAATTAGGCCTGATAAAGACACTTTTGCTGGCCAAAGCCCTACTGGACCCTGCCAGCTCGATTCCTGCCCGGGGCATCCCATTCTGTGACTACAGCAGCCTCTGTTTAAGACCATATAAGCATTTGCTCTTATCATATTTGAAATTAGCCTGATAAAGACACTTTTGCTGGCCAAAGCACTACTGTACCCTGCCAGCTCGATTCCTGCCCGGGGCATCCCATTCTGTGACTAAAGCAGCCTCTGTTTAAGACCATATAAGCATTTGCTCTTATCATATTTGAAATTAGCCTGATAAAGACACTTTTGCTGGCCAAAGCACTACTGTACCCTGCCAGCTCGATTCCTGCCCGGGGCATCCCATTCTGTGACTAAAGCAGCCTCTGTTTAAGACCATATAAGCATTTGCTCTTATCATATTTGAAATTAGCCTGATAAAGACACTTTTGCTGGCCAAAGCACTACTGTACCCTGCCAGCTCGATTCCTGCCCGGGGCATCCCATTCTGTGACTAAAGCAGCCTCTGTTTAAGACCATATAAGCATTTGCTCTTATCATATTTGAAATTAGGCCTGATAAAGACACTTTTGCTGGCCAAAGCACTACTGGACCCTGCCAGCTCGATTCCTGCCCGGGGCATCCCATTCTGTGACTACAGCAGCCTCTGTTTAAGACCATATAAGCATTTGCTCTTATCATATTTGAAATTAGGCCTGATAAAGACACTTTTGCTGGCCAAAGCACTACTGTACCCTGCCAGCTCGATTCCTGCCCGGGGCATCCCATTCTGTGACTAAAGCAGCCTCTGTTTAAGACCATATAAGCATTTGCTCTTATCATATTTGAAATTAGGCCTGATAAAGACACTTTTGCTGGCCAAAGCACTACTGTACCCTGCCAGCTCGATTCCTGCCCGGGGCATCCCATTCTGTGACTAAAGCAGCCTCTGTTTAAGACCATATAAGCATTTGCTCTTATCATATTTGAAATTAGGCCTGATAAAGACACTTTTGCTGGCCAAAGCACTACTGTACCCTGCCAGCTCGATTCCTGCCCGGGGCATCCCATTCTGTGACTAAAGCAGCCTCTGTTTAAGACCATATAAGCATTTGCTCTTATCATATTTGAAATTAGCCTGATAAAGACACTTTTGCTGGCCAAAGCACTACTGTACCCTGCCAGCTCGATTCCTGCCCGGGGCATCCCATTCTGTGACTAAAGCAGCCTCTGTTTAAGACCATATAAGCATTTGCTCTTATCATATTTGAAATTAGGCCTGATAAAGACACTTTTGCTGGCCAAAGCACTACTGGACCCTGCCAGCTCGATTCCTGCCCGGGGCATCCCATTCTGTGACTAAAGCAGCCTCTGTTTAAGACCATATAAGCATTTGCTCTTATCATATTTGAAATTAGGCCTGATAAAGACACTTTTGCTGGCCAAAGCACTACTGGACCCTGCCAGCTCGATTCCTGCCCGGGGCATCCCATTCTGTGACTAAAGCAGCCTCTGTTTAAGACCATATAAGCATTTGCTCTTATCATATTTGAAATTAGCCTGATAAAGACACTTTTGCTGGCCAAAGCACTACTGGACCCTGCCAGCTCGATTCCTGCCCGGGGCATCCCATTCTGTGACTAAAGCAGCCTCTGTTTAAGACCATATAAGCATTTGCTCTTATCATATTTGAAATTAGGCCTGATAAAGACACTTTTGCTGGCCAAAGCACTACTGGACCCTGCCAGCTCGATTCCTGCCCGGGGCATCCCATTCTGTGACTAAAGCAGCCTCTGTTTAAGACCATATAAGCATTTGCTCTTATTATATTTATATTATAAGACACTTTTGCTGGGCATAGGCTTACTGCTGCCTGCCAGGTGCACTTCTGTTGAGGCATCCCATTCTGTAACATAGCATACCCCTCTTTATTTACACTAAGCAGCTCTCTTATTTACACTAAGCAGGCCTGTTGGAGGCTGAGTGTTACTGCTCACTTTTGGTGTGCATTATATTCTGTTTCATATAGACCCACCGCTGCCCGGGGTTTTTTTAAATATCACCTACTACCACGCCAGTTAGACTATGTCGGGCAGACAAGTGCCTGGAAGTGAAAAGAGGAGTGGCAGAGGCCAAGATTCCGCAGGCAGAGCTCGCATCAGACTGGGGGCCAGTAGCAGCAGGAGTCACGCTGAGAGACCTAATCTGCCAGTATCTGCTAGCGGTCGGGTCTCCACCAGTAACGCATCTGCCGTGGTAGATTGGTTGACGCGCTCATCAACAACATCATCACAACTTACGTCTGAGACCCCCAGTCTAGGGTCGGTAGGTTCCTCTGACACAACCCTGAGTTGGCATGCCCCGAGAGCAGTCCCTGTCCTCCCATTGCCTCTGGCCTACGCCGTTCCCTCCCCCAGCGACGTATCCTATGCTTTGGGTTCAGCTCCACTCTTTAGTGAGGAGGACCATCAGATAGAGGACAGTCAGCAGCTACTGCCCAGCCAAGAAATGGAGGTGGCTTCTTTAGCTAGGCAGACAAATAGTGATGTGGACAGTGTCGTGGGTGCTGCGAGCGTTCCAGCTCCTGCGCCAGACACTGTTGACGAATCCACGAACATCAGTGACGTACAGCCACAACCCGGTGATGATGATGATGATGACGATGAAGCCGATCGCACTTGGGAGCCGGGTGATGAAGGGGCTTCATCGTCATCATCAGGAGAAGAGGGGTGCAGGTTGCCCCGGAGTCAGCAGCTGAGGCAGCAAGGTGGTAGCAGTCAGCATGGGGGCACAATTCCAAAGGCTGGAGCCGGCCGGGGCCGGGGCCGGGGTAGAGCACCTGCTGTGCGGCAGTCTACCTTATCGGGAGGTAGTGGAGCAGGGGTTCCTGGAGTTGGCAACAGCAGCAGTGAATCAGTGAGGCCAGGGGGTGGGAAAAGTAGCTACTCGGCAGTGTGGCAGTTTTTCCTGAGGCATCCGCAGGAGGGTAACATGGCCACATGCAAGATATGTAGGCAAAAGGTGAAGCGTGGCCAGGGTCCAAATGTTGGCACCACGGCCCTGCGTCAACATATGATGCGTCACCATAAAACGACCTGGGAGAACCGAGGCTCCCAAGGGGTGGTCCAGTCTGCTTCCTCACCAAGTGAGCTCCCAATTTCTGCCAGCCAAGGCTCCAGCACCTCAGCCGAAGGCAGCTGTGCGTCATACCCATCCTCTGTCGCTCCTGCTCCTCCTCCTCCAAGTCATGCATCCCGCCAGCAATCCATCAGCGAAGCCATGTCCAAGAGACAGCAGTATGCGCCCACTCATCCTACGGCGCAGAAGCTGAATGTGCTCCTGTCCAAGTTGCTGGTGCTGCAGTCGCTCCCTTTTCAGGTGGTGGAATCTGCACCTTTCAGAGAACTGATGGCTTGTGCCGAGCCGAGGTGGAGAGTCCCAAGCCGTCATTTCTTTGCCAAGAAGGCAGTACCAGCGCTGCACACTTTTGTTGAACAGAAGGTGGGCCAGTCCTTGAGCCTGTCGGTGTGTAGCAAAATACATGGCAGCGCCGACATCTGGAGCTGTAACTACGGTCAGGGGCAGTACATGTCGTTTACGGCCCACTGGGTGAATGTGGTCCCTTTGCAGCAGCAACTTGGACAGGTCACGCCGCTTCGGCCTCCGCGCTCTCTGCCCATTGGGCCTGTGACACCGTGCGACTCGGCCTCCTCATCCTCCGCCATCTCCTCACCCTCCACTGTAGGCTCAAGTCTCAGTGCCCCTCCAGTCTACCATGTGTGCAGGGCACGGAGGTGTCACGCAGTGCTTCACATGGTTTGTCTTGGCGAACGGAGTCACACAGGGGAGGAACTGCTTAAATGTATTCATCAGGAAATCCAAACATGGCTTACTCCGAGAAAACTTAAAATGGGAATCATGGTTACCGACAATGGGAAGAACATTTTGTCTGCGCTGCGCCAAGGAAGCCTGACCCATGCCCCCTGCATGGCTCACGTCTTCAATCTGGTTGTCAAGCGGTTTCTGAAGTGTTCCCCCCATCTGCAGGACATCCTAACAACTTCACGGAAACTTTGCATGCACTTCAGCCACTCCTACACTGCCAAACACACCCTTCTTGAGCTACAGCGTCAGAATGGTATCCCCCAACATAGTCTGATTTGCGATGTTTCCACCCGTTGGAATTCCACCCTTCACATGTTGGACCGATTATATGAACAGAGAAAAGCCATCACGGATTTCCTGATGATCCAAGCAGATAGGGGGACTCCCCTGTGTAACTTCAATGTCAACCAGTGGCAGCTCATACGTGACACCTGCCGTTTGCTCAGGCCCTTTGAGGAAGCCACTTTATTTGTCAGTCGGCAGGATTACGGGATGAACGACGTGATTCCACTGCTTCATGTACTACAGCACATGTTGGAAACCATGGCTGGTCAGGGCACTGGAGACATGGCGTTTACATCTTACGGCCACATGAACCCCCTTGGAGCTGAACTGGAGGAGGAGGAGGAGGAAGAGGAGGAGGAGGAGTTGCCCAGCGAAACACAGTTTAGGCTTGGCGAAATGGCTGGTTTATCTAGTCAGCGGACAGGAGAGGAGGAGCAGGAGCAGCCAGAGGAGCTAGAGGTTTTTGAGGAAGGAGAGACAGAGGACCCGGGCACACCGTGGCAGTATGCAGTGGAGATGGAGACAGGTAGTCCATCCGAGTCACTTGCGCAAATGGCACGAAGCATGCTCACGTGCTTGCGTAGTGACCCCAGAATTGTTTCCATCTGTCGGCGGGATGACTTCTGGCTGTCCACCTTATTGGACCCTCGCTTCCGGCACAAAATGGGGGCATTTTTTAAACCCACCGAGAGGGAGGACAAACTCAACTACTACAAAGACATTCTACGTAGGCAGTTGGCCGATGCCTATCTGCGCCATGGTCCATACTCTCGCAGGTCTGACTCGAGGGGACCTCTGCGCTCACCTTCCACTGCCATGGCCGCTGGGGGGGTTGGCAGCAGCAGCAGCAGAAGCTCCATCAGCAGCAGCAGCCTCAGTCTTCAGTCGCTAATGAGTAGCTTTCTACACCCGCATAGTGAGGCTACTCATGAGCAGCAGGAAGACCTGGAGCAGGACCTGAACCAGCAGGTCATGTCATACTTTGACATGACCATGCCAACACACCTTGAGGATCCGCTGGACTTCTGGGCAGCCAAACTTGATTTGTGGCCGCAACTAGCAGAGTTTGCCCTGGAAAAGCTGTCCTGCCCGGCAAGTAGCGTGCCATCTGAGCGGGTGTTTAGTGCGGCGGGGGCCATAGTTACGGCGAGGAGAACTCGTCTGTCAACTAAAAATGTGGAGAGACTCACCTTTGTCAAAATGAATCAGGGATGGATCAGCCAGGATTTCCACCCACCAATGCCTGATGCATGCGACTAGATTCAGCATGGTGCCACGTTTTACACTTTCCAAATGGTGCAAAACATATTTATGTCTTTAGGCCATTTTTTGGGCTCCTGCTGCTGCTACTGTCAACTCCTGCCAACTCCAGGGTGTGATTCATCCAATTTTTGGGCTCCTGAAGCCAACTCCAGTGTATATTTGGGCTCCTGCTGCTGCTACTGTCAACTCCTGCCAACTCCAGGCTGTGATTCATCCAATTTTTGGGCTCCTGAAGCCAACTCCAGTGTATATTTGGGCTCCTGCTGCTGCTACTGTCAACTCCTGCCAACTCCAGGGTGTGATTCATCCAATTTTTGGGCTCCTGAAGCCAACTCCAGTGTATATTTGGGCTCCTGCTGCTGCTGCTGCCAACTTCTGCCAACTCCAGGGTGTGATTCATCCAATTTTTGGGCTCCTGAAGCCAACTCCAGTGTATATTTGGGCTCCTGCTGCTGCTGCTGCCAACTTCTGCCAACTCCAGGGTGTGATTCATCCAATTTTTGGGCTCCTGAAGCCAACTCCAGTGTATATTTGGGCTCCTGCTGCTGCTGCTGCCAACTTCTGCCAACTCCAGGGTGTGATTCATCCAATTTTTGGGCTCCTGAAGCCAACTCCAGTGTATATTTGGGCTCCTGCTGCTGCTGCTGCCAACTTCTGCCAACTCCAGGGTGTGATTCATCCAATTTTTGGGCTCCTGAAGCCAACTCCAGTGTATATTTGGGCTCCTGCTGCTGCTGCTGCCAACTTCTGCCAACTCCAGGGTGTGATTCATCCAATTTTTGGGCTCCTGAAGCCAACTCCAGTGTATATTTGGGCTCCTGCTGCTGCTGCTGTCAACTCCTGCCAACTCCAGGGTGTGATTCATCCAATTTTTGGGCTCCTGAAGCCAACTCCAGTGTATATTTGGGCTCCTGCTGCTGCTGCTGTCAACTCCTGCCAACTCCAGGGTGTGATTCATCCAATTTTTGGGCTCCTGAAGCCAACTCCAGTGTATATTTGGGCTCCTGCTGCTGCTGCTGCCAACTTCTGCCAACTCCAGGGTGTGATTCATCCAATTTTTGGGCTCCTGAAGCCAACTCCAGTGTATATTTGGGCTCCTGCTGCTGCTGCTGCCAACTCCTGCCAACTCCAGGGTGTGATTCATCCAATTTTTGGGCTCCTGAGGCCAACTCCAGTGTATATTTGGGCTCCTGCTGCTGCTACTGTCAACTCCTGCCAACTCCAGGCTGTGATTCATCCAATTTTTGGGCTCCTGAAGCCAACTCCAGTGTATATTTGGGCTCCTGCTGCTGCTGCTGTCAACTCCTGCCAACTCCAGGGTGTGATTCATCCAATTTTTGGGCTCCTGAAGCCAACTCCAGTGTATATTTGGGCTCCTGCTGCTGCTGCTGCCAACTTCTGCCAACTCCAGGGTGTGATTCATCCAATTTTTGGGCTCCTGAAGCCAACTCCAGTGTATATTTGGGCTCCTGCTGCTGCTGCTGCCAACTTCTGCCAACTCCAGGGTGTGATTCATCCAATTTTTGGGCTCCTGAAGCCAACTCCAGTGTATATTTGGGCTCCTGCTGCTGCTGCTGTCAACTCCTGCCAACTCCAGGGTGTGATTCATCCAATTTTTGGGCTCCTGAAGCCAACTCCAGTGTATATTTGGGCTCCTGCTGCTGCTGCTGCCAACTTCTGCCAACTCCAGGGTGTGATTCATCCAATTTTTGGGCTCCTGAAGCCAACTCCAGTGTATATTTGGGCTCCTGCTGCTGCTGCTGCCAACTTCTGCCAACTCCAGGGTGTGATTCATCCAATTTTTGGGCTCCTGAAGCCAACTCCAGTGTATATTTGGGCTCCTGCTGCTGCTGCTGTCAACTCCTGCCAACTCCAGGGTGTGATTCATCCAATTTTTGGGCTCCTGAAGCCAACTCCAGTGTATATTTGGGCTCCTGCTGCTGCTGCTGTCAACTCCTGCCAACTCCAGGGTGTGATTCATCCAATTTTTGGGCTCCTGAAGCCAACTCCAGTGTATATTTGGGCTCCTGCTGCTGCTGCTGCCAACTTCTGCCAACTCCAGGGTGTGATTCATCCAATTTTTGGGCTCCTGAAGCCAACTCCAGTGTATATTTGGGCTCCTGCTGCTGCTGCTGCCAACTTCTGCCAACTCCAGGGTGTGATTCATCCAATTTTTGGGCTCCTGAAGCCAACTCCAGTGTATATTTGGGCTCCTGCTGCTGCTGCTGCCAACTTCTGCCAACTCCAGGGTGTGATTCATCCAATTTTTGGGCTCCTGAAGCCAACTCCAGTGTATATTTGGGCTCCTGCTGCTGCTGCTGTCAACTCCGGCCAACTCCAGGGTGTGATTCATCCAATTTTTGGGCTCCTGAAGCCAACTCCAGTGTATATTTGGGCTCCTGCTGCTGCTGCTGTCAACTCCTGCCAACTCCAGGGTGTGATTCATCCAATTTTTGGGCTCCTGAAGCCAACTCCAGTGTATATTTGGGCTCCTGCTGCTGCTGCTGCCAACTTCTGCCAACTCCAGGGTGTGATTCATCCAATTTTTGGGCTCCTGAAGCCAACTCCAGTGTATATTTGGGCTCCTGCTGCTGCTGCTGCCAACTCCTGCCAACTCCAGGGTGTGATTCATCCAATTTTTGGGCTCCTGAGGCCAACTCCAGTGTATATTTGGGCTCCTGCTGCTGCTACTGTCAACTCCTGCCAACTCCAGGGTGTGATTCATCCAATTTTTGGGCTCCTGAAGCCAACTCCAGTGTATATTTGGGCTCCTGCTGCTGCTGCTGCCAACTTCTGCCAACTCCAGGGTGTGATTCATCCAATTTTTGGGCTCCTGAAGCCAACTCCAGTGTATATTTGGGCTCCTGCTGCTGCTGCTGCCAACTTCTGCCAACTCCAGGGTGTGATTCATCCAATTTTTGGGCTCCTGAAGCCAACTCCAGTGTATATTTGGGCTCCTGCTGCTGCTGCTGCCAACTTCTGCCAACTCCAGGATGTGATTCATCCAATTTTTGGGCTCCTGAAGCCAACTCCAGTGTATATTTGGGCTCCTGCTGCTGCTGCTGTCAACTCCTGCCAACTCCAGGGTGTGATTCATCCAATTTTTGGGCTCCTGAAGCCAACTCCAGTGTATATTTGGGCTCCTGCTGCTGCTGCTGTCAACTCCTGCCAACTCCAGGGTGTGATTCATCCAATTTTTGGGCTCCTGAAGCCAACTCCAGTGTATATTTGGGCTCCTGCTGCTGCTGCTGCCAACTTCTGCCAACTCCAGGGTGTGATTCATCCAATTTTTGGGCTCCTGAAGCCAACTCCAGTGTATATTTGGGCTCCTGCTGCTGCTGCTGCCAACTCCTGCCAACTCCAGGGTGTGATTCATCCAATTTTTGGGCTCCTGAGGCCAACTCCAGTGTATATTTGGGCTCCTGCTGCTGCTACTGTCAACTCCTGCCAACTCCAGGCTGTGATTCATCCAATTTTTGGGCTCCTGAAGCCAACTCCAGTGTATATTTGGGCTCCTGCTGCTGCTACTGTCAACTCCTGCCAACTCCAGGGTGTGATTCATCCAATTTTTGGGCTCCTGAAGCCAACTCCAGTGTATATTTGGGCTCCTGCTGCTGCTGCTGCCAACTTCTGCCAACTCCAGGGTGTGATTCATCCAATTTTTGGGCTCCTGAAGCCAACTCCAGTGTATATTTGGGCTCCTGCTGCTGCTGCTGCCAACTTCTGCCAACTCCAGGCTGTGATTCATCCAATTTTTGGGCTCCTGAAGCCAACTCCAGTGTATATTTGGGCTCCTGCTGCTGCTGCTGCCAACTTCTGCCAACTCCAGGGTGTGATTCATCCAATTTTTGGGCTCCTGAAGCCAACTCCAGTGTATATTTGGGCTCCTGCTGCTGCTGCTGTCAACTCCTGCCAACTCCAGGGTGTGATTCATCCAATTTTTGGGCTCCTGAAGCCAACTCCAGTGTATATTTGGGCTCCTGCTGCTGCTGCTGTCAACTCCTGCCAACTCCAGGGTGTGATTCATCCAATTTTTGGGCTCCTGAAGCCAACTCCAGTGTATATTTGGGCTCCTGCTGCTGCTGCTGCCAACTTCTGCCAACTCCAGGGTGTGATTCATCCAATTTTTGGGCTCCTGAAGCCAACTCCAGTGTATATTTGGGCTCCTGCTGCTGCTGCTGCCAACTTCTGCCAACTCCAGGGTGTGATTCATCCAATTTTTGGGCTCCTGAAGCCAACTCCAGTGTATATTTGGGCTCCTGCTGCTGCTGCTGTCAACTCCTGCCAACTCCAGGGTGTGATTCATCCAATTTTTGGGCTCCTGAAGCCAACTCCAGTGTATATTTGGGCTCCTGCTGCTGCTGCTGTCAACTCCTGCCAACTCCAGGGTGTGATTCATCCAATTTTTGGGCTCCTGAAGCCAACTCCAGTGTATATTTGGGCTCCTGCTGCTGCTGCTGCCAACTTCTGCCAACTCCAGGGTGTGATTCATCCAATTTTTGGGCTCCTGAAGCCAACTCCAGTGTATATTTGGGCTCCTGCTGCTGCTGCTGCCAACTCCTGCCAACTCCAGGGTGTGATTCATCCAATTTTTGGGCTCCTGAGGCCAACTCCAGTGTATATTTGGGCTCCTGCTGCTGCTACTGTCAACTCCTGCCAACTCCAGGGTGTGATTCATCCAATTTTTGGGCTCCTGAATCCAACTCCAGTGTATATTTGGGCTCCTGCTGCTGCTGCTGCCAACTTCTGCCAACTCCAGGGTGTGATTCATCCAATTTTTGGGCTCCTGAAGCCAACTCCAGTGTATATTTGGGCTCCTGCTGCTGCTGCTGCCAACTTCTGCCAACTCCAGGGTGTGATTCATCCAATTTTTGGGCTCCTGAAGCCAACTCCAGTGTATATTTGGGCTCCTGCTGCTGCTGCTGCCAACTTCTGCCAACTCCAGGATGTGATTCATCCAATTTTTGGGCTCCTGAAGCCAACTCCAGTGTATATTTGGGCTCCTGCTGCTGCTGCTGTCAACTCCTGCCAACTCCAGGGTGTGATTCATCCAATTTTTGGGCTCCTGAAGCCAACTCCAGTGTATATTTGGGCTCCTGCTGCTGCTGCTGTCAACTCCTGCCAACTCCAGGGTGTGATTCATCCAATTTTTGGGCTCCTGAAGCCAACTCCAGTGTATATTTGGGCTCCTGCTGCTGCTGCTGCCAACTTCTGCCAACTCCAGGGTGTGATTCATCCAATTTTTGGGCTCCTGAAGCCAACTCCAGTGTATATTTGGGCTCCTGCTGCTGCTGCTGCCAACTCCTGCCAACTCCAGGGTGTGATTCATCCAATTTTTGGGCTCCTGAGGCCAACTCCAGTGTATATTTGGGCTCCTGCTGCTGCTACTGTCAACTCCTGCCAACTCCAGGCTGTGATTCATCCAATTTTTGGGCTCCTGAAGCCAACTCCAGTGTATATTTGGGCTCCTGCTGCTGCTACTGTCAACTCCTGCCAACTCCAGGGTGTGATTCATCCAATTTTTGGGCTCCTGAAGCCAACTCCAGTGTATATTTGGGCTCCTGCTGCTGCTGCTGCCAACTTCTGCCAACTCCAGGGTGTGATTCATCCAATTTTTGGGCTCCTGAAGCCAACTCCAGTGTATATTTGGGCTCCTGCTGCTGCTGCTGCCAACTTCTGCCAACTCCAGGCTGTGATTCATCCAATTTTTGGGCTCCTGAAGCCAACTCCAGTGTATATTTGGGCTCCTGCTGCTGCTGCTGCCAACTTCTGCCAACTCCAGGGTGTGATTCATCCAATTTTTGGGCTCCTGAAGCCAACTCCAGTGTATATTTGGGCTCCTGCTGCTGCTGCTGTCAACTCCTGCCAACTCCAGGGTGTGATTCATCCAATTTTTGGGCTCCTGAAGCCAACTCCAGTGTATATTTGGGCTCCTGCTGCTGCTGCTGTCAACTCCTGCCAACTCCAGGGTGTGATTCATCCAATTTTTGGGCTCCTGAAGCCAACTCCAGTGTATATTTGGGCTCCTGCTGCTGCTGCTGCCAACTTCTGCCAACTCCAGGGTGTGATTCATCCAATTTTTGGGCTCCTGAAGCCAACTCCAGTGTATATTTGGGCTCCTGCTGCTGCTGCTGCCAACTTCTGCCAACTCCAGGGTGTGATTCATCCAATTTTTGGGCTCCTGAAGCCAACTCCAGTGTATATTTGGGCTCCTGCTGCTGCTGCTGTCAACTCCTGCCAACTCCAGGGTGTGATTCATCCAATTTTTGGGCTCCTGAAGCCAACTCCAGTGTATATTTGGGCTCCTGCTGCTGCTGCTGTCAACTCCTGCCAACTCCAGGGTGTGATTCATCCAATTTTTGGGCTCCTGAAGCCAACTCCAGTGTATATTTGGGCTCCTGCTGCTGCTGCTGCCAACTTCTGCCAACTCCAGGGTGTGATTCATCCAATTTTTGGGCTCCTGAAGCCAACTCCAGTGTATATTTGGGCTCCTGCTGCTGCTGCTGCCAACTCCTGCCAACTCCAGGGTGTGATTCATCCAATTTTTGGGCTCCTGAGGCCAACTCCAGTGTATATTTGGGCTCCTGCTGCTGCTACTGTCAACTCCTGCCAACTCCAGGGTGTGATTCATCCAATTTTTGGGCTCCTGAAGCCAACTCCAGTGTATATTTGGGCTCCTGCTGCTGCTGCTGCCAACTTCTGCCAACTCCAGGGTGTGATTCATCCAATTTTTGGGCTCCTGAAGCCAACTCCAGTGTATATTTGGGCTCCTGCTGCTGCTGCTGCCAACTTCTGCCAACTCCAGGGTGTGATTCATCCAATTTTTGGGCTCCTGAAGCCAACTCCAGTGTATATTTGGGCTCCTGCTGCTGCTGCTGCCAACTTCTGCCAACTCCAGGATGTGATTCATCCAATTTTTGGGCTCCTGAAGCCAACTCCAGTGTATATTTGGGCTCCTGCTGCTGCTGCTGTCAACTCCTGCCAACTCCAGGGTGTGATTCATCCAATTTTTGGGCTCCTGAAGCCAACTCCAGTGTATATTTGGGCTCCTGCTGCTGCTGCTGTCGACTCCTGCCAACTCCAGGTGTGATTCATCCAATTTTTGGGCTCCTGAAGCCAACTCCAGTGTATATTTGGGCTCCTGCTGCTGCTGCTGCCAACTTCTGCCAACTCCAGGGTGTGATTCATCCAATTTTTGGGCTCCTGAAGCCAACTCCAGTGTATATTTGGGCTCCTGCTGCTGCTGCTGCCAACTCCTGCCAACTCCAGGGTGTGATTCATCCAATTTTTGGGCTCCTGAGGCCAACTCCAGTGTATATTTGGGCTCCTGCTGCTGCTACTGTCAACTCCTGCCAACTCCAGGCTGTGATTCATCCAATTTTTGGGCTCCTGAAGCCAACTCCAGTGTATATTTGGGCTCCTGCTGCTGCTACTGTCAACTCCTGCCAACTCCAGGGTGTGATTCATCCAATTTTTGGGCTCCTGAAGCCAACTCCAGTGTATATTTGGGCTCCTGCTGCTGCTGCTGCCAACTTCTGCCAACTCCAGGGTGTGATTCATCCAATTTTTGGGCTCCTGAAGCCAACTCCAGTGTATATTTGGGCTCCTGCTGCTGCTGCTGCCAACTTCTGCCAACTCCAGGCTGTGATTCATCCAATTTTTGGGCTCCTGAAGCCAACTCCAGTGTATATTTGGGCTCCTGCTGCTGCTGCTGCCAACTTCTGCCAACTCCAGGGTGTGATTCATCCAATTTTTGGGCTCCTGAAGCCAACTCCAGTGTATATTTGGGCTCCTGCTGCTGCTGCTGTCAACTCCTGCCAACTCCAGGGTGTGATTCATCCAATTTTTGGGCTCCTGAAGCCAACTCCAGTGTATATTTGGGCTCCTGCTGCTGCTGCTGTCAACTCCTGCCAACTCCAGGGTGTGATTCATCCAATTTTTGGGCTCCTGAAGCCAACTCCAGTGTATATTTGGGCTCCTGCTGCTGCTGCTGCCAACTTCTGCCAACTCCAGGGTGTGATTCATCCAATTTTTGGGCTCCTGAAGCCAACTCCAGTGTATATTTGGGCTCCTGCTGCTGCTGCTGCCAACTCCTGCCAACTCCAGGGTGTGATTCATCCAATTTTTGGGCTCCTGAGGCCAACTCCAGTGTATATTTGGGCTCCTGCTGCTGCTACTGTCAACTCCTGCCAACTCCAGGCTGTGATTCATCCAATTTTTGGGCTCCTGAAGCCAACTCCAGTGTATATTTGGGCTCCTGCTGCTGCTACTGTCAACTCCTGCCAACTCCAGGGTGTGATTCATCCAATTTTTGGGCTCCTGAAGCCAACTCCAGTGTATATTTGGGCTCCTGCTGCTGCTGCTGCCAACTTCTGCCAACTCCAGGGTGTGATTCATCCAATTTTTGGGCTCCTGAAGCCAACTCCAGTGTATATTTGGGCTCCTGCTGCTGCTGCTGCCAACTTCTGCCAACTCCAGGCTGTGATTCATCCAATTTTTGGGCTCCTGAAGCCAACTCCAGTGTATATTTGGGCTCCTGCTGCTGCTGCTGTCAACTCCTGCCAACTCCAGGGTGTGATTCATCCAATTTTTGGGCTCCTGAAGCCAACTCCAGTGTATATTTGGGCTCCTGCTGCTGCTGCTGCCAACTCCTGCCAACTCCAGGGTGTGATTCATCCAATTTTTGGGCTCCTGAGGCCAACTCCAGTGTATATTTGGGCTCCTGCTGCTGCTGGTGTCAACTCCTGCCAACTCCAGGGTGTGATTCATCCAATTTTTGGGCTCCTGAAGCCAACTCCAGTGTATATTTGGGCTCCTGCTGCTGCTGCTGCCAACTTCTGCCAACTCCAGGGTGTGATTCATCCAATTTTTGGGCTTCTGAAGCCAACTCCAGTGTATATTTGGGCTCCTGCTGCTGCTGCTGCCAACTCCTGCCAACTCCAGGGTGTGATTCATCCAATTTTTGGGCTCCTGAGGCCAACTCCAGTGTATATTTGGGCTCCTGCTGCTGCTACTGTCAACTCCTGCCAACTCCAGGCTGTGATTCATCCAATTTTTGGGCTCCTGAAGCCAACTCCAGTGTATATTTGGGCTCCTGCTGCTGCTACTGTCAACTCCTGCCAACTCCAGGGTGTGATTCATCCAATTTTTGGGCTCCTGAAGCCAACTCCAGTGTATATTTGGGCTCCTGCTGCTGCTGCTGCCAACTTCTGCCAACTCCAGGGTGTGATTCATCCAATTTTTGGGCTCCTGAAGCCAACTCCAGTGTATATTTGGGCTCCTGCTGCTGCTGCTGCCAACTTCTGCCAACTCCAGGCTGTGATTCATCCAATTTTTGGGCTCCTGAAGCCAACTCCAGTGTATATTTGGGCTCCTGCTGCTGCTGCTGTCAACTCCTGCCAACTCCAGGGTGTGATTCATCCAATTTTTGGGCTCCTGAAGCCAACTCCAGTGTATATTTGGGCTCCTGCTGCTGCTACTGTCAACTCCTGCCAACTCCAGGCTGTGATTCATCCAATTTTTGGGCTCCTGAAGCCAACTCCAGTGTATATTTGGGCTCCTGCTGCTGCTACTGTCAACTCCTGCCAACTCCAGGGTGTGATTCATCCAATTTTTGGGCTCCTGAAGCCAACTCCAGTGTATATTTGGGCTCCTGCTGCTGCTGCTGCCAACTTCTGCCAACTCCAGGGTGTGATTCATCCAATTTTTGGGCTCCTGAAGCCAACTCCAGTGTATATTTGGGCTCCTGCTGCTGCTGCTGCCAACTTCTGCCAACTCCAGGGTGTGATTCATCCAATTTTTGGGCTCCTGAAGCCAACTCCAGTGTATATTTGGGCTCCTGCTGCTGCTGCTGCCAACTCCTGCCAACTCCAGGGTGTGATTCATCCAATTTTTGGGCTCCTGAAGCCAACTCCAGTGTATATTTGGGCTCCTGCTGCTGCTGCTGTCAACTCCTGCCAACTCCAGGGTGTGATTCATCCAATTTTTGGGCTCCTGAAGCCAACTCCAGTGTATATTTGGGCTCCTGCTGCTGCTGCTGTCAACTCCTGCCAACTCCAGGGTGTGATTCATCCAATTTTTGGGCTCCTGAAGCCAACTCCAGTGTATATTTGGGCTCCTGCTGCTGCTGCTGCCAACTTCTGCCAACTCCAGGGTGTGATTCATCCAATTTTTGGGCTCCTGAAGCCAACTCCAGTGTATATTTGGGCTCCTGCTGCTGCTGCTGCCAACTTCTGCCAACTCCAGGGTGTGATTCATCCAATTTTTGGGCTCCTGAAGCCAACTCCAGTGTATATTTGGGCTCCTGCTGCTGCTGCTGCCAACTTCTGCCAACTCCAGGGTGTGATTCATCCAATTTTTGGGCTCCTGAAGCCAACTCCAGTGTATATTTGGGCTCCTGCTGCTGCTGCTGTCAACTCCTGCCAACTCCAGGGTGTGATTCATCCAATTTTTGGGCTCCTGAAGCCAACTCCAGTGTATATTTGGGCTCCTGCTGCTGCTGCTGTCAACTCCTGCCAACTCCAGGGTGTGATTCATCCAATTTTTGGGCTCCTGAAGCCAACTCCAGTGTATATTTGGGCTCCTGCTGCTGCTGCTGCCAACTTCTGCCAACTCCAGGGTGTGATTCATCCAATTTTTGGGCTCCTGAAGCCAACTCCAGTGTATATTTGGGCTCCTGCTGCTGCTGCTGCCAACTCCTGCCAACTCCAGGGTGTGATTCATCCAATTTTTGGGCTCCTGAGGCCAACTCCAGTGTATATTTGGGCTCCTGCTGCTGCTACTGTCAACTCCTGCCAACTCCAGGGTGTGATTCATCCAATTTTTGGGCTCCTGAAGCCAACTCCAGTGTATATTTGGGCTCCTGCTGCTGCTGCTGCCAACTTCTGCCAACTCCAGGGTGTGATTCATCCAATTTTTGGGCTCCTGAAGCCAACTCCAGTGTATATTTGGGCTCCTGCTGCTGCTGCTGCCAACTTCTGCCAACTCCAGGGTGTGATTCATCCAATTTTTGGGCTCCTGAAGCCAACTCCAGTGTATATTTGGGCTCCTGCTGCTGCTGCTGCCAACTTCTGCCAACTCCAGGGTGTGATTCATCCAATTTTTGGGCTCCTGAAGCCAACTCCAGTGTATATTTGGGCTCCTGCTGCTGCTGCTGTCAACTCCTGCCAACTCCAGGGTGTGATTCATCCAATTTTTGGGCTCCTGAAGCCAACTCCAGTGTATATTTGGGCTCCTGCTGCTGCTGCTGTCAACTCCTGCCAACTCCAGGGTGTGATTCATCCAATTTTTGGGCTCCTGAAGCCAACTCCAGTGTATATTTGGGCTCCTGCTGCTGCTGCTGCCAACTTCTGCCAACTCCAGGGTGTGATTCATCCAATTTTTGGGCTCCTGAAGCCAACTCCAGTGTATATTTGGGCTCCTGCTGCTGCTGCTGCCAACTCCTGCCAACTCCAGGGTGTGATTCATCCAATTTTTGGGCTCCTGAGGCCAACTCCAGTGTATATTTGGGCTCCTGCTGCTGCTACTGTCAACTCCTGCCAACTCCAGGCTGTGATTCATCCAATTTTTGGGCTCCTGAAGCCAACTCCAGTGTATATTTGGGCTCCTGCTGCTGCTACTGTCAACTCCTGCCAACTCCAGGGTGTGATTCATCCAATTTTTGGGCTCCTGAAGCCAACTCCAGTGTATATTTGGGCTCCTGCTGCTGCTGCTGCCAACTTCTGCCAACTCCAGGGTGTGATTCATCCAATTTTTGGGCTCCTGAAGCCAACTCCAGTGTATATTTGGGCTCCTGCTGCTGCTGCTGCCAACTTCTGCCAACTCCAGGCTGTGATTCATCCAATTTTTGGGCTCCTGAAGCCAACTCCAGTGTATATTTGGGCTCCTGCTGCTGCTGCTGTCAACTCCTGCCAACTCCAGGGTGTGATTCATCCAATTTTTGGGCTCCTGAAGCCAACTCCAGTGTATATTTGGGCTCCTGCTGCTGCTGCTGCCAACTCCTGCCAACTCCAGGGTGTGATTCATCCAATTTTTGGGCTCCTGAAGCCAACTCCAGTGTATATTTGGGCTCCTGCTGCTGCTGCTGCCAACTCCTGCCAACTCCAGGGTGTGATTCATCCAATTTTTGGGCTCCTGAGGCCAACTCCAGTGTATATTTGGGCTCCTGCTGCTGCTACTGTCAACTCCTGCCAACTCCAGGCTGTGATTCATCCAATTTTTGGGCTCCTGAAGCCAACTCCAGTGTATATTTGGGCTCCTGCTGCTGCTGCTGCCAACTTCTGCCAACTCCAGGGTGTGATTCATCCAATTTTTGGGCTCCTGAAGCCAACTCCAGTGTATATTTGGGCTCCTGCTGCTGCTGCTGCCAACTCCTGCCAACTCCAGGGTGTGATTCATCCAATTTTTGGGCTCCTGAGGCCAACTCCAGTGTATATTTGGGCTCCTGCTGCTGCTACTGTCAACTCCTGCCAACTCCAGGCTGTGATTCATCCAATTTTTGGGCTCCTGAAGCCAACTCCAGTGTATATTTGGGCTCCTGCTGCTGCTACTGTCAACTCCTGCCAACTCCAGGGTGTGATTCATCCAATTTTTGGGCTCCTGAAGCCAACTCCAGTGTATATTTGGGCTCCTGCTGCTGCTGCTGCCAACTTCTGCCAACTCCAGGGTGTGATTCATCCAATTTTTGGGCTCCTGAAGCCAACTCCAGTGTATATTTGGGCTCCTGCTGCTGCTGCTGCCAACTTCTGCCAACTCCAGGCTGTGATTCATCCAATTTTTGGGCTCCTGAAGCCAACTCCAGTGTATATTTGGGCTCCTGCTGCTGCTGCTGTCAACTCCTGCCAACTCCAGGGTGTGATTCATCCAATTTTTGGGCTCCTGAAGCCAACTCCAGTGTATATTTGGGCTCCTGCTGCTGCTGCTGCCAACTCCTGCCAACTCCAGGGTGTGATTCATCCAATTTTTGGGCTCCTGAGGCCAACTCCAGTGTATATTTGGGCTCCTGCTGCTGCTGGTGTCAACTCCTGCCAACTCCAGGGTGTGATTCATCCAATTTTTGGGCTCCTGAAGCCAACTCCAGTGTATATTTGGGCTCCTGCTGCTGCTGCTGCCAACTTCTGCCAACTCCAGGGTGTGATTCATCCAATTTTTGGGCTCCTGAGGCCAACTCCAGTGTATATTTGGGCTCCTTCTGCCCCTCATAGTGATGCCACTTCAACTCTCTGCAATTGTGCCGCTCTGCGATTCTATTAGCGATGCCTCTGATCTGCATGTGATATTTCTTAAAAGTATTATTTAACTAACCCAGCACGCATCCTGTGCGTGTTACAGCAAGGCTGAATGGTTTACAACCCTATTGAGGCTGTAGGAGGCTCAGAAATAGCCGTTTTTAATAGCGATTCGTCGCGAATTAATTCGGGTCGAAACGATTTTTGTCGGAAAATTCGGCGAATCAGTCGAATCGAATTTTTCAAAAGTTCGCTCATCTCTAGTTATGTTCCTAAAATGCAAAGCAGTGAAAAGAGCTTAAAACAATGCACTAATATAGATATATATAGTATGAACCCCCCCCCCCAATGAGAGTCACCCGCTGAGACGACATTATTCGTCAAGTGGCTCTTACTGTTTCGGGGGGTGCAGCAGCTGCCGCATCCCCTGCACCCCCGACGTCATGCGTGTGCCCCCCCCCAGCCATTCTGGGCTGGGATGGGAGTGTGCACATGGCCAGGGATGCGGAGGATGTGGCAGCGTGTGCTCTCTATTCATTTCAATGAGAGCCATCTGCCAAATGATGTAGTCACAGCAGGCGGCTCCTATTGGACGAGAGCTCACACATACACCACTGGAGCCCGGACATGCAAGTTTTTTTTATATTGGCTAATAGGGGGGTTTCATACAGTGGGGCACTGAACAGAACCTGGGAATTTTGTTTTGTTTTGTTCCGCTTTAAGGAATTTTAAACATGCCCTTGATTGTGTGTTGAGTTGCCGAGAGGGCTGGCAAATATGGGCATCCTGAGATGGCAGAAAACTTACCATTCCAAAGCAGGACGGTAAACTCTTACAAGGGACTGTCAGATATACAGTGCAAATCTTTCATGAAATATGCTCCTCAGAAGCAGGAGAATAGGCTCAAATGCTAGTGTGTATCTGTGTTCATAAAGGAATGATGTTTGAATAAATGTACTGCATTTTCTTAAAAATTCATAATGGCCTACTATTTTTAACAGTTGTCTGTCTTTGAGTGGTGTTCCCTGGACATAGAGCTTCTTTATATCATCTGAGAAAAGGCACAGATATAACTTAAAGTAATCAGGGTAGGTTTTGATGTGGCAGAACAGCCACTGGCTGCTAAGGAATGTGGAAGTGGTAAGTTAGCTCTGTCCAGTCTATAACTTGCAGTGAGTAAAAATAAATTAGTACTATAGTAGTGATGGAATTTAGATCTAGGTCAAGGGTAGATTCGGCCTGGATATGGCTCATTTGTTCCAGTTCGGAGAAACCTGAATAGAACCAGGATTCTGATACATAAAAACATATGCTTCCAGTGTGTACTTGAATCAAGCAGCCACTGCATCATGGCTTCCCACATCTTGCATTTGCAATTCCCCCCTGGTGTCATTGGCCATAGTTCTGTTCCAAAACAAAACAAAAACTTAAAAACAAGAAGTAAAAACAACCGTATAGGTGGCAATAACCTCTTCTTGATGGTAATTTGTGGCATCTCACCCCAACTGGTGTAGTTAGACGCAATTGTTTTAAAACAATGCAATTAAACATTAAACCTTGTCACATTGCTATTAAAAGCAGCCCTATACCTGGAAGTACAATTCACTTGACTTTCATTACTGGCAATTGATCCTACACTGAAGTCATTGGGTGCTGTTGTGCAATTAAAAAGCAGAACAATAATCACAGTCTTCACAATTGCTGCTGGTGCCACTGCTGTAACTGCTCAGCAATGTTGCAGGAGTTTTGCAAGGGCACGCCTCAATTTCATTCTCAAATTTAAAGCGGTAGAAATCGCTCCCTGACCCCGCACCAACCCCTGCCTTCACGCACAAGATCCCAGAGCAATCCAGCTGGCTCAGCGGTGGCCTGGTTTAAAAAAAAAAACACTGCGGCCACGCCCGATTAACTGATCTCAAGAATGCGGGCTGACATGACCTAGCCACTGACCACATCCTTGGTTTCCCTGTATTCTGGGGAGCACACCCGCCAACGGTCTAACTGAATGCCTGGGTGCAAGAGTGCGCCACAGCTACAGGAGTCGTGGGAGCCACCGGAAAAGATGATTATACCGGCGACCCTAGGGGTTTCATTTTTTGGATTTTGGACTAGGTGAGCCCTGCCAGGGTCCTCACCACGTTTATCCTCAAATGTTAAATGTATGGAACCTTTTGTGGGTAATGTGCTGGCTGCTGTCAGGTCATGACAACCAGCATTCTTGAGATCAGTCAATCAGGCATGGCCACAGCTGTGTTTATTTCAGAACCAGGCCACCGCTGAGCCAGTTGTGTTGTCTGAGATGCTGGTGCGTGAAGGCCGGGTGGGGTTGGTGTGGGGGGGGGGGTGAGGAAAGGAGGAGTGCCCTGGTAAAACTCCCTCAGTATTGGTGAGCAGTGACAGTGGGGTACCAGCAGCAATTGGAGGGGACATTGATTGTGATTATTGTACTGCTTTTTAATTGCACAATGACCCTATAACAGACACACCGCCTGTTATAGGGGGATTTTGCACATTGCCTGTTATAGGTGGATCGGGGGATTCTGAATGCTGCATGTTATGGGCTGGTTGGGGGAATTTTGCACACTTCCTGTTATAGGGGGATTGAGGAGATTCTGTACACTGCCTGTTATGGGGTGATGGGGGGGTTCTGCATGCTGGCTGTTATTTGGTAAATAGGGGGATTTTGCAAGCTGCCATTTATGTGGTGACTGGGGGAGGTTCTGCACATTGCCTGTTATGGGGTTATGGGGGGGGGGGCAATTATGTACACTGCCTGTTGTAGGGGTAATTGGGGGGAGGGATTCTGCACTCTATTATGTGATGATTGGGGGTTCTGTACATTGCCTGTTGGGGTGATTGAGAGAGGATTCTGCACATTGCCTGTTATGGGTTGATTGGTGGTAGGGATTCTTCACACTGCCTTTTATGGGGTAATGGGGGGTAAGTTCTGCACCGGTCTGATGTGGAGTGATTGGGAAGGATTCTGCACACTCCCAGTTATGGGGTGATTGGGGGGTTATGAATGCTGCCTGGTATGGGATGGTTAGCTGCCTATTATGGGGTGATGGAGCAATTCTGCTACACTGCCTTTTATAGGGGGATTGGGGGATTTCTGTACGCTGCCTGTCATGGGGTGATTGTGGGGAATTCTGCACATTGCCTAATATAGGGGGATTGGGAGTATCTGCATGATGCCTGTTATGGGGTGATTTGTGGGGCGCTGCACTCAGCCTGTTATAGGGTTATTGGGGACTCTGCATGCTGCCTGTTATTGGGTGATGGTGGGGATCTGACTCATTGCCTGTTATGGGTTGATTTGGTGGGAATCTGCATGCTGCCTGGTATGAGGTGATAGAAGGGAGGATTCTGCATAGTGCCTGTTATGGAATGTTGATTCAGCTCACTGCCATTTTAGGGGGATTGGGTGAGGATTCTGCACACTGACTGTTATATGGTAATTTAGGGGATTCTGCATGCTGCCTGTTATAGAAGTATGGGGGGTGGTTCTGCACACTGGCATTTTTTTTATAATTTGGGGGATTCTGCAAGCTGCCTTTTATGGGGAGATTGGGAGATTCTGCACACTGCCTGTTGTGGGGTGATGGGGGTAGGATTCTGTACACTGCCTGTTATAGGGGGATTAGAGTGATTCTGTACACTGCCTGTTATGGGCTGATTGAGGTAGGGAGTCTGCTTCACTGCCTAGTATTGGGTTCTTCAGGGGGATTCTGCACACTGCCTAATATCAGGTGAATGAAGCGGCTTTATGCACACTGCCTGGTTTTGGGTTTTCGGGGGAGGAACAATGCCTATTATCTTTTTTTCTTGCCTGTTATTAGGATCATGGCTTGGGCAAGGGGGGGGAGGTTAGCACACCATCTTGTAATTTTTCTAATTTTCATCCTCTAAACCCTATGTGCCCCTTATGGTCCAGCTCTTGTGAATGTCTATTCCACTTGGCTTGCATTATATGGGAAAATGTCTAAAAGGGATAATGTTATGCAGTGGACATTTTAAGCCCAAATCCTGCAGGGGGGAAGCTGGTTTCCAGGTGTAGCACTTTGGTGTCAATGGTATGTGTATGGACAGGAATTTATGATCGAACATGAGTACCTCAGCTAATTCTGCATAATTCCTTCCAGGCTGAAACTGGAAGTATCAGACCTGGCATGCAGATCGATGTTCTGGCTGTTCTCAGGAGATAGGAAGGCAGGTAAACAAGGATGTCTCCACCTGCAACACCGGTTCTGGACTAAGTTCTGTTTAAAAATGTCCAAGGCTGTTCCTGTAAAGTAAATCAGTAAGTACATCTAACTCTCTAAAACAGCACTGTTAATGCATAACATATTTGCTAATATAAAAACATATCTTTTGAAATGAGACACCACTTCCTAGTGCAGGGGTTACAAACCTGTATTCATCAAGTAACAATTATCAATTTCTAAATATCTATATAAATATATATAAATACTTGGGTGCTAATTTTGGACTGTCATGTTAAAACACACACAAAACAACAATTTAAAATGCACATGAATAGTGTTCATCACCTTTTTTGATTGATTTTGTAGTTATGCAGTAAATTATGCTCTGATAAAACATAGATGGCGGCTGATCAGGTTGGTGTACAGGTTAGTCCTTGTCAAATATCACCCGATAGTAGCTTGTGTACCCCCAGGGAACTCCTACCCTAGCATATTTCCCAAATGTCCTTACTTTTTCCAAGGCAGTCAAAAAGGTTTTGTTGATTTAGTTTGGGGCCTACACGGTGACACAGAAACCTGTTACTGATGCCCTCCTGATATACTTCACGATTATTCTTTTACTTGGCTATGAATGGGTTAACACTACAGTCACGATCTTTTCATTTATGAAGAAATGCTTTCTAGCAGCATCTGAATCTATCTTTTTGAAGTAGACTTCTTAGGGCAAAAAGGTGTGTCGTTCATTTGTGGTTTCATAAAAAAATCAATGCTCTCCAGGCTAAGTGGCCAGCATTTATTTAGCTTTAGTCTTGTTTAATTCCAGGCATCAATTAAGCATGCCAAAATGCTGACATTGGCCCTATCTGAATCTTCGTCTTTTATTTCCTGCTTCATATTTCTAATCTTTTTGCCTGTAGATTTAATTCAAGGACACACGGCACAAACGAGCAGTGTTTAATCCACGGTGGAAACCTTGGTGCAGTGTTGTACACTTTGCTATCTGTTGGTGATATTTTGTCTCACATGCATACACATCTCCTGGTACAAACGGGCAGGCTGATTCATCACTAACGCCAGGTAGCGACAGATGAGGTCTGTAGCAGGCATTTTCAGAGAGCCCGCTAGTAGTCACTGTGCTCAGCCGTGGGTCGCTACTTCATAGCGACTTAGTCGCTGTCCAGTAATGTTGAATACATTGTGAGGAGTCGCTATTTGACCAGTACAGCGCTGTATGGGAGCGCATGTTAGTGACTGCTCATAGCGACCGACTCACACCATATTCAGCAAAAAAACAGCCTCACAAAACTCTGCCGCAGAAAAATGCTTGTTTGAAGCCCAGAGCGCAGGAGGCGGTGTGTTTAAAGTCTGATTTTCAGCATCTTTCCATTAGTAACAAAGCGAAAACATATGGAATTACATTGTAGCAACATTGTAACATGAACACTTTAATGGCAGACCTGTAATGTCATTTCTGAAGAAATATATAAAAAATAAAAAAAATGTGAAAAAACTGCTTATTCAATGCCAGGAGAGGTCACAGAATTATTTGAGATTTAAAAACAAAAAAAAAAACAAAAACAAAAACACAGTTTAAAGAGAAGGAAAGGATAGTCCATTGAAATGTATGGGAGAGCGACAGGTAGTGAGAAGTAATACCTGGCGCTGTGCAAGGCTGAACGCCGGTGCTGTTCACTGAGGGAAAATCAGATGCTACATGGCGTTATCCCAGTCGCTAAACAGATTCTGCATGATAAATGTGTAATTGCGTGCCGTGTCTGGCGTTCACCTGTCACTACCTGTCGCTACCTCTCATTAACCAGCCACTACCTGACGCTATCCCTTCATGAATAAGGCCCTGTGTGATATATCTTGTCGGGACGTTTTTTCTCTATGGATCCTCCTCTCTGTGCTACTATACTATGTGCAGATTTGCAATATTTGCTGTTGAGAATATATACACACATACTTGCACACATAGGCCTTAATGCAGTAATTCCTTAGAAAGGCTCAGAAAAATAAAGGCCATTTCCAGCTTTGTTTCAAAATAAGGCATTAGGGAAAAAAGGAGTGTAGAGGAGTGTCACTGTTCCCTCAAAGGTTTTAGGTGGTTGAAATCATGCTCTAACATAAACTGGCCAGATGTTCCAATTTGAGACATTTTGGCTCACTGTCTCCTACCAACAACTCTAGGGAGATTTAAATGGCCCACTTTCTTGACATTATGGGAAAGACTGTCCAACAGTATCTGGACATTTGGTCAATATACAACTGGGGCCCTGTTCTGGCACATTGGCTGAACAATGGTAGTGGACTATACAGATTGACTGAATGTTAGGTTAGTCACTGACATCCTTTACAGACCCTGAGTTGTGCTTTCAACACGTAGCAAGGTTACACACATTTACATACAGAGGAGTCACATAGGATGCTGCGGGTAATTGTTGCTGAAAGGCCCCAAATAAGTCACATCACCAATCCACACCACACCACTCCCACCTCCATGTAATTTGGTCAGTTTCATCGGGGAGGCCGATTCATTAATAGCGGAAGGTAGCGACAGTTGAGCGACTGTAGCAGTATTTTCACAGCGCCCGCTAGTAGTCGCTGTGCTTGGCCGTTGTTCGGTTGTTGATAACGATTCAGTCGGTGTGCAGTAATGTTGAATATAAGGTGACGAGTCGCTATTTGACAGGTTCCGCGATGTATGGGAGAGCATGATAGCGACTGGTCAGAGCGACCGGCTCCCACCATATTCATCAAAAAATCACGCTCAAAAAATTCAAGCTCTGTGAAATGCATGTCTAAACCCCAGAGCGCTGGCGGCGATGTGTTAAAAGTAGGTTTTTAACCCCCAAACCCCCATATTTTTGGAAACCAAAAAAAATAAAGTTTTTAAAAGAATTTAGTAATATGAATACAATAATATCAGACCTGTAATCTCAATTCTGCACAATTTTTTTTTTTTACCTTAAAAAAATGATCTAACATGGCAGAAGTGGTCACAGAATTTTTCACATTGAAAAAAAAAACATTATTAACAATTAATTATTATTATTTAAAGATTGTTCCATTGAAATGCATTGGAGAGCGCCAGGTAGCAAGAGGTCATACCTGTCGCTGTTCAAGGTCGGACGCTGGCGCTGTGGGCTGAGGCTGGAATAATGATGAATGAGTGGCTATCTGGCGCTATCTCAGTCGCTAAGCAGGATCGGCTTGATAAATGTGTGATTGTGGTGGGGAGCCGGCGTTCTTGTGGCGGGGCCCGTCATTACCGGCCGCTCACCAGTCGCTACCTGTCGCTATTCCTTCATAAATAAGGGCCTAAGTGTTCTACTTTGAGGCACCTAAAAAATGTTCAGTTTACTATAATGTTCACCATTTACTGAATCAACTTTTTTTATAACCCATTTTGTAATCCATGTCTTATTTTTAAATTAAGCAGTTCTAATCTTTATGAGTTTACTGCATCTAGGCCTTATTTTGCAAATGGATTGCATGTTCCAAAGACCAGAAAACCTAGTCTATTTCTGTTTGGATTTGGTGAAAAGTAATATATTTCTTTCTTGACTGGGGGTGGAGGGGTATAGTACCTTCTTTTATTATGGTTCCAGAGGGACTGAACTCGCCAAAATGTATCCTCAATACAGTTTAAACTGCATTAGGGGCTATATAGGTTTCAGCAAAAGTCAAAGTGGTCCCCCCCCCAAAAAAACAACCACCAGCATCAAATTACCTGCAGTGACGCGCAGGGACTTCGTCCTTGGTTTATGAGCAGAACAATCAGTCAGACACCAGATTGGACTGGTTCACCAAGTTATCAGGGAATCTTCAGTGGGCTCCTTAAAGCTGACCTTCACCCTGAATAAGAACATATTTACCCCACCCTGTACATACAGATTGCCCACATTAAAAATCATCCTACCTGCATCTACTGCATGTTAAGATCCAAGATGGCAGCTCATGGGGCATCAGGCAGCCTTCAAACAGGAAGTGTCTTCTGACTGTGTCGCTCTGCATTCTGGGACCCTGACCCCAGATCTGCCCTGTCTGTGCAAAGCACAGCTATAACCCCGCCCCCTGTACTTTATCACGCTCTCCTCAGTATGTGATGCTTCTGAGGCAAGATGGTGGCGCCCGTATTCTAGAGTCCTGAACAGAGTTGCAGCCCAGTGGGGGAAAGAATAATAAGTAAGTGACTTAAAATACGTGAAACATAAAATATATTAATTTTAGATGCTGGGGAATAGTTTTTTAAGGGTTTGGGCTTTTCACTAAATCATGCTGAAGGTCCGCTTTAACTAAGATCTTTTGGTGTCCCCGTCTCCAAAAAAAGGATGATGTACTATGTGGTAGCACGTACGGTGATGTCCATTTCTTGGATAGAAGTAGTAGGTAATACTGTATGTCATTGTAAAGTCGGGTCCCCAGAGTGTGTTTTTTGGGGGGATACATTGTATGCGTGTGCACACATAGGAATTCTTCCTCTGCAATTAACCAATCCATGCAGTGAGGCAAATACAAGCAGTAAGTGCACAGAGCGTTCCTTGCTCAAGAGCACTTGAGTCATGTCTGGTCAGGAATAGAACTTGCCGCCCTCTCGTTACAAGGCTTAACATCTAGGCCATGACTGCCCCTTACAGATGTTTTAGTAAATTACATGTTTTTTTTTGGGGGGGGGGGGTTGTTGTGCTCCAGACACCCCAGTCCAACACTGTTAAATACTGTGGTGTGATTGCAGTTCTAGGTAGTGCTGGTGCAGTGTTTGGCCTGGGTTGGTGAGGCCATTTATTTCTAGGGTGCTTGTTCTCCCAAGTGCCCTATACAAAAATGCCAGGGGACACTCCCTAAAATCATTTGAAGGTAGCCTACCACATCCCCTAATCTAACTCTTTTTCAGCAGTTGACATCCCATACAGCTTCTATAGACTTTTATTTTTGCTAAGATGGCTGAACCATGGTACAAATCAGGCACCGATTACAACAGGTTTTGTGTATCAGGGGTGACGGAACCTTTCACTCGATTTCCTCTTTCTTCCATTAATAAAAATAAAAAAACAAGCATGGCTCAATATTTCTTGATGCCGGGTGTATAAGTGACTTCTCCCCCCCCCCCCCATCCAGCATATTTTTATGGATTTTTATCATTGACCCATTTTTTTATGCTTTAACCCTTTAAATGCCAGCCACGTAGTTTCTACGTGGTTACTTATCCTACAGTTAAGTGCCAAGCACGTAGAAACTACGTGCCTGGCATTTCCCCTTATTTGTTAAAAAAATAGATAAAATAAAACACTTACCCCTGGTATTAATATAAAGATGGGGCTCCCCTCATCCTCCGGGGGGCACCCGATCCCTCCCCCACCATCTTCGGTCTTCAGGAGGGGGCCCGAAACCGTCCGCCCCCCCCGTTTCCAGCGCTGACAGTCATCTGTAAAAAAAAAACAAATAAAACAATGACAGTCACTCAGCTCCTCGCCCGATCCCTCTGCGCCATCTTCTCTTCACCAGGGGGGGGCGCCCCCCCGCCCTGGGCTCCGCAGGCTGCAGGTGAGGACCCTCTTCCGGGTCCTCACCGCTTCTAATGGAGGTGATGGCCGCCGCCTCTTGTGGGAGGCGGCGGCCCCGCCTTTTGTGGGAGGAGTGGGATGACATCATCCCGCTCCTCCTATGCCAGTATGGGATCGGAGCCTCCTCTCCTCTCATCCACCCTGCACCGATCACTATCGGCATCTGACAGATGCCGGAGCTGGGTGAGCGGCGCGGGACAGCGACGAGGGACCCAGGATCGGAGGTGAGTAAAGTAAAAAAAAAAAAAAATAATAAATGTCATTTTTTTTTATATCTGTGTCTGTATTTTTTACTTTTAACCCCTTGTGAACTGGTAATGGGTCCATGACCCCTATACCAGTTCACAAGGCTGGGGGGATGGCAAGTCACCTGCGACTAGCGGGTGACTTGCCATTAACAGCCGGCACCCCCATTACCTGCCTCCCCAAAGGCCAGGGGAGGGGGGCAGAAGAGCCCATGGGCTATGCGGGCTTGTAGCCTGCAGGGCCAGGGGCTACAAAAGCTGGCCCCTGCACCCTGTTTCTACATAGCGGGTCCTTTTTTTTAATTAACCCCTTATGTTCTGTCACCCAGCAGCCATAAAAGGCTTCCAGCAGGTGAGCAGAAGCCAGTGATTGCCGAGGGACAGAGTGCTCCAGGATGGATGGGAGGTAAGTATTAAAAAAAAAAATGATAAAATATTTTTTCTCTGTGTGGTGTGTTTTTTTTTTTACATTTAACCCCTTGTGAACTGGTAAGGGGTCCATGAGACCCCTATACCAGCTCACAAGGCTGGGGGATGGCAAGTCACCTGCGGCTAGCGGGTGACTTGCCATTAACCCCCGGCACCCCCATTACCGGCCTCCCCAAAGGCCAGGGGGGGGCAGAAGAGCCCATGGCCACAGGCTATGCAGGCTTGTAGCCTGCAGGGCCAGGAGCCACAAAAGCTGGCCTCTGCGTCCTGTTCCTACAAGCCCTGCATAGCTGGTCCCGGGCTGGTTACTTCGGGTAAGGGGGACCCCATGTCATTTTTTTTTAAGGGTTTTCAACCCTTAAAAATCCCCCCCAAAAAATGGGGTCCCCATCCCTGAGAGGGGGGACCCTATGTCATTTTTTTCTCAATTTAACCCTTTGTATTGTGGATGATAGTTGTATTTTATTTGTAAATGTTAAAAATTACTTGTTTCAGTTTGGGTGGTCTCCTGGGCAGGAACAGGGGGCTACCGATAAATATGTGGTACCATTCTAATTGGTAGAAATGGGGCTTTCACATGCAAAATGGTTTTCTTTAATAAAATACATGTTTTATTTAAAATAAAAGGAGGCAATTTTCTTTTTTTTTACTTAATAATAATATTGTAAAAAACTGAATAAAATTTACAAACAAGACATTTCATGTTAAAGCCTAAACTCTGCTGCAAAATTAAATATATATAATTTTCCTGAAAATTCCAGCAAAAATGTCGCAAAACATGGCGCAAAATGGGGAAAAATTACCTGTCAACAGAGGGTGACAAAATCTCAAGTAGGCTGGCAATTAAAAGGGTTAATAGTACCTCTGCATGTTGGGTATTGTTCTGTTCGGGGGACCTTGCGCTTTCAGACTTAGCTTGTTTTTCCTTGTTTGCATATTTATATTTTATGAAAAGATGTTTTTTATTCAGCTTTTTTATACATTTTTTAGGGAAACCCTGCGCAACCAAAGAATTCTTTGAGGGATTATTCCAGAAAGATGAGCCCACTACAACAAGCTGGGTACGCTTAGAAAGCTTAACATGTGTACTTTCAGGGAATATATGGTTTATGGGGGATATTCCAAATGTAAAGGGTTGTTTTGGTTGAAAAATCGCAAGGTGCGCACTTTGTCTGCAGAGCTGAAATTTCCAAGTAAAATTACCGTTATGCGCATGCTTTACTTTGGGGTGTTTGGCAACTCTTCCCTTGACAGTAGCTATGCATGTTGGGTATCGTTCTGCTCGGGGGATGTTGCTTTTTCAGATTAAACTTGTTTTTTCTTGTTTGTATATAGTTTTTTAGGAAAATGTGGCTTTGATTCTGCTTTTTTATCCTTTTTGCAACCAAAGAATACATTGAGGGATTACTTCCAGAAAACTGTGGCCACATCAAAAAGCCTGGTACACCTAGAAAGCTTGAGGTGTGTACTTCCAGAGAATATATAGTTTGTTGGAGGTATTTCAAATTTAACGGGTTGTTTTTCTGGAAAAACTGCAAGGTGCGCAGAGCGCATATCATAGTTGTATTTTTTCTGAAAATCCCCTAAAGCTCTGTTTCAGTTTGGAGGAGTCTCCTGGGCAGGAAAGGATGTGTAACTAACAATACATTTGTGGTAACGCTGTAACCGGGAGAAATTGGGATTTCACACGCAATAAGATTTTGTTGACAAACTTACATTTTTTATAACAAAAAACACTACAAATTGTAAAAAATAGATTTTTTTTAATTTTTTTGCACATATTTCACCCAAAAATAATGAGAATACACCTAAAAAATGACAAACAAGATATTTCATGTTAAAGCTCAGACTCTGCGGAAAAAACAATATATCATTTTCCTGGGAAATCCCTGGAAATCCCTTCAAAAATCACATTTGAACATGGGGAGCGCAAAATAGTGCAAAATGGTCTGGCAACAAAGGGTGACAAAAACTCCAGGTAGGCTGGCACTCAAAGGATTAATAATAATGTGACGCACAAACAAAAACAATTTTTTATTACTGCTCTAATAATATCCTGTAAAAATCCCATAATTTAGCTGAGGAAATGCTATTTCTAGAGAATACCACCCTGAAATAACAGAAGGTGAATGTGATCAGAGATCATAGCTCGTTCATAGGCCTGTTAGGAAGCCAGAAATTAGCAGCCACCTTCCCTCAGGCTTCCACTGTGCACATTGATGAGTTTTTTTGGTGGGGGTGCCCCCCGATACACCGAAACATTAGTCTTGAAAAAGGCGATCCTGAATTCCTGCAATCCAAAGAGTGAGTTTTTGTAAGATGCTTTATAGCACCGTAGGGAGTCTTGTGGCAAGAAGCTGCTTGGATAAGCATTAAATTATAATCCTTTTCACTGTACCACCATGTACAGTGTAAAGGTTATTAAAGTGTACAGCACATTCATTTATTTCAATAAGTCTAATCATCCTTAAACATTCTTCTTCCACCTGTGAAAAATGACTGCTTTTCTATTCAACGGAGTGATGCCATTGTCTCTCTTATTAGCTACATACTGTTCTTCAGTGGTAATATTACATTACAGAAAACAGTATGAAGCGTAGCTTGTGCACTTATGAAATGAAACTCAAATACTTCTACATAGCAGTATGTTAGCTTTTCAATGAATTTATATATGCGGATGGATTTTCTCACAATTTTGCTAAATATACATTTAATACAAGAAAATTAAACTCTAAAAATATAACGTGAAAGGCTTAGGCTGAAGCTTAGGGACAAATGCTGATGACTGTTTCGACCAATCAGATTTTATTTTCCTGTTGAGGGTAAACAATGATACTAGCTTTGGACTGGTCACTTAGGGTGGGTCACAGACTAGAGTTTAGTTTAGCTTTCTCTCTGCACATGTAAATGAATCACACATATTTATGAGAAACCAGGGCCCTTTAAGTCATTTTTCATTCAACTGTTGTCACTCAATTTTGAAAAAGTCCTTATGCTGTTGATGTTCCCGGTTTCTTTTTTTCTAAAATCTCACTTCTTATAAGTTTTCATTAATAAATCTATTTCCTGGGTGGTGGGTGTGTCTGTTAGAGGCACTGAAAGGGAGATATAAGAAGAATAAGAAAGGTGACTGACATAGCCTCCTGCAGAAGAGGGCTGGGGGTTGAGTGGTGCGGTTAGAAGATCCTGGCTTCCATTGGTGGATGCGATTATGGGAGAAGAGCCAGGGGCAGAGGAAGAAGAGAGAGATTTTGCTTTGTACAAAGCTGGGAAAAAACAGACATCCCAGGAAAGAGTATGCTGCAAATGCTGAAATGTATCTATAGCTGGCCAATCCCCTTAATCATTTAAATGCCAAGTACATATATTCTATGTGCTCTCTTATCCTCTAGTTAAAGTGATACTGCGATGCTGCAATTGTTACACCATTGTCCTAAACTGTTTCCCATTTTTAAATTGAAGCAAGTATGGCAAAGATATTGAGGTTTACAGGTTCAGCCAATGACATTCCCTTTTTCATCCCATTCCCCAATTAACTCAGTGGAGTGGGACAGGATTGCTGGTCCCTCCCTCCTCCCACCCCTTCCTCTGCCTCCTCCTCCAGATTCTTATTACTATTCCTATTGCCAGCAGCAGGGAGGCCTAGAGGTGCACGGCTGTGGAAGCAATCTGAGACACAGCAACCCCGAGTAGACAGAGGTTGAATTCATCCTGGTGTTCGCTGTGCTGGGGGTGAGTGCCCCATATTTTCCTCGCCATGTGTCCCGGGCGGGCACAAAGGAGGAGGGAGACGCCCACATTGCCTCCGCACCCCTCCCCTCTGCATCTGTGTGTTATGTGTATATAAGAGAGAGAGATGGTAGAAGCCTTACCCAGGAGCCCGGTGGTGCCATGCTGTCTGGCAGGCTGCTCCTCTGGCTGGGCTTTCCTGCTCCTTTCCAGCTCTGACAAGCTGGGGCCTGGATCAGTATGGCATGAGTCTGGTGCTCCCCGCTGTAATTGGGGCTGTGTGGAGAGGAGGGACAAAGGGACACCCAGGTAGCATCAGCAGCAGCAATGAGCAGCTTAACCTCCTCCTTAAGTCTGTTCTGTTGATATTCTGCCTCACGGGCCCACCCACCTTGTTCACTTCCTCCTTCAGTCTGTTCCTGGCAGCCAGCCTCACCCTCGCCTGCCTGTGCCACACAGTTCCCGGGAGTTTCCACTCCACATTTGCTACACATAAGCCTGTGTGTGTGGGAGGGCAGCTAATTACTGTGTGCTCAGTGATGTCTGTTTGAGTGCACGCATGTGCTTTGTGAGTGCACACATGCATTTTGGGAGTGTACGCATGTGCTTTGGGAGTGCACGCATGTGCTTTGGGAGTGCACACATGCGATTTGGGAGTGCACGCATGTGCTTTGGGAGTGCACGCATGTGCTTTGGGAGTGCACACATGTGCTTTGGGAGTGCACGCATGCACTTTGGGAGTGCGCACATGTGCTTTGGGAGTGCGCTCATGTGCTTTGGGAGTGCACGCATGCACTTTGGAAGTGTGTACCTGGGCTTTTGGAAGTGCGTACATGCACTTTGAATGTCTGAGAGTGCTGGTCTAGGCTCCAATGTCACCTAGCAACAGGGGGAGCAGGGAGAAGCACAGCACACAGTGTCGTATGCAAGTTCTGAGAATCTTACAGACCCTGCCCCTTATGCTGATTATTATGCAGCATCACAGATCCAGGGGCCACGCCCACTTTTTTCAGAAAAGAAATCTTGAGGTGAAACTGTAAACTCTGATATCTCTGTCATTTCTTCTTCAATTTAAAAATGGCAAACAGTTTAAGACAGTGCCTAACCCCCTATTACCTGTATCTCCAAAACCTAGGGGAAGAGCCTGTGGCCCGTGAGGGCTAAGCAGGCTGGTAGCCTTCTATGCTGGAGGCTGGCTGCCCGGCCTCTGCTCCCACCCCGGAGCCCCCATGCCAATTTTAAAAAAAGTTAACCCTTGATAGTGTGCATAGTACTTGTATCTTATTTGAACATCTTGTAAAGCTATCTTTTCAGTTTGCTGTGTCTCTTGGGCAGGAATGGGTGTCTACTGAAAATATGTGGTACTGTTGTAATCAGGAGGTATGGGGCTTTTACACACAATAATATATATTTAATATATAGTTTTTATTTTTTCATATATTTCACCTAAAAATATTGTGGAAGCACTGGGAAATCCCTGGACATTCTTTCAAAAATCACAGTTAAACATGTATAGAGCTAAACAGTGAAAAATGGTATGGAAACAAAGGGTGACTTAATCTCTAGGTAGGCTGGCGGTTAAATGAGCACTATAAGACAAAAATGGCACAGTAAAAAAAGTCTGCATACATTTGCCAGACTTAGAGGCCGATTTATTAATAGCGCCAGGTAGCGACAGATGAGCGACAGTGGCGTTATTTTCACAGCGCCCGCTAGTATTCGCTGTGCTTGGCCGTTGTTCGGTTGTTGACAGCGACTCAGTCGGTGTGCGGTAATGTTGAATACGGGGTTAGGAGTCGCTGTTTGACAGGTTCCGCGCTGTATGGGAGCGCATGACAACGAATGGCCATAGCGAACGGCTCCCAGCATATTCATTAACAAATCACGCTCAAAAAATTCTCGCGCTGTAAAATGCATGTTTAAACCCCAGAGCGCTGGCGGCGATGGGTTAAAAGTAGTTTTTTAACCCCCAAACAACCTTATTTTTGGAAAAAAATAATAAACAAGTTTTTATAAACATTTTGTAATATGAATACATTAATATCAGACCTGTAATATCAATTCTGCACAAATTTTTTTTTTTTTTTTTTACCTTAAAAAAAAAAGATATAACATTGCAGAAGTGGTCACCGAATTTTTGACATTTAAAAAAAAAAAAAAAAAAAAAACATTAATATCAATTCATTATGAATATTTTAAGATTGCTCCATTGAAATGCATTGGAGAGCGCCAGGTAGCAAGAGGTCATACCTGGCGCTGTGATGGGATTAGCAGCGGCGCTGTTCGCTGAAGTCTGCAACATGATAAATCCCGCGCTAGCTGACGCTCTCGCCGGCGCTAGCCTCATTTAGCGTGATAAATGCGTGATTGTGTTCGCAGCCTGGCGTTCTGGAGTCGGTAGCCGACGATAGCTGGCGCTACCTGCCGCTAGTGAGACACTACCTGGCGCTATCCCTTGATAAATAAGGCCCTTAGACATCCTGTGTCAAAACAAATCCTACTCAAGCTTGTTTGTTGCTTTCACTGGAAGGAAGAAGATACAAGGGGATTCAAGGTTTTGAAGTTATCATTCTGCTAACCTAACCTATGCTGGAATAACAGATTGTTGCTATTATATATGTATATGAGTTTACCTATCACACAATGCTTTGGGCATATTTTAAAATGGGTAATGCTATAGCCCCCCCTTCCCTTCAGTTAGAGGTGAGTAGTGTCCCTCTGTTAAAGTGAAATTGTATGGTCTATAACCTGCAAACCCTAGTACCCACAAGTACTCATTTAACTGCTCAATGAATGCTGCTGAAGTCGAAAATGCAAGTGTATCATTTAGTATGAGTGTCCTATTATGAATTAGCGCCTTACCACCACCTCTGAACTTCTTGAGTTAGTCTTATTACACTTCGCATATGTCAATCTAAGAAACAGCCACTCCCCCTCCCAAAAAAGCCTGTGCAAATGATCCCCCCCCCTCCCCAATACTTGCTCCATACTACAGCAGATGTGCACTTTGATTCCTGCAGCTATTGCATAGAATAGAATTTGATCTGCCTTAAATTTTTAGTATAGGGTGATTATGGAGTTTCATCAGTCACCTAAAATCATGGTAAAACCTCAAAAAATGGCCATTAAAAGTGAATAAAACCAACACAAAATGCACATAAATCATTTTCAATGCTGTTTGGAGCAGCAAATCACATTTGTATAGAGAGTAGCAGATCAGGTCAGGGTGTAGGTCAGTCTGCAGCTTTGTCGAATACAACCTAACAAGATCTTGAATACCACCAGTGGTACTAGTGCCATTGGTTGGGAACCCCTGGTCTAGAGAACTCCCTTATCCTTCTCATGAGCCCTATCTTGAGGCAGAGAGCTTAATTAATAGGATGAACCTACTTCGAGTACAATAATTTGGAGAATGTCATGCTACAGACCTAAAATGGCAAAATCAGTAGCACTTGCCCAAACTTGCACAACGTAAAAAGGCTACATGCGCGATTGGCTGTTTGGCTGAAGTTCTGTTTAACAAAGGAGTTTATCATCTTCAACCTACTTGTGTGAAATCAAGTAGTAAAATATTGCCTAGTACTGGTACATTTCCCTCATGTCTCCTAGCTTTGACAGAATGCAAATAAATCATTGCCACACACAGCATCTTTACTACACAACAACACTAACAACCTTAGAACAATAACATAACTATAAATCCTTTAATATTCAAAAGCTCTTCTTTTGTTTTGTCTTTCCCCTTGACGTTAATGGGCACATGCTTTAATTACAATAATCTTTTCCGATATACTGGACGTTCCATCATGTTGAAAGGATTTACATGCCTCTCGTATTAAATATTTACATACAAAAGGTTCTGGAAGGTGTGTGGAAATGATAAATTATGTAGAGCGGAGCTGGTCTAGGCTTGAGCTAAGAGACCCAAATTGTATCATTATAATACATTATTCACATATAATGCATCTATGCACAGCCATTAATGTTGCCCACATGGAATTTGAGAGAGCAGAGGAAAGGATGCAAGCTATAAACAAATAGGGACGGCATCTTGCAGCTGGAGAAGTGTCAATTAAATTTCAGCTGCTACCTGGTCTTAACAAGACACGACAAAGTGAGCATGCTGTAAAACAGGGCACGATGGCAGGGCACGAAGGACGGGGCCTGCTAACAGCTCCTGTGCCTTTGTCCGGGGGACATAGGTTGCAATGGGCTGTTGACAGTAAAAGGGCTATTCTTCTTTTGTCGAGTACATGTACAGGTCATCCTTACAAGCACAGTGATATACTTGCACTTGCTCTTACAACTATTAAGTGCAAATTGTATTAATCCAGCTAAAATAACAGCAGACAGCTTTTACATTATCACATGTGCTGAGGGTTTGGCAAATGTACATGCAATTTCAAAATATTCCTAAAATAGCAAGCATAACAAGGCACTGAATAAGTTCTGGGTCAGATAGCATCCTGGCATAAAAAATCTTAATAGATTTATGGCCCATCTCAATATAGTACATCACTTGGTGCTTTCGATACAGTAGTCACACAGATTTATATCTGTGATTTCCAGGTTATAAGGTATATCTGATTTACATGATATTTTGCTCATGCTACTGATCCTGTGAATGTTGGGGGCTGGATATCTGCACCTTAATGGATCAGGATGGAAGCCTTATGGGTGAGGCCTATCTCTTGCAGCAGAAAAAAGTTATTTGTTTCCTTACCATATGGAAATCAAACCCTGAGCCTCAGATTCGGATCAGAGCTAATTCAACACAAATATCAGCTATTTGTGGTGTTCAACCAGTGTGTTGTGTGTGTGTTGGGCCCTCCACAGACCAGTTCTATAGAGCGGAAGCCAAAGAGGTACTTGCCTGCCTTGCTGCGAATGTTTTGTAAACGTGACAACCTCAAAGTAAATGAAGCTTTTTCTTCCTTTGGGCGGATTCCACAGGTTAGCTGCTGCACACTGCCAGCCAGTGCTTTAGACAATTAGAAACACATACATCGTCCTTGATATGGTGGTAGTGGTGGAACTGCTGCATTTACTGCTTCATCCATTGTCCTCCGTAAAGCGTATCTGTATTTATTCTGTTATTTACTTGATTGTGCTTCTCACAGTAACCATGTAACCAAACCCTGGAATAGTTTTCATCCCATCCTTCCATCAAACCACATTTAATTCTGCCTTCTCACGCAAAAATAAAAAATTTAATTGAACTATTATATCAAATACATACAGGCCTATTTGTTTTGGAAACAAATACCTCTATAGGAGCTTTAAGCCTGTTCTTTTGAGAACTAGCTCTTAGTCTATGAAAAATACATGCAAGAAACTTCTTCCTCTGATATAGGCTTGTACATTTACAGAAGTCTTCTGAAAGGAGACTCCTCTACTTTCAGTGACACCAATGGCTTTACTATGCTAATGTCACTCTTCTGCTCATGCTGGTGGCAATGGCATTCCTTTGCCACATGACTAAGGGGGGACTGTAAGTCCATGAAATGTGCCATCTATGATGGCTATCCATTTGTGTATGGGGATTGCACCTTTTATCTGTTCCTAGTAAAAGTTAAGTATTATCTATGTCTTTCCATATTGATGAAAGACTTGTTCTGAGTTCATAGCAGTCCTCTCTGTGCTCCCCAAGGGACGTGTTTCTTAGGATATTGAGGGTGAGCTGGCAAAAAACGTAATTCATCTTCCTTTTCCAGTGACATCTCTCTGTTCCCAAGCACATGCAAACCACTAAGCATATTTAATTACATTTGTTTGTCTCCCCATGCAATTTGAGGGCAGTTGACTAATTTTAGTGCTCTCGGGAACCCAGAGCACACCATTTGAACCACCCCTTAGACATTACTTGGCTTCACCAAATCTCAAATATCTCAAGTTCAAGGGGAATATTTTATAATCAGTTGGAGTCATATTTAAGCTAGACTTTCAAAGGAGATATGATTTTCACTTGTTGGCCTACTACATTTACATAGAAACATATAGGTCTAAAATGTAGTCTTCAGAAACTGGAAATTACACTCTCTTTGTTCCATTTCTTCCATTCCCATTTGATTTGTGAGCTTAGGAAATATGTATGCTTTGCCTCGAAATACAAACTGGGTCTTTCCATTGGAAAAACAGTGGCTGCCTTTTAATGAGGGGCAGAGGTAGCCAGGCTTTCTTGGCACACAGAAAACATGAGCCATCTGTTAGTCTGGCACCTCGTGTCCTCTGGTGTGATGTAAGTCATAAACGTGCTGAACAGCAAGCAATAGGGGCCATGACCTTGAGCCTTCCTAAGCTGGAACAGGCAGCCCGACTGCAGCCCACCACGTTCACAAGCTATCCATATAAAAGGAAAAAAAAAACGATTTGCTTTCATACACAAATAAGGCTTGTGATTACTGGGTTTGAACTTTCCCTGAGCAACCATGAAAGAGTAGCCAGTGCCATAAAGAAAATATACCTTCAATATATAATATAATCAGTCATTTCTAAAATATTATTATTATTAGTGTCATCATGATTTGCAACATAATTCTTCCTACAGATGTTTGGATCTTTATTTAAATAATATTGGCATGATATAACAAATATTATTTTTCCATATTTAATAGTCCGTTATATAGTTTTCAGGGGTAGAACCAACAAATATTTCACAATGTTACACTTCAAATACCTACCATTGAGCAAATGATGTAGCAATAAACTGTTTTATTTAAACCTCAGACAATAAGTTTGGTTTGGTCAAGTGTGTAGTATGCTGTCTATGGCTAGATTGAAAGCGCTGTCTGAGACTATAGATGTACATGAACTTGTGAATGATGTAAAAACCTCACCAGACAATCAGTCCACTGTCCCACAGATAAGTAGACAATATTTTGGCCCTAAAAATCTAGGCAGAGAAACCAAACAGCGGTGCCAGATGTTTTGTGAATACCAAAGACAGCATTTTACTACAACTACATAAACTAACAACTGTAAAGCCTTTATGGCTTACGGCTGCTATGCTGCATTATGGCACTGGGAGTTGGACATTAAAGGATCTACTATGAAGTCTTCATTGTACCAGAAGAGGCTTGAGGATATTATGAGACCACCTATCAAAAGACTGAAGCTCACATGAAAGTGGTTCCTGCAAGATAACAATGACCTTAAACATTCTAGTTAATTCACCTTGAAATCAATGGATGGCTCGGAAATGACTAAGCCTGGATCTAAATACCATGGAGATGTAGATATACAAATATATGCATGAAAGTAGGAAAACTGTTAAAGGAAATGCCTGTTTGGGGAGGCTAAGGGAGGATTTTGAGGCATCAGAGCTAATGGTTACTACAAATTTGGCCGAACTTGCCACTAAAGTCCGCTTCCAGTTTCCAGATTCCCAAGCCTGAACCTGGAACCCCATTGAGGTCACTGGTAACCGAATTGGTACCGGTATAAAATACATAAATACAAAGAATGAAAATATTATTATTTTTAAGGGTTTTGGAGGCCAAATTGGGGGGGGGGGGGGGCACCTGGGTGCTTGCTCTGCACAAAATAGGCTAGGAAAAATACTCAAAATAATAACAGAAAACTAAAAATATATACCTAAATTATTAAATAAATAAATAAATATTAACATTAACAAATACATATAAACATAAATAAATTAATGAATTAATAATGAAAATAATATTTTTTACAGGTGTAAGATGTCCGGGGGAGGGGAGGAGGAGTCATTGGAGGTGGATGTGACGGTGTAAATGGAAGAGACTGAGGAGGTGAATATGGCAGAGGCGGAGGAGGAGAAGGTAGTAAACACTTTAACCACTCACTCTAAAGCATAGTGGGCAAACTCAGTTTAGCGACTCAGAAATTGTATGGAGTGGACCCATCCCTCAGTACCAGGAGACGCGTGGACAGGTAAGCACTGGAGCATATAGTCACTCATGTGAGCCAGGCTGCTCTGAGTCAAGAAGAAGGTGTCCTCAGTGTCTCCTCCTTCCCTGTTCCTCCCTCCAGCCATGCTCCAGTGACGCCCATGAGCTGAGCTGGAGGCCAACCTGCTGTGACAGCAACCCTACGAGCCACGTGTGCACTCTTCTGCCTGGGAAAATGGGCCTATCTCCTCCTCCTCTGCTTCCATTGCATCCTCCATCATGACCTGACAAGTTTTTTCCAGCAGGCAAAGGATAGGGATGGTAGCAATGACAATGACGTCATCAGCGCTGACCATATTGGTGGTGTACTGGAAGCACTGCAGCACCGCGCAGATGTCCCTCATGGAAGCCCACTCATTGGTGATGAAGTGCTGTTGGTCTGCACTTCTATGTGCCCAGGCATTTTGGAGCTGAAACTCCACTATTGCTTGCTGCAGCTTACAAACCTTTTCCAGTACATACAACTTGGAATTCCACCTGGTGGGCGAGTCCCATATGAGGCAGTGGGTGGGAAGTCCAAAGTTCCTCTGCAGTGGAGTCAGGTGAGCTGCAGCAGGGTGGGAACTCTGAAATTGCGTGCACATGCTACACACTTTAAGCAGCAGCTCCAGCATGTCTGGATTATGGGCCAGGAAGTTCTGCACCACCAAGTTGAGCACATGTATCAGGCAAGGGATGCACCACCAAGTTGAGCACATGTATCAGGCAAGGGATGTGTGTCAACCTGGCTTGGTCCAAAGCTGCTATGGGTTACACCCATTGTCGCTCACCACGAGGCTTCAGGCTCAACAGCAGCAGCCACTCATCTGTCTGCTCCTGAATACCGGTCCATAGCTCCTAGGTGGTGTGGGTTTTTTCACCCATACAGATGCGTTTTAGCACCGCATGCTGCGGTTTCCCCATGGCAGTGCTCTATTTGGTGTTGAAGGAGCTGCGCTGACTGCTTGAGGAGGAAGCAGAGAAGAAGAAGAAGGCAACAAGAGGCACCGACCGATTTCCAGCAATCCTGGCTGGTGGAAGGATATGCTTCACAGTGTTTCCTACCTTAGTCTGAACCACCATTCCATTGACCCAGTTACTTACATTACCCATGCTTACTTGTCCACATGTCAGTGGTGGTGTGGAAACTGGAACTAATGGTGTTGTATGGTGGAACAGCCGCCACCATCATATCTTTAAAACTGTCCATCTCCTCCAGGTGGAGCAATGTGGAAATGTTCACATTCAGGGCTCATGGGTGGGACATCCCTGATCGTGGACATGGTGCTGAGATTAGTAAGGATTTTCCCTCTTTTCAGGCACTAGTGGATGGCCCACGGTATCCCAGCTAGGGGTGTCATCATAAAGCATTAGTGACTCCATGACTTGTGGCTGGGATGGTTTTCTGATTTTAAGGAGGGTGAGTTGGAGGGCTCAGTGGAAGTGGAGTGGGTGGAAGACAATCCCATGGAACTGGTAGCACTGCGTGCCATATAATCTATGACTGCCTCAACTTGTTCTGGCCTCACCACTCTGCCAGCAATTTTGGAACCTACAAAAATGCACTTCTAACCCTGGCGCTTTCTTGCACAAGAGGAAAGTGTAGCAGGCAAGAATGAAACATGTCCTCTCCCAGTAGCACCAGCTCCTCTACTGGCAGCAGCATCATTGCCAAATGTCCCTAATTTGCTCCTTTCTGCATTGTTAGACACCTGTAGTTACAGCTGCCTGAAATGGACAATTTAAAAAGAGCAGTAACCCCCAAGTGGCCTGAACAATTGGTACTAAAAAGTAGTGACACCCAAGTGGTCCGAGCAAGTGGTGTTAAACAGTACTGACATCCTTAGTGGTTTAAGCAAGTGGTATTAAAGAGCAGTGACCCCCAAGCATTCTAAACAATTGGTATTAAACAGTAGTGACACACAAGTGCCTTGAACTAGTGGATACTCCACTAACAATTGGTGGTAAAGAGTAGTGGCACCCAAGTGTTTTGAGCAAGTGATATTAAAGAGTAGTGACACACAAGTGCCCTGAACCAGAGAATACTCCACTAACAATTGGTATTAAATAGTGGTGACACCCAAGTGGTTTGAGCAAGTTGTAGTAAAGTGTAATGACACACAAGTGCTCTGAACCAGTGGCTACTTCACTGACAATTGGTATGAAAGAGTAGTGACACCCAAGTGCCCTGAACAATTGGTATTAAACAGTAGTGACACACAAGTGGTTTGAGCAAGTGGTATTTAACAGTACTGACACCCAACCTATCTAGCCCTTATTCCAGCTACTCTCCTTAAATAAATGCCCTTACAAGGACAGTTTTTGTAAAAATAAAAATAAATAAAGCCCTATCTGTCCTTTAGTAGAAGCAGCCAGCACCTCTCTCTATCTATTTTTATCTGTGATAACACACAGCATATATGCATGTTGAAATAGCAGACATTTCTACAGAATATCATGTTTTTTTCATGTGAGGGGTCAAGAAAAATTGGTAACTGCTGCTTAAAGAGGAAGCCTCAGCCAATCACTGAAAAGGCTGAGGCTTAAAGAGGAACAAATCCCTGAATACTATCCTGGGTTTTGTTCCTCCTCCCTGGATCCTCCAAGATACCCTTGCTGGCCATTCAGAAATTACTTGTGTGGGTCAGCTTGAGGTTAGCAGGATAGTGTCCATGGGCATGTGTCGTGGGATTGCCGGTGAGGTGAGTATACTGACTGGACAGTCATGAGTAGGGATGAGCGAATCGATCCGGACGAACCCGGATTCGATCCGAATTTCAGGAAAAATTCGATTCGGATCGAATCCGAATTTCCCCGCGATTCGATCACTCAAAGTTTTCCTTTAACATCCATTCATTTACATTTACAGGTATTCTAAGATGGCGGACGGGACATGTCTGGACATGTATCCCGCGCCAGTGCAAGCTGGGGCAGTCACATGCAGCCTATCAGCAGCCAGCAAGCCCGGTGACGTCACACAGCGGTATTTAACGGCGGCCATCTTGCTTTTCCTCATTTCTCTATTGCATTCGTGACAGACAGACAGAACGCTGTGTAGCTGAGGCAGTTAGACAGGCTGGAGACAGGGACAGACAGGGACAGGCAGGAGACAGGCAGGAGACAGACAGGAGACAGACAGAAAGCCAGGGAAAGGTAGGAAAAACGGAGCTGGCTGACAGGGAGATTTTTTTTTTTTCATCCAGCCTTTGTTAGCGTTTTCAGGCTGCTTATAGTAACTAACTGTGCATATATACTGAACTGATCTTAAGTCTGCTGTGAGGCATCCCATTCTGTGACTAAAGCAGCCTCTGTTTAAGACCATATAAGCATTTGCTCTTATCATATTTGAAATTAGGCCTGATAAAGACACTTTTGCTGGCCAAAGCACTACTGGACCCTGCCAGGTCCATTCCTGCCCAGGGCATCCCATTCTGTGACTACAGCAGCCTCTGTTTAAGACCATATAAGCATTTGCTCTTATCATATTTGAAATTAGCCTGATAAAGACACTTTTGCTGGCCAAAGCACTACTGGACCCTGCCAGGTCCATTCCTGCCCAGGGCATCCCATTCTGTGACTAAAGCAGCCTCTGTTTAAGACCATATAAGCATTTGCTCTTATCATATTTGAAATTAGGCCTGATAAAGACACTTTTGCTGGCCAAAGCACTACTGGACCCTGCCAGGTCCATTCCTGCCCGGGGCATCCCATTCTGTGACTACAGCAGCCTCTGTTTAAGACCATATAAGCATTTGCTCTTATCATATTTGAAATTAGCCTGATAAAGACACTTTTGCTGGCCAAAGCACTACTGGACCCTGCCAGGTCCATTCCTGCCCAGGGCATCCCATTCTGTGACTAAAGCAGCCTCTGTTTAAGACCATATAAGCATTTGCTCTTATCATATTTGAAATTAGGCCTGATAAAGACACTTTTGCTGGCCAAAGCACTACTGGACCCTGCCAGGTCCATTCCTGCCCAGGGCATCCCATTCTGTGACTACAGCAGCCTCTGTTTAAGACCATATAAGCATTTGCTCTTATCATATTTGAAATTAGGCCTGATAAAGACACTTTTGCTGGCCAAAGCACTACTGGACCCTGCCAGGTCCATTCCTGCCCAGGGCATCCCATTCTGTGACTAAAGCAGCCTCTGTTTAAGACCATATAAGCATTTGCTCTTATCATATTTGAAATTAGGCCTGATAAAGACACTTTTGCTGGCCAAAGCACTACTGGACCCTGCCAGGTCGATTCCTGTTGGGGCATCCCATTCTGTGACTACAGCAGCCTCTGTTTAAGACCATATAAGCATTTGCTCTTATCATATTTGAAATTAGCCTGATAAAGACACTTTTGCTGGCCAAAGCACTACTGGACCCTGCCAGGTCCATTCCTGCCCAGGGCATCCCATTCTGTGACTACAGCAGCCTCTGTTTAAGACCATATAAGCATTTGCTCTTATCATATTTGAAATTAGGCCTGATAAAGACACTTTTGCTGGCCAAAGCACTACTGGACCCTGCCAGGTCCATTCCTGCCCAGGGCATCCCATTCTGTGACTACAGCAGCCTCTGTTTAAGACCATATAAGCATTTGCTCTTATCATATTTGAAATTAGGCCTGATAAAGACACTTTTGCTGGCCAAAGCACTACTGGACCCTGCCAGGTCGATTCCTGCCCGGGGCATCCCATTCTGTGACTACAGCAGCCTCTGTTTAAGACCATATAAGCATTTGCTCTTATCATATTTGAAATTAGCCTGATAAAGACACTTTTGCTGGCCAAAGCACTACTGGACCCTGCCAGGTCCATTCCTGCCCAGGGCATCCCATTCTGTGACTAAAGCAGCCTCTGTTTAAGACCATATAAGCATTTGCTCTTATCATATTTGAAATTAGGCCTGATAAAGACACTTTTGCTGGCCAAAGCACTACTGGACCCTGCCAGGTCCATTCCTGCCCAGGGCATCCCATTCTGTGACTACAGCAGCCTCTGTTTAAGACCATATAAGCATTTGCTCTTATCATATTTGAAATTAGGCCTGATAAAGACACTTTTGCTGGCCAAAGCACTACTGGACCCTGCCAGGTCCATTCCTGCCCGGGGCATCCCATTCTGTGACTACAGCAGCCTCTGTTTAAGACCATATAAGCATTTGCTCTTATCATATTTGAAATTAGGCCTGATAAAGACACTTTTGCTGGCCAAAGCACTACTGGACCCTGCCAGGTCCATTCCTGCCCAGGGCATCCCATTCTGTGACTACAGCAGCCTCTGTTTAAGACCATATAAGCATTTGCTCTTATCATATTTGAAATTAGGCCTGATAAAGACACTTTTGCTGGCCAAAGCACTACTGGACCCTGCCAGGTCGATTCCTGTTGGGGCATCCCATTCTGTGACTAAAGCAGCCTCTGTTTAAGACCATATAAGCATTTGCTCTTATCATATTTGAAATTAGGCCTGATAAAGACACTTTTGCTGGCCAAAGCACTACTGGACCCTGCCAGGTCGATTCCTGTTGGGGCATCCCATTCTGTGACTACAGCAGCCTCTGTTTAAGACCATATAAGCATTTGCTCTTATCATATTTGAAATTAGCCTGATAAAGACACTTTTGCTGGCCAAAGCACTACTGGACCCTGCCAGGTCCATTCCTGCCCAGGGCATCCCATTCTGTGACTAAAGCAGCCTCTGTTTAAGACCATATAAGCATTTGCTCTTATCATATTTGAAATTAGGCCTGATAAAGACACTTTTGCTGGCCAAAGCACTACTGGACCCTGCCAGGTCCATTCCTGCCCAGGGCATCCCATTCTGTGACTACAGCAGCCTCTGTTTAAGACCATATAAGCATTTGCTCTTATCATATTTGAAATTAGGCCTGATAAAGACACTTTTGCTGGCCAAAGCACTACTGGACCCTGCCAGGTCCATTCCTGCCCGGGGCATCCCATTCTGTGACTACAGCAGCCTCTGTTTAAGACCATATAAGCATTTGCTCTTATCATATTTGAAATTAGCCTGATAAAGACACTTTTGCTGGCCAAAGCACTACTGGACCCTGCCAGGTCCATTCCTGCCCAGGGCATCCCATTCTGTGACTAAAGCAGCCTCTGTTTAAGACCATATAAGCATTTGCTCTTATCATATTTGAAATTAGGCCTGATAAAGACACTTTTGCTGGCCAAAGCACTACTGGACCCTGCCAGGTCCATTCCTGCCCAGGGCATCCCATTCTGTGACTACAGCAGCCTCTGTTTAAGACCATATAAGCATTTGCTCTTATCATATTTGAAATTAGGCCTGATAAAGACACTTTTGCTGGCCAAAGCACTACTGGACCCTGCCAGGTCCATTCCTGCCCGGGGCATCCCATTCTGTGACTACAGCAGCCTCTGTTTAAGACCATATAAGCATTTGCTCTTATCATATTTGAAATTAGGCCTGATAAAGACACTTTTGCTGGCCAAAGCACTACTGGACCCTGCCAGGTCCATTCCTGCCCAGGGCATCCCATTCTGTGACTACAGCAGCCTCTGTTTAAGACCATATAAGCATTTGCTCTTATCATATTTGAAATTAGGCCTGATAAAGACACTTTTGCTGGCCAAAGCGCTACTGGACCCTGCCAGGTCGATTCCTGTTGGGGCATCCCATTCTGTGACTAAAGCAGCCTCTGTTTAAGACCATATAAGCATTTGCTCTTATCATATTTGAAATTAGGCCTGATAAAGACACTTTTGCTGGCCAAAGCACTACTGGACCCTGCCAGGTCGATTCCTGTTGGGGCATCCCATTCTGTGACTACAGCAGCCTCTGTTTAAGACCATATAAGCATTTGCTCTTATCATATTTGAAATTAGCCTGATAAAGACACTTTTGCTGGCCAAAGCACTACTGGACCCTGCCAGGTCCATTCCTGCCCAGGGCATCCCATTCTGTGACTAAAGCAGCCTCTGTTTAAGACCATATAAGCATTTGCTCTTATCATATTTGAAATTAGGCCTGATAAAGACACTTTTGCTGGCCAAAGCACTACTGGACCCTGCCAGGTCCATTCCTGCCCAGGGCATCCCATTCTGTGACTACAGCAGCCTCTGTTTAAGACCATATAAGCATTTGCTCTTATCATATTTGAAATTAGGCCTGATAAAGACACTTTTGCTGGCCAAAGCACTACTGGACCCTGCCAGGTCCATTCCTGCCCGGGGCATCCCATTCTGTGACTACAGCAGCCTCTGTTTAAGACCATATAAGCATTTGCTCTTATCATATTTGAAATTAGGCCTGATAAAGACACTTTTGCTGGCCAAAGCACTACTGGACCCTGCCAGGTCCATTCCTGCCCGGGGCATCCCATTCTGTGACTACAGCAGCCTCTGTTTAAGACCATATAAGCATTTGCTCTTATCATATTTGAAATTAGGCCTGATAAAGACACATTTGCTGGCCAAAGCACTACTGGACCCTGCCAGGTCGATTCCTGTTGGGGCATCCCATTCTGTGACTAAAGCAGCCTCTGTTTAAGACCATATAAGCATTTGCTCTTATCATATTTGAAATTAGGCCTGATAAAGACACTTTTGCTGGCCAAAGCACTACTGGACCCTGCCAGGTCGATTCCTGTTGGGGCATCCCATTCTGTGACTACAGCAGCCTCTGTTTAAGACCATATAAGCATTTGCTCTTATCATATTTGAAATTAGCCTGATAAAGACACTTTTGCTGGCCAAAGCACTACTGGACCCTGCCAGGTCCATTCCTGCCCAGGGCATCCCATTCTGTGACTAAAGCAGCCTCTGTTTAAGACCATATAAGCATTTGCTCTTATCATATTTGAAATTAGGCCTGATAAAGACACTTTTGCTGGCCAAAGCACTACTGGACCCTGCCAGGTCCATTCCTGCCCAGGGCATCCCATTCTGTGACTACAGCAGCCTCTGTTTAAGACCATATAAGCATTTGCTCTTATCATATTTGAAATTAGGCCTGATAAAGACACTTTTGCTGGCCAAAGCACTACTGGACCCTGCCAGGTCCATTCCTGCCCGGGGCATCCCATTCTGTGACTACAGCAGCCTCTGTTTAAGACCATATAAGCATTTGCTCTTATCATATTTGAAATTAGCCTGATAAAGACACTTTTGCTGGCCAAACACTACTGGACCCTGCCAGGTCCATTCCTGCCCAGGGCATCCCATTCTGTGACTAAAGCAGCCTCTGTTTAAGACCATATAAGCATTTGCTCTTATCATATTTGAAATTAGGCCTGATAAAGACACTTTTGCTGGCCAAAGCACTACTGGACCCTGCCAGGTCCATTCCTGCCCAGGGCATCCCATTCTGTGACTACAGCAGCCTCTGTTTAAGACCATATAAGCATTTGCTCTTATCATATTTGAAATTAGGCCTGATAAAAACACTTTTGCTGGCCAAAGCACTACTGGACCCTGCCAGGTCGATTCCTGTTGGGGCATCCCATTCTGTGACTAAAGCAGCCTCTGTTTAAGACCATATAAGCATTTGCTCTTATCATATTTGAAATTAGGCCTGATAAAGACACTTTTGCTGGCCAAAGCACTACTGGACCCTGCCAGGTCGATTCCTGTTGGGGCATCCCATTCTGTGACTACAGCAGCCTCTGTTTAAGACCATATAAGCATTTGCTCTTATCATATTTGAAATTAGCCTGATAAAGACACTTTTGCTGGCCAAAGCACTACTGGACCCTGCCAGGTCCATTCCTGCCCAGGGCATCCCATTCTGTGACTAAAGCAGCCTCTGTTTAAGACCATATAAGCATTTGCTCTTATCATATTTGAAATTAGGCCTGATAAAGACACTTTTGCTGGCCAAAGCACTACTGGACCCTGCCAGGTCCATTCCTGCCCGGGGCATCCCATTCTGTGACTACAGCAGCCTCTGTTTAAGACCATATAAGCATTTGCTCTTATCATATTTGAAATTAGGCCTGATAAAGACACTTTTGCTGGCCAAAGCACTACTGGACCCTGCCAGGTCCATTCCTGCCCGGGGCATCCCATTCTGTGACTACAGCAGCCTCTGTTTAAGACCATATAAGCATTTGCTCTTATCATATTTGAAATTAGGCCTGATAAAGACACTTTTGCTGGCCAAAGCACTACTGGACCCTGCCAGGTCCATTCCTGCCCAGGGCATCCCATTCTGTGACTAAAGCAGCCTCTGTTTAAGACCATATAAGCATTTGCTCTTATCATATTTGAAATTAGGCCTGATAAAGACACTTTTGCTGGCCAAAGCACTACTGGACCCTGCCAGGTCGATTCCTGTTGGGGCATCCCATTCTGTGACTACAGCAGCCTCTGTTTAAGACCATATAAGCATTTGCTCTTATCATATTTGAAATTAGCCTGATAAAGACACTTTTGCTGGCCAAAGCACTACTGGACCCTGCCAGGTCCATTCCTGCCCAGGGCATCCCATTCTGTGACTAAAGCAGCCTCTGTTTAAGACCATATAAGCATTTGCTCTTATCATATTTGAAATTAGGCCTGATAAAGACACTTTTGCTGGCCAAAGCACTACTGGACCCTGCCAGGTCCATTCCTGCCCGGGGCATCCCATTCTGTGACTACAGCAGCCTCTGTTTAAGACCATATAAGCATTTGCTCTTATCATATTTGAAATTAGCCTGATAAAGACACTTTTGCTGGCCAAAGCACTACTGGACCCTGCCAGGTCCATTCCTGCCCAGGGCATCCCATTCTGTGACTAAAGCAGCCTCTGTTTAAGACCATATAAGCATTTGCTCTTATCATATTTGAAATTAGCCTGATAAAGACACTTTTGCTGGCCAAAGCACTACTGGACCCTGCCAGGTCCATTCCTGCCCAGGGCATCCCATTCTGTGACTAAAGCAGCCTCTGTTTAAGACCATATAAGCATTTGCTCTTATCATATTTGAAATTAGCCTGATAAAGACACTTTTGCTGGCCAAAGCACTACTGGACCCTGCCAGGTCCATTCCTGCCCAGGGCATCCCATTCTGTGACTAAAGCAGCCTCTGTTTAAGACCATATAAGCATTTGCTCTTATCATATTTGAAATTAGGCCTGATAAAGACACTTTTGCTGGCCAAAGCACTACTGGACCCTGCCAGGTCGATTCCTGCCCGGGGCATCCCATTCTGTGACTACAGCAGCCTCTGTTTAAGACCATATAAGCATTTGCTCTTATCATATTTGAAATTAGCCTGATAAAGACACTTTTGCTGGCCAAAGCACTACTGGACCCTGCCAGGTCCATTCCTGCCCAGGGCATCCCATTCTGTGACTAAAGCAGCCTCTGTTTAAGACCATATAAGCATTTGCTCTTATTATATTTATATTATAAGACACTTTTGCTGGGCATAGGCTTACTGCTGCCTGCCAGGTGCACTTCTGTTGAGGCATCCCATTCTGTAACATAGCATACCCCTCTTTATTTACACTAAGCAGCTCTCTTATTTACACTAAGCAGGCCTGTTGGAGGCTGAGTGTTACTGCTCACTTTTGGTGTGCATTATATTCTGTTTCATATAGACCCACCGCTGCCCGGGGTTTTTTTAAATATCACCTACTACCACGCCAGTTAGACTATGTCGGGCAGACAAGTGCCTGGAAGTGAAAAGAGGAGTGGCAGAGGCCAAGATTCCGCAGGCAGAGCTCGCATCAGACTGGGGGCCAGTAGCAGCAGGAGTCACGCTGAGAGACCTAATCTGCCAGTATCTGCTAGCGGTCGGGTCTCCACCAGTAACGCATCTGCCGTGGTAGATTGGTTGACGCGCTCATCAACAACATCATCACAACTTACGTCTGAGACCCCCAGTCTAGGGTCGGTAGGTTCCTCTGACACAACCCTGAGTTGGCATGCCCCGAGAGCAGTCCCTGTCCTCCCATTGCCTCTGGCCTACGCCGTTCCCTCCCCCAGCGACGTATCCTATGCTTTGGGTTCAGCTCCACTCTTTAGTGAGGAGGACCATCAGATAGAGGACAGTCAGCAGCTACTGCCCAGCCAAGAAATGGAGGTGGCTTCTTTAGCTAGGCAGACAAATAGTGATGTGGACAGTGTCGTGGGTGCTGCGAGCGTTCCAGCTCCTGCGCCAGACACTGTTGACGAATCCACGAACATCAGTGACGTACAGCCACAACTCGGTGATGATGATGATGATGACGATGAAGCCGATCGCACTTGGGAGCCGGGTGATGAAGGGGCTTCATCGTCATCATCAGGAGAAGAGGGGTGCAGGTTGCCCCGGAGTCAGCAGCTGAGGCAGCAAGGTGGTAGCAGTCAGCATGGGGGCACAATTCCAAAGGCTGGAGCCGGCCGGGGCCGGGGCCGGGGTAGAGCACCTGCTGTGCGGCAGTCTACCTTATCGGGAGGTAGTGGAGCAGGGGTTCCTGGAGTTGGCAACAGCAGCAGTGAATCAGTGAGGCCAGGGGGTGGGAAAAGTAGCTACTCGGCAGTGTGGCAGTTTTTCCTGAGGCATCCGCAGGAGGGTAACATGGCCACATGCAAGATATGTAGGCAAAAGGTGAAGCATGGCCAGGGTCCAAATGTTGGCACCACGGCCCTGCGTCAACATATGATGCGTCACCATAAAACGACCTGGGAGAACCGAGGCTCCCAAGGGGTGGTCCAGTCTGCTTCCTCACCAAGTGAGCTCCCAATTTCTGCCAGCCAAGGCTCCAGCACCTCAGCCGAAGGCAGCTGTGCGTCATACCCATCCTCTGTCGCTCCTGCTCCTCCTCCTCCAAGTCATGCATCCCGCCAGCAATCCATCAGCGAAGCCATGTCCAAGAGACAGCAGTATGCGCCCACTCATCCTACGGCGCAGAAGCTGAATGTGCTCCTGTCCAAGTTGCTGGTGCTGCAGTCGCTCCCTTTTCAGGTGGTGGAATCTGCACCTTTCAGAGAACTGATGGCTTGTGCCGAGCCGAGGTGGAGAGTCCCAAGCCGTCATTTCTTTGCCAAGAAGGCAGTACCAGCGCTGCACACTTTTGTTGAACAGAAGGTGGGCCAGTCCTTGAGCCTGTCGGTGTGTAGCAAAATACATGGCAGCGCCGACATCTGGAGCTGTAACTACGGTCAGGGGCAGTACATGTCGTTTACGGCCCACTGGGTGAATGTGGTCCCTTTGCAGCAGCAACTTGGACAGGTCACGCCGCTTCGGCCTCCGCGCTCTCTGCCCATTGGGCCTGTGACACCGTGCGACTCGGCCTCCTCATCCTCCGCCATCTCCTCACCCTCCACTGTAGGCTCAAGTCTCAGTGCCCCTCCAGTCTACCATGTGTGCAGGGCACGGAGGTGTCACGCAGTGCTTCACATGGTTTGTCTTGGCGAACGGAGTCACACAGGGGAGGAACTGCTTAAATGTATTCATCAGGAAATCCAAACATGGCTTACTCAGAGAAAACTTAAAATGGGAATCATGGTTACCGACAATGGGAAGAACATTTTGTCTGCGCTGCGCCAAGGAAGCCTGACCCATGCCCCCTGCATGGCTCACGTCTTCAATCTGGTTGTCAAGCGGTTTCTGAAGTGTTCCCCCCATCTGCAGGACATCCTAACAACTTCACGGAAACTTTGCATGCACTTCAGCCACTCCTACACCGCCAAACACACCCTTCTTGAGCTACAGCGTCAGAATGGTATCCCCCAACATAGTCTGATTTGCGATGTTTCCACCCGTTGGAATTCCACCCTTCACATGTTGGACCGATTATATGAACAGAGAAAAGCCATCACGGATTTCCTGATGATCCAAGCAGATAGGGGGACTCCCCTGTGTAACTTCAATGTCAACCAGTGGCAGCTCATACGTGACACCTGCCGTTTGCTCAGGCCCTTTGAGGAAGCCACTTTATTTGTCAGTCGGCAGGATTACGGGATGAACGACGTGATTCCACTGCTTCATGTACTACAGCACATGTTGGAAACCATGGCTGGTCAGGGCACTGGAGACATGGCGTTTACATCTTACGGCCACATGAACCCCGTTGGAGCTGAACTGGAGGAGGAGGAGGAGGAAGAGGAGGAGGAGGAGTTGCCCAGCGAAACACAGTTTAGGCTTGGCGAAATGGCTGGTTTATCTAGTCAGCGGACAGGAGAGGAGGAGCAGGAGCAGCCAGAGGAGCTAGAGGTTTTTGAGGAAGGAGAGACAGAGGACCCGGGCACACCGTGGCAGTATGCAGTGGAGATGGAGACAGGTAGTCCATCCGAGTCACTTGCGCAAATGGCACGAAGCATGCTCACATGCTTGCGTAGTGACCCCAGAATTGTTTCCATCTGTCGGCGGGATGACTTCTGGCTGTCCACCTTATTGGACCCTCGCTTCCGGCACAAAATGGGGGCATTTTTTAAACCCACCGAGAGGGAGGACAAACTCAACTACTACAAAGACATTCTACGTAGGCAGTTGGCCGATGCCTATCTGCGCCATGGTCCATACTCTCGCAGGTCTGACTCGAGGGGACCTCTGCGCTCACCTTCCACTGCCATGGCCGCTGGGGGGGTTGGCAGCAGCAGCAGCAGAAGCTCCATCAGCAGCAGCAGCCTCAGTCTTCAGTCGCTAATGAGTAGCTTTCTACACCCGCATAGTGAGGCTACTCATGAGCAGCAGGAAGACCTGGAGCAGGACCTGAACCAGCAGGTCATGTCATACTTTGACATGACCATGCCAACACACCTTGAGGATCCGCTGGACTTCTGGGCAGCCAAACTTGATTTGTGGCCGCAACTAGCAGAGTTTGCCCTGGAAAAGCTGTCCTGCCCGGCAAGTAGCGTGCCATCTGAGCGGGTGTTTAGTGCGGCGGGGGCCATAGTTACGGCGAGGAGAACTCGTCTGTCAACTAAAAATGTGGAGAGACTCACCTTTGTCAAAATGAATCAGGGATGGATCAGCCAGGATTTCCACCCACCAATGCCTGATGCATGCGACTAGATTCAGCATGGTGCCACGTTTTATACTTTCCAAATGGTGCAAAACATATTTATGTCTTTAGGCCATTTTTTGGGCTCCTGCTGCTGCTGCTGCCAACTCCTGCCAACTCCAGGGTGTGATTCATCCAATTTTTGGGCTCCTGAGGCCAACTCCAGTGTATATTTGGGCTCCTGCTGCTGCTGCTGCCAACTTCTGCCAACTCCAGGGTGTGATTCATCCAATTTTTGGGCTCCTGAGGCCAACTCCAGTGTATATTTGGGCTCCTGCTGCTGCTACTGTCAACTCCTGCCAACTCCAGGGTGTGATTCATCCAATTTTTGGGCTCCTGAGGCCAACTCCAGTGTATATTTGGGCTCCTGCTGCTGCTGCTGCCAACTTCTGCCAACTCCAGGGTGTGATTCATCCAATTTTTGGGCTCCTGAGGCCAACTCCAGTGTATATTTGGGCTCCTGCTGCTGCTACTGTCAACTCCTGCCAACTCCAGGGTGTGATTCATCCAATTTTTGGGCTCCTGAGGCCAACTCCAGTGTATATTTGGGCTCCTGCTGCTGCTGCTGCCAACTTCTGCCAACTCCAGGGTGTGATTCATCCAATTTTTGGGCTCCTGAAGCCAACTCCAGTGTATATTTGGGCTCCTGCTGCTGCTGGTGTCAACTCCTGCCAACTCCAGGGTGTGATTCATCCAATTTTTGGGCTCCTGAGGCCAACTCCAGTGTATATTTGGGCTCCTGCTGCTGCTGCTGCCAACTTCTGCCAACTCCAGGGTGTGATTCATCCAATTTTTGGGCTCCTGAGGCCAACTCCAGTGTATATTTGGGCTCCTGCTGCTGCTGGTGTCAACTCCTGCCAACTCCAGGGTGTGATTCATCCAATTTTTGGGCTCCTGAAGCCAACTCCAGTGTATATTTGGGCTCCTGCTGCTGCTACTGTCAACTCCTGCCAACTCCAGGGTGTGATTCATCCAATTTTTGGGCTCCTGAGGCCAACTCCAGTGTATATTTGGGCTCCTGCTGCTGCTGCTGCCAACTTCTGCCAACTCCAGGGTGTGATTCATCCAATTTTTGGGCTCCTGAGGCCAACTCCAGTGTATATTTGGGCTCCTGCTGCTGCTGCTGCCAACTTCTGCCAACTCCAGGGTGTGATTCATCCAATTTTTGGGCTCCTGAAGCCAACTCCAGTGTATATTTGGGCTCCTGCTGCTGCTGGTGTCAACTCCTGCCAACTCCAGGGTGTGATTCATCCAATTTTTGGGCTCCTGAAGCCAACTCCAGTGTATATTTGGGCTCCTGCTGCTGCTACTGTCAACTCCTGCCAACTCCAGGGTGTGATTCATCCAATTTTTGGGCTCCTGAGGCCAACTCCAGTGTATATTTGGGCTCCTGCTGCTGCTGCTGCCAACTTCTGCCAACTCCAGGGTGTGATTCATCCAATTTTTGGGCTCCTGAGGCCAACTCCAGTGTATATTTGGGCTCCTGCTGCTGCTGCTGCCAACTTCTGCCAACTCCAGGGTGTGATTCATCCAATTTTTGGGCTCCTGAGGCCAACTCCAGTGTATATTTGGGCTCCTGCTGCTGCTACTGTCAACTCCTGCCAACTCCAGGGTGTGATTCATCCAATTTTTGGGCTCCTGAGGCCAACTCCAGTGTATATTTGGGCTCCTGCTGCTGCTGCTGCCAACTTCTGCCAACTCCAGGGTGTGATTCATCCAATTTTTGGGCTCCTGAGGCCAACTCCAGTGTATATTTGGGCTCCTGCTGCTGCTACTGTCAACTCCTGCCAACTCCAGGGTGTGATTCATCCAATTTTTGGGCTCCTGAGGCCAACTCCAGTGTATATTTGGGCTCCTGCTGCTGCTGCTGCCAACTTCTGCCAACTCCAGGGTGTGATTCATCCAATTTTTGGGCTCCTGAGGCCAACTCCAGTGTATATTTGGGCTCCTGCTGCTGCTACTGTCAACTCCTGCCAACTCCAGGGTGTGATTCATCCAATTTTTGGGCTCCTGAGGCCAACTCCAGTGTATATTTGGGCTCCTGCTGCTGCTGCTGCCAACTTCTGCCAACTCCAGGGTGTGATTCATCCAATTTTTGGGCTCCTGAGGCCAACTCCAGTGTATATTTGGGCTCCTGCTGCTGCTGCTGCCAACTTCTGCCAACTCCAGGGTGTGATTCATCCAATTTTTGGGCTCCTGAGGCCAACTCCAGTGTATATTTGGGCTCCTGCTGCTGCTACTGTCAACTCCTGCCAACTCCAGGGTGTGATTCATCCAATTTTTGGGCTCCTGAGGCCAACTCCAGTGTATATTTGGGCTCCTGCTGCTGCTGCTGCCAACTTCTGCCAACTCCAGGGTGTGATTCATCCAATTTTTGGGCTCCTGAGGCCAACTCCAGTGTATATTTGGGCTCCTGCTGCTGCTGCTGCCAACTTCTGCCAACTCCAGGGTGTGATTCATCCAATTTTTGGGCTCCTGAAGCCAACTCCAGTGTATATTTGGGCTCCTGCTGCTGCTGGTGTCAACTCCTGCCAACTCCAGGGTGTGATTCATCCAATTTTTGGGCTCCTGAGGCCAACTCCAGTGTATATTTGGGCTCCTGCTGCTGCTGCTGCCAACTTCTGCCAACTCCAGGGTGTGATTCATCCAATTTTTGGGCTCCTGAGGCCAACTCCAGTGTATATTTGGGCTCCTGCTGCTGCTGGTGTCAACTCCTGCCAACTCCAGGGTGTGATTCATCCAATTTTTGGGCTCCTGAAGCCAACTCCAGTGTATATTTGGGCTCCTGCTGCTGCTACTGTCAACTCCTGCCAACTCCAGGGTGTGATTCATCCAATTTTTGGGCTCCTGAGGCCAACTCCAGTGTATATTTGGGCTCCTGCTGCTGCTGCTGCCAACTTCTGCCAACTCCAGGGTGTGATTCATCCAATTTTTGGGCTCCTGAGGCCAACTCCAGTGTATATTTGGGCTCCTGCTGCTGCTACTGTCAACTCCTGCCAACTCCAGGGTGTGATTCATCCAATTTTTGGGCTCCTGAAGCCAACTCCAGTGTATATTTGGGCTCCTGCTGCTGCTACTGTCAACTCCTGCCAACTCCAGGGTGTGATTCATCCAATTTTTGGGCTCCTGAGGCCAACTCCAGTGTATATTTGGGCTCCTGCTGCTGCTGCTGCCAACTTCTGCCAACTCCAGGGTGTGATTCATCCAATTTTTGGGCTCCTGAGGCCAACTCCAGTGTATATTTGGGCTCCTGCTGCTGCTACTGTCAACTCCTGCCAACTCCAGGGTGTGATTCATCCAATTTTTGGGCTCCTGAGGCCAACTCCAGTGTATATTTGGGCTCCTGCTGCTGCTGCTGCCAACTTCTGCCAACTCCAGGGTGTGATTCATCCAATTTTTGGGCTCCTGAGGCCAACTCCAGTGTATATTTGGGCTCCTGCTGCTGCTACTGTCAACTCCTGCCAACTCCAGGGTGTGATTCATCCAATTTTTGGGCTCCTGAGGCCAACTCCAGTGTATATTTGGGCTCCTGCTGCTGCTGCTGCCAACTTCTGCCAACTCCAGGGTGTGATTCATCCAATTTTTGGGCTCCTGAGGCCAACTCCAGTGTATATTTGGGCTCCTGCTGCTGCTGCTGCCAACTTCTGCCAACTCCAGGGTGTGATTCATCCAATTTTTGGGCTCCTGAGGCCAACTCCAGTGTATATTTGGGCTCCTGCTGCTGCTACTGTCAACTCCTGCCAACTCCAGGGTGTGATTCATCCAATTTTTGGGCTCCTGAGGCCAACTCCAGTGTATATTTGGGCTCCTGCTGCTGCTGCTGCCAACTTCTGCCAACTCCAGGGTGTGATTCATCCAATTTTTGGGCTCCTGAGGCCAACTCCAGTGTATATTTGGGCTCCTGCTGCTGCTGCTGCCAACTTCTGCCAACTCCAGGGTGTGATTCATCCAATTTTTGGGCTCCTGAAGCCAACTCCAGTGTATATTTGGGCTCCTGCTGCTGCTGGTGTCAACTCCTGCCAACTCCAGGGTGTGATTCATCCAATTTTTGGGCTCCTGAAGCCAACTCCAGTGTATATTTGGGCTCCTGCTGCTGCTGCTGCCAACTTCTGCCAACTCCAGGGTGTGATTCATCCAATTTTTGGGCTCCTGAGGCCAACTCCAGTGTATATTTGGGCTCCTGCTGCTGCTGCTGCCAACTTCTGCCAACTCCAGGGTGTGATTCATCCAATTTTTGGGCTCCTGAAGCCAACTCCAGTGTATATTTGGGCTCCTGCTGCTGCTGGTGTCAACTCCTGCCAACTCCAGGGTGTGATTCATCCAATTTTTGGGCTCCTGAGGCCAACTCCAGTGTATATTTGGGCTCCTGCTGCTGCTGCTGCCAACTTCTGCCAACTCCAGGGTGTGATTCATCCAATTTTTGGGCTCCTGAGGCCAACTCCAGTGTATATTTGGGCTCCTGCTGCTGCTACTGTCAACTCCTGCCAACTCCAGGGTGTGATTCATCCAATTTTTGGGCTCCTGAGGCCAACTCCAGTGTATATTTGGGCTCCTGCTGCTGCTGCTGCCAACTTCTGCCAACTCCAGGGTGTGATTCATCCAATTTTTGGGCTCCTGAAGCCAACTCCAGTGTATATTTGGGCTCCTGCTGCTGCTGCTGCTGCCAACTTCTGCCAACTCCAGGGTGTGATTCATCCAATTTTTGGGCTCCTGAGGCCAACTCCAGTGTATATTTGGGCTCCTTCTGCCCCTCATAGTGATGCCACTTCAACTCTCTGCAATTGTGCCGCTCTGCGATTCTATTAGCGATGCCTCTGATCTGCATGTGATATTTCTTCAAAGTATTATTTAACTAACCCAGCACGCATCCTGTGCGTGTTACAGCAAGGCTGAATGGTTTACAACCCTATTGAGGCTGTAGGAGGCTCAGAAATAGCCGTTTTTAATAGCGATTCGTCGCGAATTTATTCGGGTCGAAACGATTTTTGTCGGAAAATTCGGCGAATCAGTCGAATCGAATTTTTCAAAAGTTCGCTCATCTCTAGTCATGAGGGTTGCACACAGAGGGAGACCACCTGCCCTAGAGTCTAATAGACCCTAGACTGGTGGTTGCTCTAAAGTGGTCTTATACAGCAGCTAGGCCACAGTTTAGGTTTCAAACATTTAAGTTTAAATGGGTGGATAATGAAAGAAGGTTTTTTCTTTTGCTATCTTTTTTTATTGGTATGACCACAATTCTATTCCAGGGCATAATAATGCAGGTTGACAGATATTCAAACAATATTAGCAGACATGACACAGAACAAAGTGGATCAGGGGTTACCTACAACCTGGGAAACTGTTAATAACAAACTAAGCATGGAGAGTACAAAAAAATCTACAACTTGTTGTAAAGTCCAGCTTGTAACATTGGGATTTAACTACATAATAAAATGAAACAATGTAGAGGTATACAGGAAACATTAGGCAAGAATCAAAGAGAGGAGGAAAATTTAGATGCTCTCATACACCATCTGGGTCCATACTGACACCATGAGGACCAGACGCTTAAAGGGAAGGTCCATCTTGATGGAATTTTCTGTCACTCCTCTGATCAGGGGCACACTCTACTTACTTTCTAACTGCTTCCATGTTGCACATCTCTCACCTGCAGTGCCAGTATGAGAAGCTAGCATGCTAAGTGGGCATTGAACCCTGAGCAGGATGCACTCCTATTGAGCCTTTTGTTCACATGGATCAGTTGAGTGAGCAGAACATTAAACTTCCAAAGCAGTACCTTTCTCCAGATGTGTGCACCTATTGGGGGTCCACTGTCTAAGATGCCATGCCCCCCATTTGAAACATCTGGAGCAGACGCATTGCATCAGGTATTAAAATTCACAATAGACATTTAATAAATTAGTTATTAGCCAATCAAGCAGTCAATTAGTAATTGTTCAGTTTCACAAACTCAGAAGGCACACAACTAAGCTAGTGCCGGACATCTGAATCATATAAACTATGGGAGCAAGGACTGTCCATAAAAACTCAATCGCACATTCCTGTAGCAAATCAATCATTGCAAATGTATTTGTTTAATAACACTGTCACATTAATCCTTTCACTGCCAGCCTACCTAGAGATGTTGTCAACCACTGTTGCCAGACCCCTTTTCTCAATTATGTGCTGTACTTGTTTAACTGTGCTTTTTGAAGGAATGTCCAGGGATTTCCCAGGAAAATTATATATTGTTTCTTTCAGCAGAGTCTGGGCTTTGACATGTCTTGTTACAATGGTACCACATATGTATAGGTAGACACATGTTCCTGATCATGAGACCCTCCAAAATGAAACAGTGCTTTAGGAGATTTTCAAATAAAAAACAACTACTGTGGTTGTATGGAAAAAAAACACCCACACATTTGTGAGCTCAAATAGGATTTTTACTTCATGCTTAGAATTATAGCGCATAGTTGCCTTTTAGTATGAGCCAGGCGGCATAAATTACATTTGGGGAACAAAAGACTGGTTGGGTACTTTCTGGGGAGAAAATTGCAGGCAACTTTGTATTTAGCAGAAGTTTTATAAGTACAAGCCAGAGGGACAAACAGGGAGATAGTCCATAACCATGCTAAGGGGAAGACTGGTTTTGTCTCTGGGTCAAGTGTGCCTGTATTTACTTTCTACAAGCCATGCAAGTTTATATGGCCTGTGAACTGTGAATTAGACCGTGATGTGGATTGAAGTATTAAACCTTTCGTTCATAACCCTGTAACAATAAAAGAAGCTGATGCTTTCACCTTTCCTGTTTGCTGCTGAGTGTTTGTCTGCTGAGATACCATCTTGTCATCTCCCCATGCTTCTGTCCTATTAAACCTTACCCTTGGCTACAATACGTGTGTGCTGTGAGATTGCCTGAGATAAGTTGACACCGTGACATATGTTGGATTACAAGAATCAATGTACACAACTTAAGCTTTCTTGTGGGCACAGTTTTCTGGACGCAAACCTTCAAGTAACTCACGCGATGCATGGGGTTTCTTTAAAAAAATTATAAAAAACAGAATAGAAAACACATTTCCTAAAATATCAATACCCACCGGCAAAATCTGAGAACACAAGATCCTGTGAACAGAACAGAGCATAACAATAAAAACATGCATTGGAACTTATAACCCCTTTAACTGCCAGTCTACTTGAGATTTGTATCGCTTTCTGTTGACAGGCCATTTTTCACCATTTTGTGCTATGTTTAACTGTGATTTGTGCAGGGATTTCCGGGTATTTCCAGGAAAATTATATTAAAATTAAAAATATTTTTTTTTAGTGTTATCATAATATTTTTGGTTTAAAATTGGTAAAATTTTAAAAAATATATATTTTTTCAAATTTGTTTTTTTTTAAATAAAATATAATTTTTTCAAGAAAACCATATTGTGTGTTTGCAATGGTGCCACATATGTATCGCCAGGCACTCTTTCGTGTCCAGGAGACCCCCCAAACTGAAAAAAGCATTACGACTTTTTCAAATGAAATACAAATACTATGTGCACTATCAAGGGTTAGATTTAAAAAAAAATTGCATGGGGTCCCCTCTCCGGTGGGGTGGGAGGCCATATAATTTGTTTTTCATTAGTCTGGGGTCCCCCCCTACTCAAGCAAAACTAGCCAGGGCACCAGCTATGGGGCTGGTAGACGAGGACGTGGAAGCCAAGCAGACAGCTCTCAGCCCTGAAGGCTACCAGCCCGCATATCCCTCACTGCCCACGGGCCTTTTTTGCCACTGGTGACTTGCCAGCCACGCACACCTTGTGAAATGGTATAGGGGTCTCAAGGACCCCTTACCATTTCACAAAGAGGAAAATAAAACACCCACATACAAAAAGTTTTTTTTCCTCTACATACCTCCGATTAAACACCAATTACTTTGTCCTGTGCTGCACTGTCACTGACAGTTCATAGTGATCTGCAGAGGTCAGTGTGGGGGGGGGGGCAGGGGATTGATGTCCCCTGCCCTCGCACTCACTTCCGCCAATTACTGGCCGGCTTCTGACAGCTCACCTGCTGCCAGAAGCGGCCTTTTTACTCCTGGAGGAGTGCGATGACGTCATCTCACTCCTATAAAAAGCCCCTCCCTGAGGGTGGCTGGTGACCTGTAACAAGAGGGGGTAGATAACGGGTGTTCTCTAAAGCACTAAAGACCCTGGGGGGAGGGGATCATCACCTCCTGGGGAAGAGAAGACCCCCCACGATGAATCCCAAACAAAGGTGAGCATTTTTTCTCTTGCACGTAGTTGGCAGCTACGTGAATTTCATATAGCTGGAATTTAAAGGATTGATAGCACAAAAAAAACTAAAGTAAATTGGAAACAAGGCAAGCAGCCCTAAACTGCTCCAAAGTAATGCTCTACCCACATACACAAATAATGTGTAAGTCGTGCATAAATAAGTATAAATAAGTGCTACAACTAAGAGAATATAATGTGTAGGGAGTGATAATAGCCCAATAATAACCAAATATCCAAGCACAATACCAACGGTCATAAATTATAAAATCCAAGGTGAAGATTAGAGATGAGCGAACCGGTTCGGACGAACCGGAATTCGCTCCGAATTTCAGGAAATATTCGATTCGGCACGAACCCGAATATTTTGTGGTTCGTGCCGATCGAATTTTTCCTGAAATTAAAAAAAAAAAATGCCGGCATGGTGGGAGCGGGCCGGCCGGTTCCGCTGTCAGCGGGCCGGCCGGCGGGCCGGTAAAGCCGGCCGGCCCGCTCCCACCATGCCGGCATTTAAAAAAAAAAAAAAAAAAAAAAAAGCATTTTTGCCGGCATGGTGGGAGCGGGCCGGCCGGCTCCGCTGTCAGCGGAACCGGCCGGCCCGCTCCGCTGTCAGCGGAACCGGCCGGCCCGCTCCCACCATGCCGGCATTTCAAAAAAAAGCAAACACTTACCTGCAGGTCCGGAGCGTGGAGGCCGGCGCCGCTCTCAGCTGTCATCTGAGGGCGCGTCATCAGAGGGCCCTCTGATGACGCGCCCTCAGATGACAGCTAAGAGCGGCGCCGGCCTCCACGCTCCGGACCTGCAGGTAAGTGTTTGCTTTTTTTTGAAATGCCGGCATGGTGGGAGCGGGCCGGCCGGTTCCGCTGACAGCGGAGCCGGCCGGCCCGCTCCCACCATGCCGGCAAAAATGCTTTTTTTTTTTGTTTTTTTGTTTTTTAAATGCCGGCATGGTGGGAGCGGGCCGGCCGGCTTTACCGGCCCGCCGGCCGCCGGCCCGCTGACAGCGGAACCGGCCGGCCCGCTCCCACCATGCCGGCATTTATGATGGGGAACTTCGTAAAAGTTCGATTCGGCCGAACCCGAATTTCTTTGTGAAATTCGGCGAATCGGCCGAATCGAACTTTTCAAAAGTTCGCTCATCTCTAGTGAAGATGACCAAGTGCAAGTGAGCAAATACCAATTAAATAAATAAGCAGCGATATCACCAGGTCAGTAACAAACAGCCAGGTCACAGCACCTACGCATTCCATGGCTAACTATCTCCAGGTTGAAGATACATACCTAATGAAATGGTATAGTTAACCAGGAAACGTGTGTGTGTCAGTCCCAGCAGAGCATGCACATGGCTCATAAAGCAGTACCATGACATGCCCTTCCCAGTTCAGCCATGACACAGACATTGAAACAAAGAAAGCAGCTTGCTTTGAAATGGCTCATTTTATACAGTTCACATGGAGAATAAACAGGAGGTTAGTGTGTTTCTGGACACGTAACAAGAAAAACTTTTTTTTTAACTTTGGCCCTTATTTAACAAGGGATAGCGCCAGGTAGCGACTGGTGAGCGGCCGGTAATGACGGTCACCGCCACGAGAACGCCGGCTCCCCACCACAATCACACATTTATCAAGCCAATCCTGCTTAGCGACTGAGCTAGCGCCAGATAGCGACTCATTCATCATTCCAGCCTCACCCCACAGCGCCAGCGAGCGACCTTGAACAGCGCCAGGTATGACCTCTCGCTACCTGGCGCTCTCCAATGCATTTCAATGGAACAATCTTTAAATATTAATAATTAATTGTTAATAATTTTTTTTTTTTTTAATGTAAAAATTTCTGTTACCACTTCTGCCATGTTAGATATTTTTTTTAAGGTAAGAAAAAAATAAAAAAAAATTTGTGCAGAATTGATATTACAGGTCTGATATTAATGTATTCATATTCCAAAATCTTTTTAATAAACTTGTTTTTTTTGGTTTCCCAAAATATGGTTGTTTGGGGGTTAAAAAACTACTTTCAACCCATCGCCGCCAGCGCTCTGGGGTTTAAACATGCATTTCACAGCGCAAGAATTTTTGGAGCGTGATTTGTTAATGAATATGGTGGGAGCCGGTCGCTATGGCCAGTCGCTATCATGCGCTCCCATACAGCGCGGAACCTGTCAAATAGCGACTCATCACCTTGTATTCAACATTACTGCACACCGACTGAGTCGCTATCAACAACCGAACAACGGCCAAGCACAGTGACTACTAGCGGGCGCTGTGAAAATACCGCTACAGTCGCTCAACTGTCGCTACCTGACGCTATTAATAAATCAGCCTCTTTATATAGTGTGAACATCACTAAAAGATCCTCCAAACTCATCTCCAGGTCATCTTCCTCTGAGCCTGGCTAAAGATCACAAAAGAAGCTGGTGATTTCTTTAAGGGTGTTATTTAAGAAGGGATAGCGCCAGGTAGTGCCGCGTAGTGGCAGGCAGCTTCTGAACGCTGGGCGCTGTATGCAAAACCACATTTATGAAAGCAAATCTGGTGAGAGACTGTAACGCCATGTTGTGTCCGGTGTATTATTACGGCTGGCTCAGCGTATAGCACCGGCGCTCTAGCTTCCAGAGCACCAGGTATTACCTTTCATTCAGTGTCGCTCTCCCATACATTTCAATGTCCGTTCCTTTGCTTGTGTTTAAACAGCGTGTTTGACTATTTTTTTTTTGGTCAAATCATTGTGTGACCTCTCCTGGCTGCAAACAAACACTTTTAGAAACCGTTTAGAACACTTTTAGAGAGTGTTAATGTCACAGCATTAAAACAATGTAATTCCTTTGTTGCTGGTGTATCTGTGTTTGAAAACAGACTTTAATCACAGAGCGTCTGAAGCTCTATCCTATAGCGCCCAGATTTAGAGTGCCAACGCTGTGTGTGTGTCCTTTTTTGATAAGTATGGTGTGGAGTGTTGAGAGTCGGTCGCACCGAGCTGGCGTTACCTCTCGCTCCCTGCAGCTCTGTACTGGTGTTAGAGCGCCCAACATATATCATATTCATCAATGCGGGCCAGGTTACTACAGCGACTGATGTGCTCTGTTACAGCGCCCGATACTCGCTTACAGCGTCTACTAGCAGTCGCTCTAAGTGCCGCTATACAGATGCTCATCTGCCGATACCTGGCGTTAGTAGTAAATAAGCCTCCACGTTTTGCCTACAATTATACTCTAATGATAGATATCCAATATATTTGGTTAGCCAACCATAATTAGGAATTTCTAAATGTAAAACTAAATTAACAAATGATGAAATAACCCATATATGCACACATCCTGCCACCATAATCTGTGCTGATACATGTGTGTGTATGTGTGTATCATATTATTGTGTCCCAGTTTTGCACGCTGGAGGGCTTAGAGAGCTTTGAAAAACTGTTGCAAACTGCCACAGAAACAACATTTTGCTCGGCGTGTTCTTCAGCTTTCATAAAGCAACCAATAAATCCCTTTGGCTATCCCATCCAGGTGTCTTACAGTGCCTTCGGCCATCTTTAAAGATGCTGACTCATCCATTTTCTCAACCTAATGCTTTGCTGTCCTGAATAACATCTCTGTAAACAAACTCTCCATGTCAGTGCTTGTTACATTACTTCTCTCTTCCAAAAGTATAGGGAAAAAATGTATTACTTCCCATAGTGGTTAGAGGCTTTAATACACCTTTTGAATGTGTGTGTGCTTTATTACACACAGCAGCGAGTGCTTTGTATGGCTGATGTTATGAAATAACAAAATAAAATTGCTCATGTAGTTTGGCACCTACGGCTCTGCAACATGGTTGATTTTCCTCTTGAGCTATTAAATAATTAAACTGTTTTTTACTGTCCTGTGATTGAGGGTATTGCTAAGAAAAGCAAAATGCTGAAGGGAAACCCAGCTAATGCTGCTAATAAGAGCATCTGGAAAATCATCTCAGATCCCTGTAAATCAGAGGTTTCAATGAGACGTTACTTGGGGGGGTGCAGGGGGTGCGACTACACTAGGGCCCAGAAGTTCAGGTGGGCCCCATCATTGCTGCTCCTTCATCATTTTTTGCGTATTTGCGCTCACTATCGTTATTAAGAAAAAGGAAGCAGCATTTGTATCTGTAATTTCAGCTTTAGTTTAGTTTAGCTGCATCCAATTGAGTTAAAATACAGAAAAAAAATTACTGTATGGGCTATGAAGGGGCCCTATTGAATGTTCGCACCAGGGCCCTATCACATTTAGTTACGCCACTGGGATTGTTGGGTGAACTCGAACCACAAAGTTTGGGTTCATACCGAACGTTGCATGTTCGGGTTCCCAAACCAAAACATGGACTTTAGTCAGAAAAAGCTGGTTGATGGTCTGCTCCTAGCGCTCCCCTCAGCCAGCAAGCCAACCATCTCGCTCCCCCCCCCCCCACCAGATCTGCCCCCAAATTATCTGAAAAGGCAGCAATCATAGTGTAGGCTGGGCCTGGCCATGACATTGACTATAGCGCCCAGCATGCGGTCAGCGACAGCGAGTATACACACTGTGTGGGGGGGGGGGGGGGTCTGTCATACAGCCTGCTATGGGGGTAATGGGGGTTCTGTCACAAAGATGGGGGGTGATGGGGAGATTCTGTCACACAGTCTGATATGGGGTGATGGGGGGATTCTATCACACAGTCTGCTATGGGGTGATGGGGGGATTCTATCACACAGTCTGCTATGGGGTGATTGGGGGATTCTATCACACAGTCTGCTATGGGGTGATGGGGGGATTCTATCACACAGTCTGCTATGGGGTGATTGGAGGATTCTGTTACACAGTCTGCTATGGGGTGATGGGGGGATTCTATCACACAGTCTGCTATGGGGTGATGGGGGGATTCTATCACACAGTCTGCTATGGGGTGATTGGGGGATTCTATCACACAGTCTGGTATGGGGTGATGGGGGGATTCTATCACACAGTCTGATATGGGGTGATGGGGGGGATTCTATCACACAGTCTGCTATGAGGTGATGGGGGGATTCTATCACACAGTCTGATATGGGGTGATGGGGGGATTCTATCACACAGTCTGCTATGGGGTGATGGGGGGATTCTATCACACAGTCTGCTATGGGGTGATGGGGGGATTCTATCACACAGTCTGCTATGGGGTGATGGGGGGATTCTATCACACAGTCTGCTATGGGGTGATGGGGGGATTCTATCACACAGTCTGCTATGGGGTGATGGGGGGATTCTATCACACAGTCTGATATGGGGTGAGGGGGGGGATTCTATCACACAGTCTGATATGGGGTGATGGGGGGATTCTATCACACAGTCTGTTATGGGCTCGGTCAACGTAATGTCGGTACAGTGACCTTTCATATTTATAACATCACTTTATTCTCAGCAGAGTGAGTACTGATTCCATCAGCCATCATAAATTAATATGCAGTTTGAATCTGTATTAAGGATTAAAAATTGGTGGCTGGATCAGACTGCTAAGTTATATGATCATGAGACATTTATTGCATGTTGAGTTCACAGCATAAATGCAGTACATAGTATATATATATCATGCAATTAAATAAGATTACAAGTGCCTAACAAAATACTTTTACAACACAGCAAATAATATACAGACAATTTGGTTAGCACTGAGCACTTTCTTCACTTATGGATATCTGCTTGTTTGTTCTGTGGTATTCAGTTTTGTACTAGTGCTAGGAATGCTCGGGCCCTTCAGTAGGTAGCAAGTTGTCATAAACCCTCAGTAATTGTAGCTTGTAGCAAGGGTACCCTCCCTTGCAAGAGTATCTGGTTTCTAGCAAGGGTGGGTGGGTACTCAGAGTTTTGGATCTAAGGTTCGTAGTTGGGCGGTAATCAAAGTGGGCCAGTTGGCCATTTGTGTGGCATTACAACTCCCAGCCAGCCTATAGCCACTGCCTGTGGTTAAATAGGTGTCTTGTGTTGGTACTGTGTAGTGGCAGGCTGCTGTTGCATCAGCTGGTTCCTTGTGAATTGTGGGAATTTTGTGACCGAAGGGACTAAGGCCCTTATTTATGAAGTAATAGCGACAGGTAGCGAATGGTTAGTGGCCGGTAATGACGGCCCCGCCACGAGAACGCCGGCTCCCCACCACAATCACACATTTATCAAGCCAATCCTGCTTAGCGACTGAGATAGCGCCAGATAGCCACTCATTCATCATTATTCCAGCCTCAGCCCACAGCGCCAGCGTCCGACCTTGAACAGCGACAGGTAGGACCTCTCGCTACCTGGCGCTCTCCAATGCATTTCAATGGAACAATCTTTAAATATTCAGAATTAATTGTTATTAATTTTTTTTTTTTTTTTTTTAATGTGAAAAATTCTGTGACCACTTCTGCCATGTTAGATAATTTTTTTAAGGTAAAAAAAAAGAATTTTGTGCAGAATTGATATTACAGGTCTGATATTATTGTATTCATATTTAAATTCTTTATACATTTTTTTTTTTTTTTGGTTTCCAAAAATATGGTGGTTTGGGGGGTTAAAAAACTACTTTTAACACATCGCCGCCAGCGCTCTGGGGTTTAAACATGCATTTCACAGCGCGAGAATTTTTTGAGCGTGATTTTTTTGATGAATATGATAAAAGCCAGTCGCTCTGACCAGTCGCTATCATGCGCACCCATACATCGCGGAACCTGTCAAACAGCGACTCGTCACCCCGTATTCAACATTACTGCACATCGACTCACCGTCCCTATCAACAACCGAACAATGGCCAAGCACAGCGACTACTAGCGGGCGCTGTGAAAATACCGCTACAGACGCTCAACTGTCGCTACCTGCCGCTATTAATGAATCGGCCTCCCCGCATTACACAACCACAATTTACAGCACCATAGACTACGGGTTCCATTTTCACAAGCTTTCTATTCATCTCCTAAAGAAGCCCTCCTGGGTGAAATGTGTACAGCAATATTACACTTATTCCATCACTTATTCAGGCGTTACTAATTCAGTAAGCCCGATCTAGTACATACAAAATGGAATACCACAGAACAAACAAACAGATGTCCATGAGTGAATAAACTTTGTGCTAACCAAATTGCCTGTATATTATTTGCTGTGTAATCTTATTTAATTGAATGCTATATATACTATGTACTGCATTTATGCTGTGAACTCAACATGCAATACATGTCACATGATAATATAAAACTTAGCAGTCTGATCTGGCCAACAATTTTGAATCCTTTATGATCATGAAAGTGGATGGCTGTTTTCTCGCCTAAAAAAGAATTGAGTTTCCTCACCTGGCTCTGAATCGACCACTTTTTGTTTTATGCACATATACTATCCGATAATATCCAAAAGTAGAAAACCTTTGTTGAATCCCACAAACCAGAAAATAGTCAAAAAGGGTCCTGTTTTAGCATAGTTTTCTCATTCAACATACTTTTTCCCCCCTTTTCATCTTTGGGAACAGTGTCCAATAAGAAATTTCAAGGCATATCAAAATCTCCAATTATATGTAAATACTTTATTTATTCTAAGCCATGCCATTTTCTCTGCCTCAATAGTTTGGTCATAGCTGAGCTGAAAAAGTGTATTATGGCACAGCTTTATGAGTTTTGAGCAAGCTCTGCTGTGGTCAAAGACTGCTCCAGGACCACTATGACTTGTCATACTCAAACTGAGAGCACCAAGGGGCAGAGTGATTGTTAGACCACTATATTGCATGGTCCTAGAATTAGAAGGATACAAACTTTGGAGCCCTGCTATGGCTTTTATCTGACCCTGCAGGAAATGGAGGAAAGACACATGGGACAGGCATGAGGTGAGTTTCTTGCTGCCTTATTATTGCCGTTGGGTGTACAGTCCATTTAAGTGTACCATCTCTTCCTTAGCTAAATACGCTTTATTGTACCAGAAAGAATCCATGTCCTGCAACAGAAAGTACATCTGGGAGGCTGATTTATTAATAGCGACATGTAGCGACAGTTGAGCGACTGTAGCGGTATTTTTGCTAGTAGTCGCTGTGCTTGGCCGTTGTTCGGTTGTTGACAGCGACTCAGTCGGTGTGGCGTAATGTTAAATACAAGGTTACGGGTCGCTATTTGACAGGTTCCGCGATGTATGAGTGCGCATGATAGCGACTGGTCAGAGCGACCGGCTTCCACCATATTCATCAAAAAATCACACTCAAAAAATTCAAGCGCTGTGAAATGCATGTTTAAACCCCAGAGCGCTGGAGGCGATGTGTTAAAAGTCGTTTTTTAATCCCCAAACCACCATATTTTTGGAAACCAAAAAAAAAAAAAGGATTTTAAATAATTTAGTAATATGAATACATTAATATCAGACTTGTAATATCAATTCTGTACAATTTTATTTTTAATTTTTTTTCCCTTAAAAAATTATCGAAAATGGCAGAAGTGGTCACAGAATTTTTCACATTTAAAAAATAAAAAATAAAAAAAAATTAATAACAATTAATTATAAATATTTAAAGATTGTTCCATTGAAATGCATTGGAGAGCGCCAGGTAGCGAGAGGTCATACCTGTCGCTGTTCAAGGTCGGACGCTGGCGCTGTGGGCTGAGGCTGGAATAATGATGAATGAGTGGCTATCTGGCGCTATCTCAGTCGCTAAGCAGGATTGGCTTGATACATGTGTGATTGTGGTGGGGAGCCGGCGTTCTCGTGGCGGGGCCCGTCATTACCGGCCACTCACCAGTCGCTATTCCTTCATAAATAAGGGCCTAAGTCATTCTGACAGCTGAAACCTATATACCTGTATACAATAGATTGGGTAAGTTACTTTATATATACTATATGTATACTACATATACTGGGTAAAATACTATAAATGTCTGGTAGTATTTTTTGAGGTTTATTTATATCGGAAATTAAATTAATTACTAATTTTACATATTATATGAGTATCTCCTTAGAAGCAGACAAGTGTTTGTTTAAGTGAATTTTTAACTGTTATGTTCATGTGTATTTCCATAGATTTCCATATATTTTTGGACATACTGCACTTATTTAAAGCAAAAACATTGATAACACACATTATATTTTGCAAGCTAGCAAAGCAACAATACGTATCCTCACCAAATGATAAACATAATGACACATACATGTGAGGATGTGTTCTCAGTTAGGCATCCTATCTCCAGTTTCTAATGTATTCAATGCTTGGTGAGGACTACATTATACACAGGTTGGTGTTTTTAAAAACATATAACTCTGACCATACTTCCAGATCTTTGAAAAAATCAACAGACACAGCTATTATCAGCGACAGCTTATATCAGATACGTTAACCTTTTTTGAGGACAAGTCAGATCATAGCATTGGTGGCAGGCTCCTAAACTAGATAGTTAATTAACAGCTCCAGTGCACTTCTCGCTCTAAGCAAAGTAAATATTGGCTTTGTTTCTTGGATCAGGTACCAAGAAAAATCAGGCTAGCACTTGTTTCTGTTTGCTTGGATTGAAATGAATCAAGACTCATTTTATCAGTATCATTTTATCTCTGACACTTCCAATATCCATTCAAACCAAGGCTTCTAAACACAATATATGAACAACAGACTGGAATGGCAATAGGAATAGTTTCCCATTTTATTGTATTTCATTTATCATGCTATAGCAATAATAATAGGACAGCAGGAGATGGGACCAGGACTTGGACCAAAAACAGCCCAACCTTCCTGGCATGACAATTATTTTATGTAAATGTAAGCCCCCACCTCCCTTAGTAAATTATATCTTATACACCACCTATGGCCTAAACAAAAATGACAGCATTACTACATCGCCCCAGCCGCTGCCCAACAAGTCACCAGTGCACAGTAGGATAAAAGTTCCCTTGACGCTAATCGTTGTTACATTGTTGTTTACTAGAGCAAGGACTAATAAAATGCTAGGCTCTATTGCTTTCTTGAAAGTCCAAGGTGCTGATGATCAGCCAATGCCCACATGTGGCTTGATGCAGAGCCTCCCCGTTCAGCTATCCCGTGCGTTTTCCCGTTGGTTTTGGGCTGTGATCGGGTCAGGAAAGGGTGCTACGTTGGTTTTAGTGTGCGTTTATGTGCTCAGCCGCCTTTCCAATTGACGGCTAGCAAGAGGCTGTTTCCCGGGAAAACGGACGCCTCGTTCATTGGTCCTTTTTTTTCAGTGATGCAGAGCCTTGATTTCCGATTGAAATCACCCTAATAAAACGTGGCCGCCGAGCCTTCACTTACGGGCAGTCTGACCAGCCGTATTTGAGCTCCGTGCTTTTTGGAAATGCATTCCTCTGTGGGCCAACATCAAAGGCGGCAGCAATATACACACAGGAGCAGGACGACATCATCATGGATGTGAGTAGGTGAGCGTGCGTTTATGTGCGCACATACACTACATGTAATAAAAAAAAAACTAAGCGCAAGATTAGTGAGGAACAAGTTACTTTGTAACGTTAAATACAAGCCCACTTAAAAACTAGCCTACATGCAGATAGTAGAACTAGGCCAATGTGAGTAAGAAAGAGGTTCAGAAAGTGACTTTAGGTAGGGCAAGTTGGACATGTATTTTGTGGAGTAATGCTGGGTCATTGTGTATTTTACAAACAGATGATGCTGAGGAATCGCTACAACTTCCTGCCGTCAGATTTTGAGAAGAGGACGTTGTCGCTGGCGGTGGTGGACGCGATAGCCCGAAGAACCCAAACCACCTATACCTTCACCCAGATCGCCCAACACTGGTCCGATTTAAAGAGGAGGCATAGGCCCCGGGTGAGGCGGTACTTCGCCAAACATTTTCCAGGTAAGTGTGTATACTTGACATGCAAGAATCACACTGGCCTTGGCTGGGCGTGTTTTTATGATTGTGTTTCTATTTCAGCGCATGAATGGAAGATGCGGTTCCGCCCCACCCGGACAAGAGCACGCAGCCCAGTGTTGGGCGAATCAGGTGAAGGGATAGGTGGTCCACCGCCAGTGACAACGGCCACCCACTCCTCTGCCAGCGAATTTGACGAACCGCTGGACCTCAGCATGCAGGGGAGGGGGGAATCTTACGGCAGGGAGTCGAGCCTAACAGACCCACAACCTGACTCCGGTAAGACTAAGAAAATTACATATGTGCTAATACATGCAAGAAATACATATACTCATGTGCACTATTGTTATTTGTAGATTCTGACGTTGCAGGACCCTCCCAAGGGAGAGGCCAGGAAGGGGGCCAAGATGAAATGGTGGCTGCGGAAGGTGAGTGATTTGATGCCTCGAAGCATAACCTAATCTGACATTCAGGAGGCAAAAAGAGTAACTAATATACTTGTGTTTTGGATCCAAACAGATTCAGAGACGGACGTACTGGTTGACCCAGGGAGGAGGCTGCGCACCAGATGCCCTGTTGGCCAAAAGCAATGTAAGTTTTAGGCCCTTATTCATCAAGCGATAGCGCCAGGTAGTGTCTGACGAGCGCCAGGTAGCGGCAGCTAACGGCGGCTACCGACTCAAGTACGCCCTGCGGCGGTCACAATGACGCATTTATCAAGCTAAATGAGGCTAGCGCCGGCGAGAGCGACGGCTAGCGCGGCATTCATCATGAAGCCGGCTGGACCGAACAGCGCCGCTGCAAATTCCTTCACAGCGACACGTATTACCTGGCGCTACCTGCCGCTCTCCCATACATTTCAATGGCAGACGCTGCAATGATTGTTCTTAGTGGTTAGGGGGTTTTTTGCTTTTGGACAAAATTCAACACATGTTTATATTGATATGTTTTATGAATCTAGCTGGTTATTTCTGTTTTTTTTTTTTTTTATTTTTTTTCACAATGTAATGTTGTGAGTGACATGGGAATTGCATCTCCTCCACCCAAACTCATTGGCCTCAAAAGCGCTGGTTTTCCACACAAACGGGGCTTGTAAAGCTATTTTGTAGCCTGTCAGGTTGGGCGGTCACGTTCGCTCTTCGAAATTGTCAGCGCCCAAGCTATTCGGCAGCCCTGTCCTTGATGAATCTGTGTTGGTCAGTGTTTGTGCAGTCGCTGTTTTAATTCGCTATGTGGCGGCGCGAGCGTCGCTGTGCCTCGCTGCGCGGCGTTGTGCGGCGCTGTGCTGTTCATACATGTGCCCTTCTGCCATTTGCAAGGAATTCACTTCCCGCGACCCCAGTCGTTGTTAATGAATACACTGTAGTTGTGAGCGTGCCTGGCCACATATTGCAGGATTAACATTCAGTCGTACCAGCTCATAACAACCCGTTATGCATTCTCATGTGTGCCACATTTTCAGGTAGTTGTCTAGTTTGATTGTGTGATGACTTTGTGAAGGAATCAGATTTGTATATGTAAGCACAACGGTGTATGCTTTAGAAGGACCTATGCATTCCAGTATGTAGAACCCCCTGCTAAATCAAGCTAATAATTTGTGGCGCCGTGGGCCCTAGCTTGTTTTTCAGCGTCATTTTAATTTTTTTCCGCCATTTAGCTTGCACATAGCTGATATTAGCTTGTCCCTGCTGCGCGCATGTTTTTTTTTTTTAGTTTGGAAGCACAGTTGCTTGCGTCATATCCGGTTCCGGGATCCTCCTTTGCGTTTCAACGCCACCTTAAGGTAAAACTGTCTTGCGCTTATGCCAATAGCTTGTTTTTCAGCGTCATTTTAATGTTTTTCCGCCATTTAGCTTGCACATAGCTGATATTAGCTTGTCCCTGCTGCGCGCATGTTTTTTTTTTTTAGTTTGGAAGCACAGTTGCTTGCGTCATATCCGGTTCCGGGATCCTCCTTTGCGTTTCAACGCCACCTTAAGGTAAAACTGTCTTGCGCTTATGCCAATAGCTTGTTTTTCTGCGTCATTTTAATGTTTTTCCGCCACTTAGCTTGCACATAGCTGATATTAGCTTGTTGCTGGGGCGCGGTGCGTATTTTTGTTTTGGTTTTTTTTTTATGTCTCATGTCGCTAGCGTCATTTCCGGTTCCTGTTTCCTCCTTAGCGTTTCCAATATGGCTCCCAAACGGAGAGTAATGCGCCTCCCCAGCTCCTCCTCAGATTCCGGCCCCACCACCCCTCCCCCACATCCCCCACCTACCTCACCTTCCCCAAATACCACCCCTCCCACCCATTCCCCTCCTGTGCCCCAAAAACAAAGGCGCACCCGGGTGGATAGCCGGGTCAATGGCCAGGTAGTTAAAGTGAGTATTTTAGTTTTGTATTTTTAGTTTAAAAATGTCTAAACACACAGGGTGGATAGGGGCTTTTTTTTTTTTGTTTTTAGTCCAAAATTGTACACTCCACATGGGGCATCCCCATTGTGGATGTCCTGCTTGGATGCCCCCCCCCCCCCTGGAGGCCCCCAAAAATTATCTCTGGCCCCTCCCATCTGTGCATGTGTGAGTTGCGGATGCCTATTGCGCTTACCTCTAGCAGGGTGTACCCCTGCGCCATACATATTTTCAATTGGTGTGCAGGCGCACTCCCTGTTAGAGTCAAACGCCACATGCGTACTTTGCCGTGCAGATGCAGCTGAGCTGGTATGCACCTCCCAAGGTCCTTGGTTGCGCATACCACACCGGCGTGGACCGCTGTATTTGGCTTGCGGAGTGACGTGGGAGTGTCCTCAGCTGTGTATTTGGGCCCTTCAAAGGGGGTTGCAGACAGTGGGCCACCAACAATAGTTGTGGCCCAAAAAAGTGCACACAAACACAGACTAATGTAAATCCTGGGTGTGGATCCACTTTGATCTTGTCTCTGTAGAACTGTTTATGACATTGTTCTGAGGTCATGTTGTGATTTTTTTTTTTTTTTGTTTTTACTTTTTTCATAGGACTTCTGCCTGGCCGAATACGACTATGCCCGAGGAGCCAAAAAACGCCTTGCCATGGAGGTGAAGGCCACTGTGTCCCGGCGCTTCAAGACCAACCTGACCATCCGGGCTATTCAACAGAAATGGTCAGATTTTAAGCGCCGGGACCCAGAAGGCGTGTACCGCCTATATGATGCCTACGCATCAGGTAAGTGAAAGCTTATGTTCTTTTTGCCCTTTGTGCACAAGCATCTGCTAAGCTGTGTCCTTTTTTGCTTTTTATATTAATTATTTGCTTTCACCCCCTCCACACAGATAAGCGTCCTCCCCTGGGGAAACGTGGGAAGGGATTCCTCCCCCGAACCAGGCAGGCGGACTCGGGGGAGTCATCGGGGGAGGGTCCCTCCCGCGGGTCCTATTTAGAGGACCCAGGGGAGGAAGGGGATGACGCCCCAGAGGAGTGTGCTGCTGGGGGGCAGGCTGGATCAAGCCTCAGCTCCTCACACTCTGAGGCTGAGGACTCTCACCAGGCAAGGGGCCACTCTCAAGCAGGGAGTGAGAGGGAGGAGGGTGGCCCTTTGCCTGGTGGATCTTCTGAGCAGAGTGTGAGGAGCCGAGGCTCCCCGCCTCCTCCTCAGAGCCCTCCCTGGGCTTCAAGTGGCGCTTCATCCCCTGGTGAGTTTACATGTTTTAATTGTTAGTCTGTGCCAGGTTTCATCTGACCATTTGTGCTTAGCCCTTGCCATTCCTCTGTAATTTGCAGGGCATCATATAGGCGGCACCTCCATGGATTTTTGGCGTCAAATCCTCCTCGGGCATAGTCGTGGTAAGTGTATGTTTGAAGCTAGGACATTTTGGACTTTATGTCATTCCTTAAAGTGGACCCACAAACCTTGCTGATATTGTTTGGATTATGGCGCCTTGCCTGCCAAATCACATCCCTCACCCAGGGCCCCCCCCCAACCAAACACCACAAACTACTTCCCTCTTTGGGGGTGGCAGAAGCCATTGTCCCTGCCTCCTGTGTGGCACTCGAGATGTGTGTGCGCCTGCGCTCTGTTTCCTACTGGCATGCGTGTGCGCACACACTGGCGGAGTGAGGTGCGGAAGGCAGGGGCGGTGGCGGACTAAAATTGGGTTGCTCTGGCAAAGTAGACTACTACACTGAATAATCACAATCCTGTGTCTTGGTACACTTTTAACACACACGTTTCCTGGTCCATTGTCTAAGCTGGTTTGCTAATGTACATTAACATCACAAACCACACTACAGTGCTAGCCAACTGGAAACCACCCCTATGTTTCGGGCCACACCATGATGGTTGTTCTCATTTCTTTTCTTGGGTTAAGTTGTTCCCGCTAAAACATGTGGCACACTAGTAACATTAGCCAATCAACTGCTAATGAGTCCTTTACATAGCACTGTCTATGTTATTAGCACATTATCTTTAGGGATACATGTTGCAACCCTAACTAATTGACATTAACTCATGGACCAGGAAATATGCTAATTTTGTACAACCTGTATGTAACCATGCAAGCCTTTGCTTTTTCAGACTCAATAACCAGATGGATGTCAAATAGTCAGGTGTCATTGGCCCACTAATTGTGTTTTTGTCTTTTGCTTTCTGTTGACAGATGTTGCTACGCAGACGGAGCCAGAAAACCTCCTCCCCACCCCAGCTCCAGGGACGGCCAGCAGCATGGGCCCCCGCCACAGCTGCGATGGTGAGTACATCCCACTTCATATGCCTAAAGACTTGTGAAACCTATGTCTTCTAGTCACATCTGCAGACATTTAAAATGTACCTATGTGTTAATTTCACACACATCTAGATTCCATGTGTTTGTACAATAATCCAACATGCCTGTCTGCATGCTTGATTGTTGCCTCACATTCTTCATTTGGCCACATAGAGACTATTTTTGCCTTAGACACAACCAAATGGGCCGGATTAGGTCTGGACCTCTAACATTATAGGGCAAACTCGTGTACTCGTTAGGACTTAGGCCCTGAGGTTTGGCTGTGACTAAACACAAAAATGGACACACTGGGACTTATACCTTCTTTGCTTCCCCACAGTTAAAGTGGAACAACAACCAGGAATTTGACTTTCCTGGGTCTTGGTCCACTACGGTGGGGCACCCCTGATCGTCACCGCTGTGTGACAACCCCCTGAACTCACTTTTACTCCAGCAAACGTGCAAGCCGTGGCAAAGTGGCTCTTCCTCCGCCTCCCGCGCGTCCCTTTTTACTGAGGTAGGGATTTTGGGGTGTTGGGGGGGTTTCACCCCGAGGGACATCCCGATCTTGGATGTCCCGCGGGGAGGGAGGTGATCAGGCCGGGAATCTGATCGATTCCAGGGCCGATCACCGGTGGGTGTTGGTACACTTTAAGAGTAAATGTATGCTTGGGATGTGTTGTTCACATTCCTGCCAGTCAATAGTACTCATATCATGTTAACCAATAAGCGCACAGTGGTCAACAATGTTAATGTGAGTGTCACCTAATTGGACACACTGACATTACATTGCTACATCTGTGTCTGTTGAGGTCACATTCAATTTATTAACAAATTGTTGTTTCTACATCTCTACAGCTTGTGAAAACCAGCATCGCAGACTGTGGCGGGAGATCAGGCTCCTGAAGCTGATGCTGCTGGCCAAGAAGAGGCGCCGGCGGCGTCGTTAGGGTGGGGGGAAGGCTGGCCTGTTTACGCCCTTTGTTGGGCAATGTTGGCCCTGTTGGCCCTTTTTTTAAATTAAAGATTTTGATGAACATCATTACAGTGTGGTGCCTTGCAAAGCATAGTTTAACTGTCTCAAAACCCATTTGTGTGTCAATTTAGCCATACCTTTGGAGCCATTTCATGTGTTAATCATAGTAAGCTATGGTCTCAAATGTGTGGCCTCAATTTACAAATACATTGACATATCTAGATCAAGATACTCATCCCTGACTGTGTTATTAGCTAGGTCTTAGGAAAAACACAATTTAGAGGTGGGTTAAGCAAATATATTTACACAAACAAAAACAAACAAAATTAATATTCTTGGCTGGGTGGCCGGGGAGGTTGGGAGTCATTGCTAGGGGCGGTGTTGGGGGACAACAGTGCAGTAAAAAATATAGACTGCTGTTGTATGAGCTGTTGTATCAACAACAAAGTTTGGTCCTGCCGCTGTATTGCCTCTGCCTGGCGCTGTATTGCCTCTTCCTGCCGCTGTACAGATTGTTCGATAACATTGGCAAGGCGACCAAGGTCCTGGTTCTGTTGTAGGTTTTGCCTTAACTGGTCCACCTGGCGCTGCAGGCCCTCATTTTGTTGCTGACACATCAGCACCTGATTTTCCAACGCCGCAATGCGCTCATTAGTTCCATCACGCGGCTGTTGGCGACTGTAGTCCTCCAGCATCCGGACCCCTAGTGTGTAGAAATCGGCACTGGTTGGTGCCACACCTCCTCTTGCTGTGGTAGTCGGCTAAAAAAATAGTAAACCACATTTTAGTCAAACGGAACCAATGCAGCTATGCCCCTCCCAAAAGTTACCATAAACACTCACTAGACAACTTACCCTTGTCTGAGCCTCTGAAGCTTGGCCACATGGGACTTGGGAAGAGGTCCCAGCTTGGGGTTCTGGTTCCGCCTCCTGCCAAAACAACAATGAAATGAAATGTTACATGTTGCTTCTTCCACTACCCACGAATATGCCAATGGGTTTAGAGGTCGTCTACATCAGCCATGTTACCTGCGTGTCCTCCAGCCCAGGTAGGCTCGAGGTATCGCTGCCAGAGAGTCGCGAATCAACATCAGAGATGTCGGGCAAGTTGGCAAATGCTAAACAGGAAAATCAGGTTAGTAGGTCTGTGGGCCAAACTCTAATGTAACCTGGTTAGGCTATCGAGGTCAAACCTCTAAAAAATTAAAAAATACACAGTAGACCAAAGGTCTTGGTTAAACTCAGATTGTTAACATGTATGTTACAGGACTAAGACGCACTAATTTATGCAAATCTCATCATAAACATTGCTTAAATTAAACATACCCGCAATATCCCAGATGTCTGGAGTGGGGTCCTCACTCGAGATTGGACCTTGAAAATAGATGTGGACACACAAGTTGCCAGAAGCAAGTGGCACAACATTAGAGCCAAAACACATACTAGAGCAAGGCAAAACCACTTACCCTCATCTCTGGCAGCTGGAACTTGAGGGGCCCTTTCTGGACAGCCACTTCCGATATTCGGGTCAACTAAAACAAAAAAAAAAAGGGTCTAAAGATTCAGCAAACTACTACAGTGAATGTTTCCCTAAAAATATTTCCGCAAATATACATTGCTATCACTAAAATAACTAATAGACTGACCCTGGGGAGGCAACCAGCACTCCCAAGAGGCATCTTCAAGTTTACCAAGCAAACATGTAGCTTAGTAGACTAACCAAATTGAACCAGTGTTACCTAAACAGCATAAAGGATACATTATGTATTGCTCTACACACCAACAGGGTCCTGTTGACCGGCAACATCGGAAGTGGGGTCCAAAGATGAACCAGTCACTTGGCCTACAAAGAAAAAAGACAAATGAGACACATGCACTTGAGTCAAAGTGGATCAAGCAAGGTGAACACATGCACTTACCGACATCCAAAGAGTAGGTGGGATCCGGAGGAGATGCTGGGGCCAAGGGCATGGGAGCTAGTGCAAAATAAAACCAACATTGAGCCATAGCTAATGTGCGTGCCAAAATACAACATGCATTAAGGTGTGTGAGCAGCTCTTTCACTAATATTGACTAATCAAGCCAAGTGTGGCTCACACATTGATAGGCCGATATATGGCTACACATCTGTGGCATCCTACATATCTACACATGTTAGGGCCTTGTTAGTTACTGACTGTGAGTGTTACAGTGGCCGTGCAATTAGGGCGCACCCACATATTATTAATAGTCAACAGGGCAAACCTTTATTGCTTGAGCTGCTCCCACACCCATTTGTTTTTCAAAAAACCAGCAAACAAATAATGGGTAAATACCTTCAATGGCAGACTGGGGTAGCCTTGAGGTTGCTGGAAGGGCAGGAGCTTGGTTGTCCGGAGCCACATCCCGGACAGCAGCATGTGCACCTATGCATAAAGCAACAGACAGAAAAGTTACAAATGTTTTAGCTATAATGTAATACTTCACAGGTCCTACAGTTAGTTGGTCAGAATGTAAAAATGCTAATCACAGACATTAACATTAGGTTATTGTAAAAGCCAGAAAATATGTACCTTCAGCCCAACCGGTGGTGTCATCCCCAGGATCCACACCCTGCAGCCGAGCCAGTGGGATTTTGGCCTTCAGCATCTCCTCATACGGCCTGTAGGTACTCTTTGGAGCCTGGATGAACCCACTGTCCACATCAAGATCGTGATTCATCTTTTTCATAAGGGCCCCTCGCAAAGTGTAGAAGCGTTTCCTGCAGGATGGGCCACTACGTGGGTGTTGAGCTGTGCTACTAAGCTCCACACCAATGGCATCCCACAGTTTGCTTCTTTCTTGTTTGCCTATGGACTTGCTTTGGGAGCCAAAGATCAGCTCCCATTTCGCAAGTGTCAGGCGCACAAGATGATTATTCTCAGCCAAATTAAATTCAGGCTCCCTCTTGGCACCTGGGCGCTTAGCCTGGGGTGCTGCCCCACCTTCAGGCTGTGCCCTTTTCCGTAAGGGAGGTCTGCGCACAGCACCCACCAAACTCCTACTCGGGCCTGCTGTGGCCGGCAGATGTCCTGTATTTGGCTCCATCCTGTAGCTGCACACACACACAAATCAACACCCCACAAGCACGCATGCACACTACAGAATGGCATCGCAATCTCTTAGGCTTGGGCAGGTTTTATGTGCTCTAACAGCCAATCCAAAAGCAGCCCACTTAATTGATTCACACATACAGCCCAGTTCCTTCTAGGCACACCTCCACTGCACTGACAGAAGCATGTGTGTTAGCCAATTAACTCATTACAGACCTCAATCAACAAACAACACACACCCAAATCCAACAATGGCCTGATGTATCTGCAACCCTTGTGACATGTGCTTAGCCTAACGGCTATTTAAAAAAACAACAGCTTCACTTTCATTGGTCCCCACCTGATTTTTGGCCCATGTCCGTTAATGCACGCACGTTACGGCTCAAGTACGCTAGTAGCGCTACTAGCGTGCGCGTGCGCACTCTGTTTTACGCACACCTGGGTCGGCTAATTGGCGCCCGGAAATAGCAGAGCGACGCAAAAGGCGGCAAAGCGGACCTGTCACTTTTGAAAATGAAGTATAAAAGGAAGGAATGAACTAGGTTCTGCTATTCTTACACTGTGGCAAAGGCTGTGGTGTGGTGCTGTGCTCGCTTCCCTTAGCTCATTTGAGCCTCTGTCTGGTTTCTGTCCTCACTCTCTGTGGCTTGTTGGGTGATTTCTGACATCAGTGCTGTTTCTTTAGGAGCTTGGTTTGGGTGGCATCTGCAAATTTTGTGTAGCATACAGCAAGTAAGGCTTGATTTTGGGGCCTTTTGTGGGCTGTGCAGCAACTCCCCTCTTGGTTGTGCTTAACTTAGAAAGCTGGTTTTCAGCAGGCTGGTGGTTTGGACCACTATAGTTCTGGTTTTGTGGTGAGCTGCATTGTAGCGGGTGTGTGTGTAGTGTGATTGTTTGTGTGTGTGTTGTGTGTGATTTTTTTTTTTTTTTTTGCTTTTGTATATATCTTTAGTGTGTGTGATGGATAAGAGGGTGATGTATGGTGTCTGGGTGGATGGATGTATGTGTATGCTGAAAGAGCAGGAGGAAAGGGAGCGGGGTGTTGTGAGGCTTAGGGCACCCCGCTCCTTTGCAATCCGCCTTTCAGTATGGGACTTAAGTGACGAGCAGATCAGGAGCCGCTTCCGTCTGAATCGTGCTGCACTACAGTCCCTATATGATCAGATTAAGACCAAAATCGAGCCATCCACCAAACGCACTCACTCCATTCCAGGCATAGTACGCCTGTGTGCCACTCTTAATGTGTTGGCACGAGGGACCTTCCAGGCAACCTCAGCCCTCCTCAGCGGGATAAGCCAGGCTACTATGAGCCGCATCCTAATCCAGGTAGTTCTGGCAATTTGTGATTTAATCCCAATTTACATCAAGTTTCCTGAGGAGGAGGAAGAGGTTGCCAAAATAAAACATGCTTTCTATCTGATGGGAGGGATCCCGAATGTGCTAGGGTGCGTTGATGGTACACATATCCCTTTCCGCCCTCCCCGTGCACAGGAGCTGTCCTACAGAAACAGGAAGCAGTTCCATTCCTTTAACATCATGGTGGTCTGTGACCATGAGATGAAGCTGCGGGCGGTGAGATCGGGGTTCCCCGGCTCATGCCACGATTCTTACGTCTTGCAGCGGACAGTCCTGTGCCGGAAGTTTGATAACAACGAAATGCCAGCTGGCTGGCTACTGGGTAATAAATTAACCATGTCTATGTATTTTGCTAATATGTGGCCTAGTAAGGCAATTTTCCACAAACTACCACCCAAAAACATGTACTAGTACTAATTGCTGTCTCTCTCCTTGTGTTTTTTCTACAGCGGACAAGGGATATGGGCAGAGAACGTGGGTCATGACTCCGGTCAGGAACCCACGGACCTCTGCCCATGAACGCTACAATGCAGCGCATCGCAAGACCAGAAGCATTGTGGAAAGAACCATCGGCCTGCTGAAAGCACGCTTTCTTTGTTTGGCACGGCCAGGAGGAGAGATGCTCTACAGCCCACAGAAGGTTTCCAAGATCATCCTTGCCTGCTGTGTGCTACACAACATTTGCATTTGTCACCGAATCCAAGCCCCCGAGGAGACAGCACTGGTGCCAGAAATCCCCAACCTGCCCGCAGATAGAAGTGAGGACACCCAGACTGGCGATGAGCTAAGGGAAAGGCTGATCACTTCTTATTTTGCGGTAAGCTAACTACCCTTCACTCTAATGCAAGTACTGCACTCCTGTTTAAATGTCTTTGACCTCCCATCCAAAAGAGCAACCAAACGCACTAAGGGGGGGTTTAAGATGACCCAAACCACTCTAAGGGGGGGTGTAAGATGACCCAAACCACTCTAAGGGGTGTTTCAGATGACCCAAACCACTCTAAGGGGGGTTTAAGATGACCCAAACCACTCTAAGGGGGGGTGTAAGATGACCCAAACCACTCTAAGGGGGGGTGTAAGATGACCCAAACCACTCTAAGGGGGGTTTAAGATGACCCAAACCACTCTAAGGGGGGGTGTAAGATGACCCAAACCACTCTAAGGGGTGTTTCAGATGACCCAAACCACTCTAAGGGGGGTTTAAGATGACCCAAACCACTCTAAGGGGGGGTGTAAGATGACCCAAACCACTCTAAGGGGGGGTGTAAGATGACCCAAACCACTCTAAGGGGGGTTTAAGATGACCCAAACCACTCTAAGGGGGGGTGTAAGATGACCCAAACCACTCTAAGGGGTGTTTCAGATGACCCAAACCACTCTAAGGGGTGTTTCAGATGACCCAAACCACTCTAAGGGGGGTTTAAGATGACCCAAACCACTCTAAGGGGGGGTGTAAGATGACCCAAACCACTCTAAGGGGTGTTTCAGATGACCCAAACCACTCTAAGGGGGGTGTAAGACGCCAATGTTGGTTATCAAGTTATGCATTTTTTTAAAATAAAGCACAAAATAACTATAAAGATATATACTAACTGCACTTTTCTTAATTTTTCAGGCACCAAGAGATGCACCGTGATCTCGACATTCCTCTTACAACCCTTTCCTGGACTTTACTTTTCTTTTGCATTTCTGCTGGACTTTTCTTTTTCTATTTCATTTATATTTTATTCTTAATTTAGTTTCTGAGAAAAAATTAAAAAAAAATTAGATATATACATGTGGCTATGTGTTTAATTCGGTTGTAAGTTTCCTTTACATTCTAATTCCTATTTTCATTTTCCTTTTCTTTCTCTGTTCTGTTTTTATTTTCCTTTTCTTTCTCTGTTCTGTTTTTATTTTCCTTTTCTTTCTCTGTTCTGTTTTTATTTTCCTTTTCTTTCTCTGTTCTGTTTTTATTTTCCTTTTCTTTCTCTGTTCTGTTATTAATTTCCTTTTCTTTCTCTGTTCTGTTTTTATTTTCCTTTTCTTTCTCTGTTCTGTTTTTATTTTCCTTTTCTTTCTCTGTTCTGTTTTTATTTTCCTTTTCTTTCTCTGTTCTGTTTTTATTTTCCTTTTCTATTTTCCTTTTCTTTCTCTGTTCTGTTTTTATTTTCCTTTTCTTTCTCTGTTCTGTTTTTATTTTCCTTTTCTTTCTCTGTTCTGTTTTTATTTTCCTTTTCTTTCTCTGTTCTGTTATTAATTTCCTTTTCTTTCTCTGTTCTGTTTTTATTTTCCTTTTCTTTCTCTGTTCTGTTTTTATTTTCCTTTTCTTTCTCTGTTCTGTTTTTATTTTCCTTTTCTTTCTCTGTTCTGTTTTTATTTTCCTTTTCTTTCTCTGTTCTGTTATTATTTTCCTTTTCTTTCTCTGTTCTGTTTTTATTTTCCTTTTCTTTCTCTGTTCTGTTTTTATTTTCCTTTTCTTTCTCTGTTCTGTTATTATTTTCCTTTTCTTTCTCTGTTCTGTTTTTATTTTCCTTTTCTTTCTCTGTTCTGTTTTTATTTTCCTTTTCTTTCTCTGTTCTGTTTTTATTTTCCTTTTCTTTCTCTGTTCTGTTTTTATTTTCCTTTTCTTTCTCATTGGTGATTTAATTGTATTTCCTTTTTAGGTAACAAATAAAAATTAAAAAAATTGTGACTATGTGTTTAATTATGTTTTATTTTCCATTTATATTCGAAGATCTGGTAGAATGTAATTACCTTTTACACACAATAAAAAAATATTTACATTTCAAAACAAATGTGGCAATGTGTTTTATTCAGAAGGTACTGGATGGGCAGGACACAGCAAAGCTAACAGGCGCTGTGTAGAATAGCGTGGTCACACTGACTGACAGCGCCAACAAAGCTGAGGGCCAACATCATATTCAGCAATGTAGGCGTTGTTCGCAACAACGCCAGGTAGCGACTGAGGAGGCCTGCTATAGCGAATCGCTAACGCCCGCGGCTGACGCTAGCGGCGCTCATAGCGCCATACTTCAGTCGCTCATCTGTCGCTACCTGGCGCTATTGATGAATCGGCCTCCCAGTTTCTTTTTGGACAACTAGTTTAAACTCATGTCCCCACAACTAACAAAAATCACAAAAAAAAAAAAAAAAAAATGATGTTTTTCTTTCACAGATCAAAGAGAACGGCTAGTAAAGGAGACACCCATTTAGCCGAAAATTTTACAGTTTTTACATTTTTACAGTTTATTAAAAATTTTACAGTTGCACAAAAAAAGGATAACAGTAAAAAAAAAAAAAAAGTGTGGTTTATTGTGTTTTATTTCGTGACAATGTACGTTATCACAACATCATCATACTGTTACATGTCCCAAAAGGTAAGGATATGGGACAAGGAATAGCAAGAAGAAGGAGAAGAAAACACAGAATCAGAAAAGAGATTAAGGTAAGCATTAGAGACAAGGCAGAAGGAGATACAGAGATTAAGGTAAGCATTAAAGGCAAAGATGAAAAACAAAAAGAGATTCAGGTAAGCATTAAAGGCAAGGAAGAAAAACAAAAAGAGATTCAGGTAAGCATTAAAGGCAAGGAAGAAAAACAAAAAGAGATTCAGGTAAGCATTAAAGGCAAGGAAAAAAAAACAAAAATAATTTAAGCTTAAATTTAGGTATGTGTCAAAGTGCCAGTTTGTGGCATATGTACATTTACATGGAGGTTTAGAGATGTGCGCTTGCGTGGACCCAGATTGACAACAGGAAATCCATGGAGATGTAAGTATACTTGTCAAAAACAACAAAATTGGTGTGAAAAATGAGACGGAAGGCAAGCAGGTATGTTAAAAAAAACGAGCCACGAGGAAATTGCATGCTCCCGAGAGGGGCAAAACATGCTTCCCGATTGAAGACAAATTAACGGATCAGTTAGGGAGCCATTCCGACGGAGGCTCTGCATCACATTTGTGCCACGATTCAAACGGGACCCCCGGACAATCGGAAGGTTTTAAGGTCAGTTCAGGGGAGGCTCTGCATCAGGCCAATGATCCTTATGATGAAATTTGTAGATATGCATATAGCATAAAAAGGGATACATACCTTACCTTCCCCCACAGCTAATTGCATCAGATAAAAAGCTTAAACACCTAAAGTACAGTAGCCATCCTGTGAATTACAGTCTTCACACACAGGGGCGGTTTTAGACATAATGTGGCAAAATTCGAAATGGGGGCCCCAAATGACATGGTACAAAACCCAGCATTAAAGCAGAACCAAACCCATCTAAACAAATCCAAGGCAGGCAACTGGCCTTCCCCTGGGACATCCCAAATCAGGGCCTTTACTCTCCAGGCGCATGAGGAGGAGGGGAATGTAGTCCCATAAAAAACTCACATCTCACACCATAGGCTGGCAAAGTCACATGGCATTCCTGAAGAGTAAACATCACGCGCGATTGGCCAGCGTTGCCATGTGACCTCTCCAGGCCGATCATGGCCGATCATAGGTGCAATTTTGCCAGGGGGAATGTAGAAAAAGAGTTCTTTTACCGGTACCCTGCATCTAGAGCTCCCATCAGCAGCTGCAAATCAGGTCGGGACCAGTGCTCTGTACCTGTCCCTTGCTGTGCTTGAACAGACCAGTAAGAGTGGCGGCAGAGGGGCGCGTGCAAGGGGCTCTAGCGGAGTTGCTGGCTCGCGGCCTGTGAAACATGCCGACAGTGACAGTAGTGGTGGGGGGCTTCTGTGAGCTTTGGATCCCCAATTGAGCATGAGGTCCCAACAAGAAAAAGGGGGGCTAAGCTGTAGATGTGTTCTGGGGCCCCGGGGCCCTAGGCATTTGCCTGTGCTGCCTGGGCCAAACACCAGCCCTGTTCAGACACTCCCTTCAATCTTCGTCACAGAAGCAGTTTAGCTTGTTTTAATCAAATATTAAAATCTATTTTCTGGCAGCTTTCAAAGTCCTGTTAGGGCAGGCTTTGACTAACTAAGCAAAAGTTCAGTGTCACTGCTATAGCCCCTGTGCCCTGATAAATTGTTATTTATAGTGTTAACTTAAATTTGTCTGGCCAGTGGCAGGTAGTGCCACGTAGCGACAGGCAGCGTCGGGTGAACGCTGGGCGCTGGATGTGAAAACCACATTTAAGAAATCGAATCTGGTGAGCGCCTCTAACAGCACCATGTAGCGTCACATGTATAACTAGAGGCGTCTCAGTGGATAGTGCCGGCGCTCTGTGTTCAGTAGTGCCATGTAGTGCCTGTCGCTCAGTAGCGCTTTGCCATAGATTTCAATGGTGTTTCTTTTGGTTGTGTATAAAAAGCGTGTTGCTATAGTAAACTTTACATTTTTTGGCTCAAATCATTGTGTGGCCTCTCCTGCCCTGAAAACAAACACTTTTATTGTTTTTTTTTTTATTTATTTTTTCAGAATTGTATGCGCAGGTTTGACATTGCAGTGTCATTGTTACAGTGTTAGAACAACGTAATTCCATGTGTTTTCGCTCTGGTGCTGGTGTTTATGTGTTGGGAAACACAGCGTCTGGTGCTCTATGCTAGAGCGCCCAGTTTTAGAGCGCCAGTGCTGGTTGTGTGTAGTTTGAGATAACCACCTAGCATTTGCAATTGGCTCTGCAGCGAATCAGGGAGAGCACTTCTACAGCACCCACCATCACATTCATCAATGCTGGACAGGATAGTACAGTGCCACTTGTCCGGGCGCTAAGCTAGGTTATAGCAGCCGACACCCACTTACGGCATCTACTAGCAGTCGCTCTAAGCGCTGCTACACAGACGCTCACATGGCGTTACATGGCGCTAATATTAAATCAGCCTCTAGATCTACAGACGTTGTACGATATGGTTGCTTTAACCTGGATACAATAACAGAATGATTTCGCATTTATCTTATGTTATCTAAAGATAATTTCCTGACATTATCCTGGCAGTAAATTCCTAGAATACAGGTCTGCATCCATGTGTACTCTGAAGCAGATCAGCAGCAGCCTCATCATGCCCACAAGTCACTGTCATCTTGCATTTGGGGAATCATCTGATTGGATGCTGGGATTGAATCTTGTTACAATACTATCTAGTAACACAAGAGCTAGCAATTCCTGACTTAACTAGTAATCCCTAGGTAGGAGATAGACAGGAGAGCTTGCAATCTAGCCAGAATAAAGGTAGTAGAGCTTGCAATCCACCATTTTGCATAAAAAATGCATCAAAAAACTGTTTGCAGCCAGTTAAAAAAAAAACAATAAACTACGAAGTCTACCAACCACTGGCCTGTACCTGCTGCATATCCACTCCATTCACACCAGTCTACTTAGGGGCACAATTTTTTTTCAATAATTTAACCTCATTGCATGCCAAATCTAATGTTGGGGTATATCATTCAGTGGCCTTTACCTTCCGTAATCTGCTGCCTATTCGCTCCATACCAGTATACTTGGGCACTAGTCTGCAAATAAATAGGTAATCTACCTTAGTTGCATGTTAATTTAGGGGTGGGGAATGCCATCCAGTGGCCTCTACCTACAGTCAGAGCCATATTTAGGGTTCATGCTGCCCTAGACACTATTCACGTTTAGGCCTCCCACACCCACACACTGCAATGCATGGGAAAATGCATCAAAGACCTAAGGACTAGGAATCGTTAAGGAGGAGAGGGTGGAAAACAGTGGCGGACATGGGGAAAGCAGCAAGGCTGAAGCAAGTTAGCAAAGGTGATGGAGACTAGAGCTGGAAGTCTGAATGGATCAGCAGCGAGTGAGAAGAGATGGCTCTAGGGAGGGTAGGAGTAAGTGGAGACTGTTGGCAAATCAGCAGAATTGAGCACCAGAAGGCCAAACCGCAATACAGTGGACCTTACCTACACTGCCCATAGACAGCTAGGGATTTGCTACATTTATGTTGCAAGGCAAATGATTTTCCAAAACATGATGCAGAGGGAGACTGTAATCTGCCACATCTCCAATAGGTGGCACTGGAGTATGTGCATTGGCTTTTGAGCACCCATCTTAATCCTGGGTAGCTTGCAGGGGGTGTATATTTGAACAAAACCTACTGTGGTTGGCCCTGGAATCACTGGCCTTCCCTGGGGCATCCCGACTCTGAATGCTCTACTGTGTGAATGTGAAATGTCTATCTGAATAGCTGGGGTAGGACCTCTGGGGATGGGCCTAGGTTTGCCTAATGGCAAATACGGGCCTGCACTCATTCCTAGTCACCTTAGAGCTTCTTATCGAGGAAATGGGTAGCGCTGGGGCTGCCTCACCATTAATGTGCTGTCACAGGCACACAGTACAGAGAGTAAGGGGCTGTTAACCATTGAACCACCAACGATTATAAAGTATGATAATGCATTGTGAGGGCAGGACACTGAACTTGGATCAGGAGACCATCAGGTGGGCAAGTACGATGCAGGCCACAGACAGGGCTGCTATCAGGGCTGGGGACCCTTTACAGCTGAGCTTCATACTGGGGATCTCCTACCCAGAATTGCAGCCCTGTGTGCTCCACCAGCAGTGCTGAGAGCGAGCAGAGGGCACAGAGAGAGGCAAAGTGACAGGCAGGGGGCGCTGCGCTGTGATTCATGTTGTCCCTTTGATCTTTACCAGAGGAGCACTGCCGTTCCCTGCAATTGCCTGGCCTACTTTGCTCTACAGTGTTTAATACGTCAGCGTCTGAAGAGGTGGCTTGCTAATGGCCACTCCTGCCTGTGAAAAACAGCGTTGGCAGATTATTTTTTTTTAAATTTTTGCTGGCTGTCACACTCTGTCCCCGTCCCTGCTGTAGCTCTGCCCTAGGCACGTGCCTACCTTTTCCTACAGTAATGTTCTGCCTATTCACTCCATGCCAGTATACTTAGGGGCACTATTCTTTGATAAAAAATGTTCTTCTACAAAGTTGCACACATCTAAAGGTGGGGAATACCACCCATCTGCTATCATTTGCATCTGCTTATTCACTCCATATTGGTGTTTTTGGACACACATGTTTTGCTGTGATAAAAAGTTAAAGGGATTTTTCATGCAAAATGTTAAATAAAAACAGCAGCTTACTTGGCCAAGCATTACTCCAGCACTGTGCCTACTCCCAGCTCGGCCCTCTTGCTCCCAGCACCAACAGCTGCCCACCCTGGACCAAAGCCAGCTCAAATGGCCACGCCCACATGCTTCAGAAAAGAAATTACAAGATAAAACTCTAAACCTTGATCTCAGCTATTTCTGCTTCAATTTAAAAACTGAAAACAGTTTAGGACATTTACAAATGTAGCCTGACACAGTGGGTTAACAATTGGCCTTGTCCATTCTATCACTTTAATTCAACCTTGTTGCATGCCAGTTCCAAAGCATTACCATATGTTTGATGTTCATATTTGCCAATTAATGCTTTTCTGGTGTAGTCCAAAAGCAAGACAAAAAGAGCCCCAGCAGCTCATTGTATTACATCTATCTTGCCCAAGAAATTGCACTCTGCTCCATCATCCACCTGACACACTTACCTAGCAAGCTACCAGAGAGGAGGAATAGGAAACGCTGGTACAAAAGCTAGCACTCTATTCTATGTGCAACATTGTTTAAGGTTTAATGAAAACAACTGCACCCAACAACACCAGTATGGGTTAAATTAACACCATAAAATCAGCATATAACCAGGGGCGGGCTGGCCATAGGGCATACCGGGCAGAATCCCGGTAGGCCGGTACATGGGAACGCCAATGAGCAGAGCAGTGTAACGGGTGGAGGCCGCACACTCACACACTCACACACTCACACACCCCCAGGCTCAGCATCAGCAGTTACACTTACATTGACAGGGAAGCAGAGGAGCCGTATCATGTGACCAGAGCAGGATATGTGCGCACGCTGCTGCCCCCTAGTGACGAGCTGGAGGTCAGTGGATGCTTCACACCAGGTTCTGCCATTTGTATCTCGGCTGAGAGGACGTGTAAGTGCTGCTGCTTCTGCCACAAGGTAAAGGCTTGCCTTTGTGTGTCCTCCCTCCTGGTAGTTGATTAGGGAAAGTTTAGATGTTCAACCTCCCTTTACAATACAAACAGTGTCCCATGTGCTGCTGTCCATAGACTGGGCTGTGCAGAGCTCCATGTTGCCTGCAGGCCTGTATATATATATACTGTATGTATGCTAAATGGAGCCTCTCACAGCCCTTTAAGAGGAGAAAGGCTGATCGGCAGTGTGACCAATGAGAAAACTTCTACAAAGCCAGCTCGCAATCTGTGTCCAAATCTGATCTGTCCCCCGACCGATCTGTGTCCAAATCTGATCTGTCCCCCGACCGTTCTGTGTCCAAATCTGATCTGTCCCCCCAACCGATCTGTGTCCAAATCTGATCTCTCCCCCGACCGATCTGTGTCCAAATCTGATCTCTCCCCCGACCGATCTGTGTCCAAATCTGATCTGTCCCCCGACCGATCTGTGTCCAAATCTGATCTGTCCCCCGACCGATCTGTGTCCAAATCTGATCTGTCCCCCGACCGTTCTGTGTCCAAATCTGATCTGTTCCCCCGACCGATCTGTGTCCAAATCTGATCTGTCCCCCGACCGATCTGTGTCCAAATCTGATCTGTCCCCCGACCGATCTGTGTCCAAATCTGATCTATCCCCCGACCGATCTGTGTCCAAATCTGATCTGTCCCCCGACCGATCTGTGTCCAAATCTGATCTGTCCCCCGACCGATCTGTGTCCAAATCTGATCTGTCCCCCGACTGATCTGTGTCCAAATCTGATCTGCCCCCCGACCGACCTGTGTCCAAATCTGATCTGTTCTCCGACCGATCTGTGTCCAAATCTGATCTGCCCCCCGACCGATCTGTGTCCAAATCTGATCTGTCCCCCGACCGATCTGTGTCCAAATCTGATCTGTCCCCCGACCGATCTGTGTCCAAATCTGATCTGTCCCCCGATCGATCTGTGTGCAAATCTGATCTGTCCCCCGACCGATCTGTGTCCAAATCTGATCTGTCCCCGACCGATCTGTGTCCAAATCTGATCTGTCCCCCGACCGATCTGTGTGCAAATCTGATCTGTCCCCTGACCGATCTGTGTCCAAATCTGATCTGTCCCCGACCGATCTGTGTCCAAATCTGATCTGTCCCCCGACCGATCTGTGTCCAAATCTGATCTGTCCCCCGACCGATCTGTGTCCAAATCTGATCTGTCCCCCGACCGATCTGTGTCCAAATCTGATCTGTCCCCCGATCGATCGGTGTCCAAATCTGATCTTTCCCCCGACCTATCTGTGTCCAAATCTGATCTGTCCCCCGACCAATCTGTGTCTAAATCTGATCTCTCCCCCGACCGATCTGTGCCCAAACCTGATCTGCCACCAACTGATCTATATACTAAACTAAATAGTTCTGCTAACTGTTCTGTGCCCCAGCTTTATCCACTACTGACTCATCAGTGTGGGAAATGGGGACAGTTGTTAAATTAAGCCTGTAAAGCGGGATGCCCCCCTCTGCCTGTAAAGCGGGATGCCCCCCTCTGCTTGTAAAGCGGGATGCCCCCCTTTGCCTGGAAAGCGGGATGCCCCCCTCTCCCTGTAATGAGGGATGCCCCCTCTGCCTGTAATGAGGGATGCCCCCCTCTGCCTGTAATGAGGGATGCCCCCCTCTGCCTGCAATGAGGGATGCCCCTCTCTGCCTGTAATGGGAGATGTTGCACACTGCCTCCAATGTGGGATGCTGCTCATTGGCTGTAATGGGGTGATTCTGCCCACTGTCTGGTGATTCGGAGGGGGGGTTTTAGCACACCATTTTGTTCATAATATTTTCTTTCCTATTTTTGTCCTCTAAACCCTGCTAAACCATGGAACAAAATAAAATGTATATATATATATATATATATATATATATATATATATATATATATATGTGACATTAATATACTATACTGGGCCAGGAACAGTAAAGCAGGGCCGGTATGCCCCAAAAAGTCCCGGGCCGTTTTTTAGTCCCAGTTCGCCCCTGCATATAACAGGTGCCCACCAGGGTTAAACTCACACATTTTGGACATGGACTGTTTTCTTAGTCATATGTGTGTCCTGTCAGGCTACTTCAACTCAAAGTGCATATGGGGCTTATAGCTGTGAAGCAGCACTAGGGGTTATAAACACTCATGAGGAAATATACGGGGTCCTTGTGGTTACAGACATAACTGCAGCATGCAGTGCCAAATCCACCTTATCTAAAGCCAACAAATATCTCCACATGCAGATAGTAGGAATTCTTGTACAGAGCAGTGTTATGATTAGGGCTTCTAGGACAGCTACTGTATAAGGAAACGAAAAAGCCTCTTTAAAGAAAATGATAAAGCTCACACATACCCATCTCCTGGACTCCTGGACTTCAACTTTAACCCTTTAAGTGCCCGCTTACCTTGAGATTTTGTCACCCTTTGTTGCCAGATTATTTTGCACTATTTTGTGCTCCCCGTGTTCAACTGTGATTTTTGAAGGGATTTCCAGGGATTCCCCAGGAAAGTAATATATTGTTTTTTTCAGCAGAGCCTGGGCTTTAACATGAAATGTCTTGTTTGTCATTTTCTAAGTGTATTCTCAATATTTTGGGGTGAAAATTGTGCAAAAAAATTTAAAAAAAACTATTTTTTACAATTTGTAGTGTTTTTTTGTAATAAAAAATGTAAGTTTGTCAATAAAATCTTATTTTGTGTGAAACCCCAATTTCTCCCGGTTACAGCGGTACCACATATGTATAGGTAGACACCCTTTCCTGCCCAGGAGACTCCCCCAAACTGAAACAGAGCTTTAGGAGATTTTCAGATCAAATACAACTATGCTATGCAATATGCGCACCTTGCAGTTTTTCAAGAAAAACAACCCTTTAAATTTGAAATACCCCCAACAAACTATATATTCCCTAGAAGTACACACCTCAGGCTTTCTAGGCGTACCAGGCTTGTTGATAGGTGCTAGGTGATAGGTGCAGGTTTCTGGAAGTAATCAATGTATTCTTTGGTTACACAGGGTTTCCCTAAAAATTAATAAAAAAGCAGAATCAAAACCACATTTTCCTAAAAAAAACTATATGCAAACCAGAAAAAAACTGAAAATCTGAAAAAGCAACATCCCCCAAACAGAACAATACCCAGCATGCATAGGTTCTGTGAGAGAGTTGCCAAACACACCAAAGTAAAGCATGTGCATAATGGTAATTTTACTTCAAAATTTCCGCTCTGCAGACAAAGTGCGCACCTTGTGCTTTTTCTATCAAAACAACTCTTTACATTTTGAATAGCCCCGATAAACCATATATTCCCTGAAAGTACACATGTTAAGCTTTCTACGCGTACCTTTCTGGAAGTAATATCTCGAAGAATTCTTAGGTTGCACAGGGTTTCACAAAAAATTGTATAAAAAAGCAGAATAAAAAACACCTTTTCCTAAAATATCAATATGCAAAACAATGAAATGTCTTGTTTGTATTTTTTCTACTTTTTTTATATATTTTTAAGTAAATAAGTAAAAAAAAATAAAAAAATATTTATATTTTTTAAATTGTCTCCTTTATTTTAACAAAAACATTTATTTTATTAAAGAAAACCATATTGCACGTGAAAGCCCCATTTCTCCCGATTACAATGATACCACATATGTATCGGTAGCCCCCCGTTCCTGTCCAGGAGATCCCCTAAACTTAGAAGAGCACTTATAACATTTACAAATAAAATACAACTACTATCCAAATAGTAAAGGGTTAAATAGAAATAATTGGTGTGGGGTCCCCCTTCAGAGGGGGGGGGGGGACACTATTTCTTGGGGGAATATAAGGGTTTTTTTGAGAGGCAGGTAATGGGGGGTCTCGGGGTTAATGGCAAGTCACCAGCTAGTTGCAGGTGACTTGCCAGACCCCCGAGCCTTGTGAACTGGTATAGGGGTCACATGGACCCCTTACCAGTTCACAAAGGGTTAAAAGTAAAAAAAAACACACGGACACACTTTTTCAAAATAACTTTATTAAAAAAAAAAAATTTTTAATACTTACCTCCCATCCATCCCTGTGTCCCACGCTGATCACTTAGGCTTCTGCTCTCCTGCTGCTGCTGGAAGCCTTTTATACCTACTGGGTTACAGGTAATATAGGGTTAATTAAAAAAAAAAAATAACATAGGGTCCCCCCTCCCAGGGAGGGGGACCCCATTTTTTGGGGGGATTTTTAAGGGTTAAAACCCCTAAAAATCCCCCCCAAAAAATGGCGTGAGGTCCCCCCTACCCAGCGTAACCAGCCTGTGACCAGCTATGGGGGCTTGTAGAACAGGGCGCAGGGGCCAGCTTTAGTGGTCCCTGGCCCTGCCGGCTACAAGCCGTCATAACCTAGGGCCACGGCTCTTCTGCCCCACCCCTGGGCTTTGGGGAGGCAGGTAATTTGGGGGGCCAGGGGTTAATGGCAAGTCACCCGCTAGCCGCAGGTGACTTGCCAGACCCTCGAGCCTTGTGAACTGGTATAAGGGGTCTCATGGACACAGTTTTCAAATATGTTTATTAAAAAAAAAAAATTTTTTACTTTACTCACCTCCGATCTTCATATGCAGTGTCCCGCGGCGATCATATGCAGGTGACGGCTGGGCAGAGGAGGGGGGAGGCAGGCGATCAGAGGATCACCTACCTCCCTCCTCCTCTGTCCAGCCGTCACCGGCATCTGACAGCTGAACTGCCGGGTGCCTCGATGACACTCGGCAGTGACGTCATTGGCCCCGCCCCCGAAGGGCCGCCATCGGAAGCTGCGGTGGGAGGAGGGCTGTTATGCCCCCCTCCAGAAGACGGAAGAGCCGGGGGGTGGTGAAGAGGAGAGGCGGCGGGAGCCGGCGGGCGCGGAGGTGAGTAACTGTCATTTTTTTTTTTTTTTTGCAGGCAATCCCGGCGGCTGCTGAAACGGGGGGGGGCACCCTATTTCGGGCATTCCCCTGCAGCCGGAGGAGCCCCAATTGGCGATCGGAGCCCCTCTGGCTGAAGAGGAGACCCGGCCGGATCGAAAGAGGGGTCAGGTAAGTGACTTTTTTTTTTACTTTTTTTACTGTTAGTGGGGAAAGTCAGGCATGTAAAATTTATGTGGCTGGCACTTAAGTGACGGAGAGGCAACCACGTAAATTTTACGTGGCTGGCATTTAAAGGGTTAAAGCAAAAAAATCTAAAAAAACACATATTCACCTTCTGTCCCACAAAGCAACTAGCAAAAATGTCCATCTGAAACTTACCACACCCTCATGCAGAGAAAATTTGCTAAGACAGAGCTTGGCATGCCCCCTCTATTACCGTGAACAGTCACTGCAGTGAGGGGTTGAGTCTCATCCACCTATTTGCTTGCAAATGGGGAGGGAGACTTCAAAAGAATCTCTGGGAATGTACGTGCATCAGGTTTTTCTGGCTTTAGCCATGTTCACATGTAATGCATTTGGATTAAAGGATATGGACATTCTCAAACATTTATGACAGTTCAGGAGACAAGGATAGGCATCTACACCCCCATAATTGCAGGATCTGCAGCATATGCCTGCCTATGTCCGGATTCCAAAACACCCAATATAACCGGTAGGATTGGATGTTAATCTGGCTGTGATGAGGATTAATGAAAGGGTGTAGGGGAGGAGCAGGGGGGCATGTGCTCTGGGTGCAGTGAGAAAAGTGTGCCTGAGCACAGGTGGGGGTGCAATTTTGAATCTTTGCCCGAGTGCCAGAAAGCCTACCTACGTCTCAGGATTAATGTGGCTGTCATGTTAGGACTTAGCTTTCACCTGGCATTTATACTAGGACTGAATGTCTTGTCAGTGGATCATATATGTTATGTAATGGTGTGCATCTCACTGAACAGCCCACACACTTGCACATAAAAACACTTAGGGCCTTATTTATCAAGGGCTAGCACCAGGTAGTGTCTGACGAGTGCCAGGTACCGCCAGCTAACGGCGGCTACCGACTCAAGTACGCCCGGCGGCGGTCACAATGACGCATTTATCACGCTAAATGAGGCTAGCGCCGGCGAGAGCGTCAGCTGGCGCGGGATTCATCATGTAGCCGACTGCAACAAACAGCGCCGCTACTAATCCCATCACAGCGCCAGGTATGACCTGTCGCTCCCTGGCGCTCTCCAATGCATTTCAATTGAGCAATCTTTAAATATTCATAATTAATTGATTTTATGTTTTTTTTTTTTTTTTTTTTTTTAACTGTCAAAAAATCTGTGACCACTACGGCAATGTTAAATATTTTTTTTAAGGTAAAAAAAAAAAAAAAAAATATGTGCAGAATTGATATTACAGGTCTGATATTAATGTATTCATATTACAAAATGTTTAGAAAAACTTGTATAATTTTTACATTAAAAAAAAATGGTTGTTTGGGGGTTAAAAACTACTTTACACACATCACCGCCAGCGCTCTGGGGTTTAAACAAGGAATTCACAGCGCAAGAAATTTTTGAGCGTGATTTGTTAATGAATCTGCAGCAAGCCGTTCGCTCTGGCCATTCGCTGTCAGGCGCACCCATACAATGCAGAACCTGTGAAACATCGACCCCTAACCCCGTATTCAACATTACCGCACACCGACTGAGTCACTGTCAACAAGCAAACCCCGGCCAAGCACAGCGAATACTAGCTGGCGCTGTGAAAATCACGCTACTGGCGCTCATCTGTCGGTACCTGCCGCTATTAATGAATCGGCCTCCCCGTGCCAGAAGATTTTCTTACAAGAGATTTTAATCCAGATTCCCACTGAATTTCTTTAAAGGACCCAGCTTGTCTAACTACCCTTCTTTGTCGTGACTACAACTTGGCTGATTGCCTCTTCTGGATCTTGAGCTCTGCATGTACAACTACCCACTTTTGCTTTGATCCTGGCTTGGATGACTTTGAGCTTCACATGTCCATTGACTTTCTTTCTCATCTTCATCTCAGCTTGCTGCTGTTGAGGACCCGGATGATTGATTAATCTCTAGTGCCTAAGCTTTTTGGTGCTGTGGTGCAACCTTCTTTCCTGATTTGCTACTTTGTGACTCTTCAAGGTGACAACATTAGTGGGGGCACTGCTGGACATTACAATGACTATGCAGAAGGCAGTGCATGATATAGCTTGTAGTCCAGACACAAAGATGATTTATAGAAGAAAGAAACTCTGACACTTTATAAATAGTGTACCAATGGATGTTGTAGATTTTAGGTTTAAGTGCACTGTCATGCGACTGTCATGCACTCCATCAGTTCCAGCCATAATTTTTTCTGCCCCCAAAGCTTCAAATCAAAAGGCAATGTTTCAGTATTTATGGCTGAAATTAGGTGGAAAGATTTATTTTTTTGCACACGATACTAATCAAGATTTTGTTGATGATACCCTGTGCAATTCTTTAAAAAATGAAATGGCAACAGCCAGACTGCAATCTATGTTCTTTCTAATGAAGAACCTTTTATAAAGACAAGAATTTTTATTGTTGCTTTCTTTTGAGCAAATTAGCATATACATATATTTATACTTCTAGATGGTACCCAGAGATGACCCAGATGAGTATAAAAAAGGTGGTATTATTTATTGCAGCTATCACAACAGTTCCACACCATTCCTCCAGTTTGGTCTTTCAGGTTCTGCTGGTCTTACTTTCCACATGTCAAGTATGACCACGTACCATCTAAGCGCTGCTGCCAACCTTTGCTTTGTGTGCCCATGTCCAGTACCAAGGCATTATGGAACAAGTAGGAATGAGAAGAGCCATCCCCCTTTATAAGAAATGGGGTACAGGTACAAGATTCTTCTATTATATTCCTGTTATCAAAGTCTAAGTTTTAAAACTTAATTTATGGGATATTAATGATAAACAGTTCATTCAAGAGAATTTGACACAACTTGTAGCTCCAACTATTATGTACAGTTTCAATGGCTGCAGCAGATTTAAACTTTTTTTTCTACTTCTTGTTTTGCAGAAACCATTTTAACAATTCACCTAGTTGAGTAAGCCATTTTCTTTTTAAAATCCATTTTAAAATGGACAGGGTGCACACATCTGCGCACCCTGTCCATCACAGCAGGAGGGGAGTAGAGGAGGCCGGCTGTGTGAGCTGGCTGCCAGCGCCACTAAGGCAGTGGCAGCTGTTGGACCTGAGCGACACTGGAGCCATCGTGCAAGTTACTCACTTCCTCACTCACAATACCTGGTGCGGTTGACCCACGCTGCTCTGCGGCCGGACAAAAGACAAAGATCCACTAAGGCACTAGGCGTCCATCGCCTTGGCTTGCGGGCAAGCTGGCAGGTTAGAGGATCAGTGTCCTCTGCCCAGCTACAGAGTGGGGCGCAGCGGGGGGACACTTATGCCAGAGGATAGTCGGGGAGCAGGAGAGCTCTTTTTTTTCCTATGAGCAATATTGGCGAAACGTCTTTCAAAAGGTTCGCTCGTCTCTATTCATAATCTATTTTTTTGCCATTTTTATGTATATGCTTCTTTTAAATGCTGTTCTTTGGTTTATAAAAATGTTTAGATTTTGGTGAACAGGAATTAATGTCAGATGGAAGAGAACTGTCTGCATCCGCCTAAATAACAGGGGGTGGTTAATAAAAAAGAAGAAATCTATTCCAATTTTTTGCCTAATGTACAGAATGTCCATTTCTATTTTAAGGTCCTCATATGATCAGATACTTTATAATGGAGCAAGGACAATAAACAAATAGGGTCTATACTGCTAAGCGAGTGCATTCCCCCAGCACTTTTATTAATGTAAGTATGTACTATCAGTGCTGCAGATGTGCCCAACAAATTATGTTACAGGTGTCACAGGATAACTCAGTTGGTGAGAAAATATACCAATTAGATAGGAAAATATGATTACCACTGCACAGGGTAGAAAACAATATCGAAACTTGATATAATTGTAATTATAAATTAATTAAACTTGTAATGACTTAATGAATGGGCAACCTGGCTTTTAAAGAGAATCTCTTGTATCCCCAGGCAAAAGGGCAAGTGTGTTAAATCCACTGTATATTTTCTGCTAAATATGATTCCATTCCATCACACTTATCACATTTAATGTGGCAAGTGCTGATATTAGTCTCCACCAAGAACCTCAAGCTAAATTCTAGGAAAACAGATAAAATTAGTATCTACAGATAAAAAGGTATCTATCTATCTATCTATCTATCTATCTATCTATCTATCTATTGTCTGCTATTTCATACTTTTTATCTACCATATTTTTTCATAATACTAGCAACACTAATACTAGCAACACAATAGGTCTGAGTATGAGCTTACGCATGATTCAGAGCCTCCATCGGAAGCCTTCAGTTTACTGTTCGTAGCAGCGTACGCCAACGAGAATGGTATTTTCTGGCTCTCGTTGCGTCCTCAACAAGGGTTAGGATTACGTTACCACGTACACCTCGTATCCTACCGTTTTTCAGCGTTTTCCAACGTAGCTTCCAATGTCGATTTTTCGTGTCCTGCTAGATTCAGCATGCATCTTTCTCCAAATATACGTCAAGACAGAATTCTGTAGGAAATCTGTTGGAAAGCTGCTATGTTTGCATGCATGTACGCATGCACGCAGCTATTTCACTAATTCTTGTCCCCCGACTCAACTATTCTCTCACTCACTTCTGCTTCCATGCTTATCTCAACTCACTTGTGGTTCCAGTTTAGATGTTCTCCCGTCCTTCATGCTTACCTCAACTCACTCGTGGTTCCAGTTTAGATGTTCTCCCGTCCTTCATGCTTATCTTAACTCACTCGCGGTTCCAGTTTTTCACATCTCCCATCCTTCATGCTTACCTCAACTCACTGGTGGTTCCAGTTTTTACATCTCAGTCCTTCATGCTTACCTCAACTCACTTGCGGTTCCAGTTTAGATGTTCTCCCGTTCTTCATGCTTACCTCAACTCACTCGTGGTCCTAGTTTAGATGTTCTCCCGGCATTAATGCTTACCTTAATGTTCTCTTCTCTTCTTAGTTTTCTTTTTTTTCTTGATGTCTTCTTCTGTATGTTATTTTTTGGATGTGTTCATGCATTAAATGTTTATGGCTTAACATAAAAAAAACATGAAACATGGTTAAGTTTAAATATATTTATTAATATTTTTTTTAAATATATTAATAGGTTTTGTATTTTTTTTTGTGTAAATCACAAACATATTTACATTTTTTTTAAATGTGTAAAATTTGTGTTTTAAAACTTTTTTTTAAAGAACATTTATAAAATGTTAAAAACATTTTTTAGAAACAACAAAAATGCAAGTGGCAAACCCCAGGAAACTAAACCCCAGGAGCCTCTCCTGTGGGGTTGCTGTGAAAAGGAAGCAATAATTGATATGGGAAGGCCGATTCATTAATAGCGCCAGGTAGCGACAGATGAGCGCCAGTAGCGTGATTTTCACAGCGCCAGCTAGTATTCGCTGTGCTTGGCCGGGGTTTGACAGCGACTCAGTCGGTGTGCGGTAATGTTGAATACGGGGTTAGGGGGTCGCTGTTTCACAGGTTCCGCGTTGTATGGGTGCGCCTGACAGCGAATGGCCAGAGCGAACGGCTTGCTGCAGATTCATTAACAAATCACGCTCAAAAATTTCTCGCGCTGTGAATTCCTTGTTTAAACCCCAGAGCGCTGGCGGCGATGTGTGTAAAGTAGTTTTTAACCCCCAAACAACCTTTTTTTTTAAATGTAAAAATGATACAAGTTTTACTAAACATTGTGTAATATGAATACATTAATATCAGACCTGTAATATCAATTCTGCACAATTTTTTTTTTTTTTTTTTTTACTTAAAAAAAATCCTAACATTGCACAAGTGGTCACAGAATTTTTGACATTAAAAAAAAAAAAAAAAAAAAAAAAACATTAATAGCAATTAATTATGATTATTTAAAGATTGCTCCATTGAAATGCATTGGACAACGCCAGGGAGCGCCAGGTCATACCTGTCGCTGTGATGGGATTAGCAGCGGCGCTGTTCGTTGCAGTCGGCTACATGATGAATCCTGCGCTAGCTGACGCCCTCGCCGGCGCTAGCCTCATTTAGCGTGATAAATGCGTCATTGTGACCGCCACCGGGCGTACTTGAGTCGGTAGCCGCCGTTAGCTGGCGCTCGTCAGACACTACCTGGCGCTAGCCCTTGATAAATAAGGCCGTTGGTATATATGGTTTTCATAGCTGTGGAATGAACTATTATTAATGTTCAAGCAAAGGAATGAGACCATATGTCATTTCGTTAATTTATTAGGCTAGGGATGAGGCCATATGTCATTATTCTAATTAATTAGACTAGGGATGAGGCCATACGTCATTGTGCTAATCAGTTAGGCTAGGGATGAGGCCATATGCCATTATGTTAATTAATTAGGCTATGGTTTTTTAATACCTGGTAATAAAACTATGTTATAGGTAATCAAATAAGTAGACTACAAACTTACCAGGCTGGTGGGTGACCTGAGCTTGGGGGACCAGTCTTCTCTCTGGGGCCTGCCACTGATCCGGATCTGAGTATTTACTTCTAATGTCAGATTTCGAAAAGCAAAGATTTGTTTCATAATGTGTGTGTGACATCACCCACCTTCGCCATGCACCTCAGGGGCTGGGTCTTCTGGCCTCTGCATTCCCCACTCTTCACCCGCTACATCGTCAGCTAAAAGAATAGACGCAGGAAATATCGAGTGTTGTTGCTCCGCCATCTGGGCCGACTCCCTGGCAAGCAGCTGATGCCCCTCCTCTGTAGACAGGTCCAGTGGCTGCTCGGATGTGCACGTCCGTACGCACGCTTACGCGTAAGCGTCATACACAGTCATAAATATTTAAAGGGTACTTGGACAAACAGCTGAGTGTCTTTAAAGATATCGCTATGCCTGCAAAGTCAGCTAGCCGCAAGACCCCGAAGTCCCATGAATACCATGAGTGTCGTGTAGAACGGCATGAACAAACCTCATCGAGGCCTGCAACTAGGTCCCACAAAACCAGTGGCCACTCGCATTCGACCAGAACATCCAGTCGCCACATGAAGGATCCAGTGTCCCACACTCCAGCCCCCTCCAAATCTGGGACATCTCGGAAGGCGAGGGAGACATCCTCAAGCAAGAATGCTCCCCTGCCCACAACATCCCAAACCCAACGGGCAAGGGTAAGACTCGTCCTAGAAGCCCTAGCCCCCCAACAACACCCTCTCCTGCTCCTTCACAATGTCCCGAATCTAACGTTGAGAGCTCTGAGTCACTGGGCAGCTCAACGGCAGTAACTTCTTTGGGCAGCCAGCCGATGACACCCAGCCCCCATGCAAGTCCAGCCCAATCCATGGTAAGCAAAATTTATGGCTATTCCACGCCTGTAAGTCACCCAAGAATGTCACCCAATATTCCACACACCCAGGAAGAGCCATCCAGGGCAGCATTAGGCCGAAACCTGCGGCGTGGGACATTGAGCGGACGCTTTACTAAGCCCCAAACCATGGCATTGGCAAGTGGGGTTTCTGAGCACTTTCATGAGCTGTATGGGAGAAATTCTAAAGCCACCAGCAAAGTGCGCAAGAACCAAATCTGGGAGGAGATCACCAGACAGGTCAATTGTGCGGGACAGAGAGGAAAGATGTGGAGCAGATCCAGTGGAAATTCTCAGACCTCAAATATGCTGTGAGACAGAAGAGGAATAAGCTCAGGCATCACGGGTACATATGGGTGTGGGAGTTGGGCTGGTTGTTGTTGTGCAAGACCTTGTAAGTAATGTTTTTTTGTTTTTTAAAGGTTGCAAACAGGAGGTGGATTCCCAACTAAACTACAGTACACCGCAGCTGAGAAGCTTGTCCTAGGACTTTTACACCCCTCGGCACTACAGAGCTTATCTGTGGCCATAGACACTGACAACAATGTCATGCCAGAAGGTTTGTCTTTTAAGGATTGTTTAATTTGCCTTGCACTTAAAAAAATGTAGTTAAAAAGCCTATGTCCACACAGGGCTGTAGCTAGGGGGGAGCAGGAGGGGCACGCTCCCAGGGTGCAGCAGTTAAGGGTGCCGCCAAAGGGCAACCTGTAAAACCAGTGGTGGAGTCCATTTAGAAAGTTGGGCCCGGGTGCCCTAAAGCCTAGCTACTCCTATGGGTACATGTTTATGTGCTAACTTGCCTATACTGTTACATTCCAGCTCCTCAAAATACTCAGTCGACTGTGCAACCCTCCACCTGTTTGGCCACTGCCACCACGTCCCGCCAGCCATTACCAACATATTCTACACAGGACCAGCTGGATCTGGTAAATGTAATGTGCACTAACTGGTGATGCATGTGAAGGAAGATGACTACTTGACCTAAAATATATTTGAGAAACTATCTCACAAATTTTTTTTTTCATGTCCCTACAGACACCACCCATATTGGATGCAATACACCATATAGAGGAGGATGAGAAAATTACAAAGCCCCCACTAATGCCAACCCAGCAACATCATCTGCCACTGCCCCAGCAGCAGCCGCCCACAAATCCTCTGCAGCAGAGTCAATCACGCCCTCTGCTGGCAGACCAGCATGGCCAGCAGCAAGAGACAGAAACAACTGTCCCATGTGGTAGCTCTGCTGCAGAGGATTTGCCTACTACATCTGCTCCTGTTGCTAGGCCTAGACCTCCAGCATCTGCACGCGCCCAAACCCGGGAAAGTGGAGGACGCCCTCATCCACATCGCCATGTCAGCCAAGGGAGGCGTGTGCAGATCCTGGAAACAGCATGGCGCAATGACAGCCGCAACTTTAGGGAAGTCAACCAAAGATTAACAGACTTCAATAACAACTTCACCACCCTGCTGGAAGAAATTAGGACTAGCAACAGGCAGATGCTAGAGCAGTGGCAGATGATGAATGCCACGCATGCACAGGTGTTGGCCATCCTACAAGGACAACAACAGCCTTATTTTGGGAATCCACCATATTAAGATTTAGCATTGTATTTGCTCCACATCTTTCCTCTCCATCCCCACACTATTGACCTGTCTGGTGATCTCCACCCATATTTGGGTATTTGTGCCTTTGCTGGTGGCTTTAGAATTTCTCCCATACAGCTCATGATAGTGCTCAGAAACCCCACTTGCCAATGCTATAGTTTGGGGCTCAGTAAAGCGCCCGCTCAAGCTCCCACGCAGCAGGTTTAGGCCTAATGAGATCCTGGCTGCCTCATCCTGGGTGGGTGGAATAGTTGGTGGCATTCTTGGGTGACTAACACCCCACTAATAGCTACAACTACATTGTATATCATGTCATCAGAGGGAAAGAACATCCATATGTTGAGACAGGGTTATCCAAAAAGATTCATAGTCATACAGTAAAAGACTAATGAAATTATTTCTCCAAACTTACCCAGTAGCCATCTACCAGACAAATTTCCTGATTCAAATCGACCATACAGGCTCGAATTTCTCAGGATATAGGCTTTCGTGGGTGGATCCGGGAAAGCCAGCCATTACACTTAGGAACCGAAGGTCCGGGTCAACCACAGCTTGCACGTTTAAGGAGTGGCCCATCTTCTGGTTCCTGTAAGAGCAGAAAAACAGGAATTTAGTACACACAAAAACAAGCCAGCAAATAACCAAGTTAAAACTAACAAAATAAGGGATTCTTATTGTTAAAAATTTTTATTTTATGACTCAAAAATTAATACTAAAACCAATAAGTAATAGTTGGTCAGTCGGATTTAATTAAGGTCTGCATTAAAATGAATAGTTAAGAGCTACATGAAAATGATTATTTAAAGTCTGTATTAAAATGAATAGTTAAGGGCTACATGAAAATGATTGATTTATATATACATTAAAACATACTGTGATTGAATGAGTTAATACGAGTCATAATGGTGACCTAAACCACATACCTAAATAGATATTCATCAGCTGCTGGAGGCACCGACGCAACATGGGTACAATCGATTACACCCATGACGTTGGGCAAGTCGGCTAGATCAAAAAAAACCCAACTTAAGCGCATTTCAGGCTACCATGATGTCTGGGAAACAGATGTATTTTTGACACAGGGTAGTCATGCCATCCAAAAACTTGTTTAGTGTGCGGCTCAGCGTAGGCTGGGACATCCCCACGAAGAGGGCACCCAGCCTCTGGAACGAGCCGTTCGCTAAAAATTGCAGGCAGCCAACCAATTTGGTCATACCGGCAATTGCATGCCCCTTCCTTGTGGTGCGGGCTAACCATGGCTGCAGTTCACTATACAAGTTATGGAGGGAAACGCGGTTAAGTCGGGTCAGCCTGAACAGCTCAATGTCATGCATGCGATCGATGTCCATGCGTGCGCGGTGCAATTGGGATTCGGCCATGGTGATGCAGATCATGCCATTTAGCTGCAAGCGCTCATACTCCTCCATGTACTCAGCAAACATCTCGACAGCTACCTTTCTCCTACAAAATGACCCTGTAAGTTGAGCGGAAGCAAATCCGTTTTATTAGGCGGGTGGTCATCGGCAATCAAGGATCTGAATCATGCACAAGCCCATACCAATAATACAAGTTGTTCGACATAACGGAAAATTGCCGACAAACATACCATAATCGAAAGCGCATATACGCGTTAACGTAAATGCATATACGCATGAAAACAGTAACGTAAAATACAAAAAAGCATGGAAAAACTCACAAAACTTACACAGACACATGCAGTGCATGTGAAAGAGGCTCTGAATCAACCCTAATATCTGTGACATTGCATTAAGAGTTCAATGATTGGAAACATAGTGAAACATCATGTCCCCAGCACAAGAAAAATCAGACTTATCTTGCCGATTTGGGCCACTTCACCCCACCCCAGATACCAGCAAGATCCAGGTCAAATCATCTGGCATGCCACCTGCTGGTTCCAGCAGATGTTATGTCAGCCACCACAACATGTGAACTGCTTTAGGCATCCCAGTTCACAGGCGGAAAAAAAAACTTCACCTCTTGCCATCTTCGTTTACCAGTCCCCCATAGGGTGGCGTCCCCTCTTCAAAACTGTCAGATCGGGGGCCACCTCCTGGTCTGATGAGTGTTGATACCAGGGAGCTGTTTTTCCTGCTGCCCACCAACATCTGTAGTAAGGGGGTAAAATGGTTCCTCCTCCCTCTCCTTCTTTGGCATCCCGCTAAGCTAATGCTGGGTCATTTTTATACAATAATTAATCAATATTTAATCTCCTTGGGGGTACTTGGTTGTAACTGCTTGCTGCTAGGGGTATTTGGCATAAAGAGGTTAATGGCCACTGCTCTAGTCCTTGTTTTATTCTCTGCTGGTGCTGATCATTCTCTGGCCCTTGTCTCCTTATCCAAAGTTGACACTCACCCCCACCCAGTCCTTGCTGCCTTCCCCGCAACCACTTTTCCACCAATGCCGCCAATTGTCCTCTGATCCTTATTGCTTTCTCCACTACCATTAAAGGGTCCACTGCTGCTGTCAATCATTCTTTGGGCCTCACCACCATCTTTTGCCACCTTCTCCATTGCTGTTGATCATCTTTTGGTCCCAAAGCCAACCATGAGCAAGACTGAAGAGTCCTTCTGGGTCACATGAATGATTTTCTCTGGTGGATCCCAAGTATGATTTCCTCTGGTGGGCCCAAGTAAGATTTCCTTTGGTTGACCCCTGTAGTGCTTTGGACATATTTTGATCAATTTGCTCTGTGATGTTCTGTGGGGTCTGTGATTGGTTTAGAGATGGGGTTATGTGTAATACAAAAAGAACCTACACGGAGGACAGGGTCACTCTCTTCCATGCCAACGAGACATGTGTTGCAAGGTTACTTCTGTCACAGGACAAACAAGTATCTGAGTAAAAAATTTATCAATACCTTTTATTATGAAAACGTGTTTTCTTGTATTCTTTTTAAAAGCCTGCTTTAACTTGCAAAGACAAACTACTAAATATATGTGTAGTTAATAATTTGCCTTTTAACATACCATTTGTTTTGTCCCATAAACCTGCTTACTTTGTCCTTTAAACTCGGTTGACCATTTTCTTTTCGGGGGAGGGGGTGTGAACTTTTTTAATCTATTTTTTTAAAGTGCATTGGTGCATTGTTCTTAAATTGCATTACATATATATAGCACATTATATGACTGATTCAACACCAGGACAACACAAAAAAGTGGTCTAACACCTACCCTGTCTCTTGGTGCTCTCAGTATCAGCAATCCTGGCTGACAGTGGTCCCATAGCTATCTCTGGCAATGGCAAAATGCACACATAGAAATGTAAGCAAAATCAGTGGCTTTCTTTAGAATACATAAGGTATTTACATATAATCTGAAGTTTTTGAGATGCTTTGAAATAACTTTTTTTACACATTTTGCATGGGGGATAAGGGGAAGGAAAGCTAGAACGTGCCTGGATAAGGACTTTAAGAAAAACAAATGGTAAAAAGGTTATAAAGAACTTACCTTAACATTAGTTATCTTAAAATGGCTGACATGCATACAACATGTCCTCAAGACAAGTAATCAACTTGCCAACTCTCCCTGAAGCCCCATTACCTGCACCAGTAGTGGATCAGTAAGCTATGTGCAGTGAATACATCTATAAAGTAAATTAGAAAGTGCCTACCTTGGACTCTCCATCACCCCTGCCCTCTATGACTATGCATAACTGGGATAGTTTTAGAGAAAAATGTACCTGCAGCTGCTGGCTGGGCCCTGTACAGGATCTACTGTACTGCCTTGATGGTGGCAGGCCAGTTTCTGTGATCCACTAGAGGATGCCTCGGTCCTATAGTGGATTAAACAACCCAAAAGCAACAAAAGCTCCCACAAATGATATTACATACCTGTGAGTATGAAAAGGGAAGGGGAAGAAAGAGAAAGCAATCCAAACCTAATATTTAACACCAAACTTTGATTTGCAGCGGAAGAATCATGAAACTTTAAAAGTTTGTTAAGAAATCCAACATTTAAAATTATTATTTTTTTTTTCAATCATAGTTTTTATTAGAATAAAATCTGGAAAAAAACAGCGTAATCTTACAGTCAGAGCATTTTCCAAACTGCGCATGAGGCCGTAAAGAACCGCCATTAATTAACAATCGTCCAAGAAAATGACCATTATGAGCAGAATACTGACAAACAAAAAGAAAAATTATCCAAAAAGATAAAGAGAACATTTCTCAAGCATCATCAAAAGAAGAGCTTTAGAGAAAGGAAGAATAAGAGATGCGCGGAGTGGAGGGAAAGAAGGGGAGAAATAGAAAGGGAAGGTAAAAGGCGGGTTCCAGGCCTTCGTTCATTTCTCGAGGAGAGACAAGGCGGGGTTCTAAATTGTAAGGAGAACACAGTTGAGACCTCCCGGATGAAAATGAGAAATCCAGCCTTCCCAGGTGGATAAAAAGGGGGCAAAATCACCCTTTATCATGGCCGCCATCTTCTCGAACATCATAACTTCGTTGACCCGGGTGATAAGGCTTCCCCTAAGAATGGCTGGTTTCTTCCACGACTGGGCTATAATCAACTTAAAAAATCATTTTAAGCAAACGGACTCCTTTAAAAAATAACAAAATGGCAATAGTATCATATGACCAAAACATTTTTTATCTTGCTTCCTGCTTCGGCATTCTGTATGTTGGGCTACCTCTTTATAGGGACAAAAAAGATTGAGACTCAAGATTTAGGAGCCACGGAGTAACCAAGAAACCCTAGGGTAATTATCTCCAGTAATGAGACTTTTTAATACAGAAATCAATACTTCTTATAATGGAAATAGATTTCTCTGCTCCTGCAGGGCTAAGCTTGCAAATCTTTTTTTTTTGCTTTTAGCATTCAACTGCCCTTCCCCCAAAGTTCCTTCATTAAGAACGGAATTCAAATTCATTTAGCATTTTTTACAAAGTGTGGCTGTTCCATCCAAACTATAACTTCCATCAGAAAGTTTTGCCAGAATAATGTTTTTAGAATAAATATTTCTCTGAATGAGTACGGAACAGAAAACCTGGAACATTTTTAATGATGTATCCCATTGCCTTAGTTCTGCAAGTTTATAAGAAGGGAAACGCAAAGTTTACCAAGACAAACAGCAGCTGGCCATACAAAAGGGAATATGATTGTTTTCAAGCTATCGGACCTGGAAAAGATCCTTTTCTTATCCAATTTGCACATCTACTTCTCACTACAGTACTGTCAAGTGATCATCCCATTATATGCAGAGCGTGCTTATAGCCATAACAGCGATGTAAGGGGATTTAAACAAAGCTTTGCAAGGTATCGGATTTCTTTCACATGCGGACATCTCAGATTAAATCAACTGAAGTTGTACTCCTAACACAAATTTGCCCCAAATAGTCCGAGAAGGAAAGTGAAGTTTTGAAAACTACTTGTGATAATTTTCCAGTAATTAGATTGTTTTTCTTAAAATTACTTTATGTTTCTTTTTTAAATAATCTATTAATAAATATTTACAAATTAGAATTAAGGCCAGAAGGCCCATAGGCCCCAGACAGAAAATTTAGTGAGTCTGGTTGGTTATGCACTGTCAGTGCCAACATTGAGGAGTTGGAGTTTAGGCCTGCTCATTAGAGATTCCTGATTGACCTTGGAGTAGAGGAAGCAAAGGAGGGAGACGAGGTATATAAGAGAGGAACAAAGGGGGTGTAAGGTATGTGGTGCAGTTGGGGAGAAGAGGAGACAGAGATCGGTCGAGGAAGACTCGTGCCTGAAGAGCGGAAGAAGGTCACCGGGTAGTGGTGAGGATGGAAGCTGACCTTGGAAAGATAAGGACCTCTCCAACAGGCTGCCACCAGGGCAAAATTCCACCCTCCCCCTCGCACTCACCTGGGGCCGACTATGGCAAGTGCTGGCTCTGTTTGATATAGCCCCTGCCTCTGAACCAATCTCAGCTGAGGATCCAGGGCCAAGAAGGGCCAAGAAGGACCAGTACAAAATAGGACTGCTGGATATGGTGTTATAAGACATAGAAGAGGACAAAGGAAATACATGGACTAAGTACAAAAATGCAAACGTGTGGAACGAAAGAGAATGCATAAGATTTAAAGGGACTCTACAGGCAAACTCAATAAACAATACATACTAACCTATAGTCCCTGATAGTGGATCAAAGATGTTTGAGAGGTCTGAAACTTATCTCTGTCACGCTCCGGGTACTACAGCAATCCACTTAGATAACTCCAGCCCTCCCAGTAAGACCTCAACCCCCAATCTCCGCAGCCAGCTTCGCCTTTAGGAGCCCCCGCTTGCCGGGACGCAGAGCACGCCTGCCCGGGATCGGTTGCCCCCAGGACTTCAATGGCTCAAAGATTGGAGTCTTACTGTTCAGAGGCCTGGAGAACCCGCGGCTGGAAGTGGAGCCGAGCAGCCCAATCGCTGAGCGTATAACGGAAGTCCAACAGGCTAGGGGTCAGCAACAGAAGTTCCGAGATGGCAGCGGTACAAAGGATTGGACAAGACGTGGTCGAGAATCAAGCAGAGGTCGGCAACAGGAGATCAGATCGGGGGTGGTCAAAACGCAGGCGAAGGTCGGCAACAGGAGATCAGATCGGGGGTAGTCAAGACGGACGGTGGTCGGCAACGGGAGATCAAAGTATTCTTTAGAGACAAGCTACTAAACTGGGTACAAGGCACTATCACAGGCAATTCCCAACTGAGGGGGAATTGCTTTTATAGGGAGAGACAGAGAGGAGGGTGAGAGTGATTGGTGCACAATGATCCAGGCCAGGATTGGCCTGACTATCCAGCTGGGCTCATTGGCCCAAGGAACAACACTAGGGCTCATTGGCCCTGTCCCTGTACTGCATTCCCCCCACCCCACCTGAACTAATGACTCTCCCCCGGCGGGCGCGCTGAGAGCAGCGCCGCCGGAGGAGATAAGCAGAACGTGCTCGCGCGCGTGCGCGAGCACGTGTACGGGAGCCGGGGCCGCCGGCCGGAACAGCAGGGGGCGCGCGCGCGCCGGCAGGAGCAGCCGCTGCCTGGCGCGGCCGCCGAGCCGACACAGCCGCCGCACCCGGCCACCCACGACCAGCGCTGGAACGGGGCCCAGGTAAGCGACGCTTTCTGACAATCTCCACCAGAGATCTAGTTCACAATGCTGCCTCACTTCTTCCTGACATCAGTGATGGTGGCTGGCCACACCTGCTCCACTTATTTCAATAAAGAGGGTGTACAGGGGGCTGGCACACTTCTTTCATTGTAGTGAATGTAATGGTCATGGCCAGTCATTGTGACTGACGCAAGTGGAGGAGCCCTGAACCCCAGGCCATGGGGATGGAAGGGACAACACCACTGATGCTGGTAAGATTCAAACTACCAGTATCATAAGACTCACATGGGACTGTAGCTGAGGATGTGCAGTTTATTTTGTTTGTCCGTAAAGGGATGTTAAACAAAGAAATAAATCAATCTGAATTAGAATGCTTCTTAGGAATTTGAAAACATGGAAATGACCGTATGGAGCTTTCCATCATGTCTGAAATGTGTACAGAGCATTTGGTCCCTATTATTGCTGACATGAATACAATAATCTTAGATAAATGTGTGGTCCTTGTCTGTTTCAAGAAGTCCACCACTGTTCCGATGCCCAAGAAGGTCTATGTGTCAGATCGAAATGACTACAGACCCGTAATTTCTAGTGATGTAATATATGAAAACCTCTATGCGCCAAAAACTTTGATCCTCTTTGCATATAGATCCAACAGGTCAACTAAGGCTACTATGAACATTACTCTCTGGATCATCCTGAAGTCAGGTTAAAGAGGAATGCAATATTAGTTAAAGGTTGAAGCACACATTGGTTAAGGTTAGTAAGTATAAAAAGCAAGGGGTTCTGATTTTCCCATGTGCACTCACTCTTTGCACTTTAAAACCAATAAAGATATGTATGAAGGTGGAAAATCGAACACCCAGAGAGAGTAATTGCATTCAAAAAGATGTTTTAATGCTAGTGAAAATACATAAGGAGACAGCAATATATACACATATATAACAATACGCTATGTACAAGGTGTAGACTGCTATATGGTAGGTATAGAGCAAAGTATCCAGCATATATTTCAAGCAGCTGCTACAAAGAATGGCGCCAATCGGCGGCGCTCGTGTCGGCGCCGGCCGATGACATCATCCACGGCCATCAATGGCTGTCCTGGCCACCCAAGCCTCGAGGCGCCATTCTTTGTAAACGCTGGAGGCTGCAACACTACTTAAACCCTCTCTTAGGAGTAACAGACACCGCATCTCTTGATAAAGGCCTTGCACGGCCGAAACGTCAAGTATTTTTCTTGCCCACCTGGTATCCCAGCTTGTTGTATTGCGCTGTAAGTCTCCTTGTTGTTCAATTATCTTGTACTGCATGACTTTGGATGTATTCTTACATGCTGCTCAGATTTGATTCTCTCCCCTGCTTTTGGACATTCGCCTTATATGCTTTGCATATTCACTGAAGCTCTTTATAAATCTCATCTCTGCAGCAGCTGCTTGAAATATATGCTGGATACTTTGCTCTTTACCATATAGCGGCCTACACCTTGTACATAGCGTATTGCTATATATGTGTATATATTGCTGTCTCCTTATGTATTTTCACCAGCATTAAAAAATCATCTTTTTGAACGTAAGTACCCTCTCTGGGTGTTCAATTTTCCACCTTCATACATATCGTCAGGTTAAAGAGGAACATTAGAAAAGGTCTCTAAGCATTCCTCCACCCTCCCTCACTGCCTTTTGGATGTCGGCATTCATTTAAAACGCAGACATTTGGCAGCATTCCTTTCCCCTTTGTACCCCCCTTAGCTGCCGCAGAGTGAAGGCTGCAAAGCCTTAGCCGTACCAACCCTTCACGGGATTTGCATTGAGTGTCATTGTAGACACTCGGCGCAGAACATGACGAGATGGCAAGATGGCACTGCCAGACGGAGGCGGCGTGGGGCCGAGGAATGCCGAAGCGCGATGCGACCAGTAAGTTTATAATTTTAATTTGTAAAACTGAAGGGACAGGGGGGCCAGCAAGCCAGGTTTGGGGAGTTATTATTAAGTCCCCAATACCTGCAATGTTCCTCTTTAAGAACCATAATTTTCAGTGAGCAATCTATGAGGACGGGTGCGCCTCAAGGCTGCATTCTCATATTCTCGCAGGTACTGAGACCCATGTGACCACAATGGCTAATCAAACACTGGATTTTTCCGGGGAAACCAGGAGAAAGGTAAGACTTCTCCCATTACTGGATGTTCATGCATGGGAAGGGGGGGTGTTGCACCCGGAGCAACATCCATTGAAAAAAAAAATGGGTGTTGTTCCAGTTTTAAAGCTGAAACGCCTCCTCCTGATTTTCTCCTGGTTACTGCCATCTTGTACCCGGGAGGTCTCTTCCTTTCCCGGCATCCCAGCTGTGTTACTGACTGGACCTAACCCACATTACCCAGAGGCAGGCTATTAGCAGATTCATAGGATGCCATGGAGTGGGGGGGGGAGGTTCGACTACAGCAGGAGTTAAAGAAAGGTAAATTAATCTTTATGTGTAATCTTTATCTAATTTTCCCAGGGGAGGGTGCATATGAGCACTGTTTCTTTAGTAAGTGAAAATGCAGTATGACTCCTGATGGAAATAAAACTGTAAAAAGGTAATGTATTATATGTGACTCAAATTGTTATTTGTTCCTATTCTAAGCTGCTATTTTCTCCTCATGTATAGTTTGACAATAATGCCTGAACAAATGCCATGTGTGTAATGTACTTTTAAACTGATTCTGAAAGACCGAGCATTGGTGGCTAGAAACACCACTGTTCTTTACAGGTTTTATTCCGTTTTTTCAGTATACCTTTAAAGTATTAGGCTAGCTGACTTTAGTCTTGGCATGTACAATGAATGATCCTGTGTCTTAACCGTGTAACCTCCCTGTAAACTTGTAAACAGAAAAGGGGGGAGGGATAGTATAAAAAAAAAACATGCTCACACATTTGTGTGCTCAAAAAGAGATTTATGTGAGAATTGTCTAATAAAGTAGAAAATGTGCTGCTATTCCAACTTTGGTCATTAGATGGGAGTATAGAGTATTTCAAATTGTATTTAGACTATTAAAATCTGGGTGTAGGATTCCCCTTTAGTGAGAGCTAGGTGGCATAAGATACATTTGGGAAACAACAGCAAACTGCTATCATTGGTTGGGAGGTTTTTGGAGGGAAAACTACCAGCAACATTGTATAGAGAAGAGGTATTATAAGGAGAGGCCAAAGGGATAAGGGGAAGACTGGAGTAACCTCCCTGTGTGACATGGCTGATGGGGCTACTACAGAGATGAGGTGAAGGTGCAGTTGGAAGAGGTGGCTGTAGTGAAGCAGAGCCATGCTGAGTTGCTGGGAGATAGAGAAGACTGAGATGAGGTCCATGAGATAGGAGGACCCTGGTGGGAGAGAGAGAACCACACAGAAATAAGTGGTCCTACAGCCACTTTGTCCCTTGGTGCTCTCAGTGTGAGTTAGCATAGCAAGCCAAAGTGGTCCCACAGCTGTCTCTGACCACAGCCCAAAACATTTAAGACTCATAAAGCTGCACCATGACATGCCTTTCCCAGATCAGTCACAAAAATTAACACCTAATATTCTCGGAGAAAGAAGAAATAGCAAGCATTGGTGGGGGAGAAAAATGAAAAGAGTTGGAGTTGGCATAAACATACTTGTTAAGGAACGATCCAGCTTAAGTGCGGAAAACCCACAGATACAAGTCCGGAGTTCCCCCTGTTAAGGCTTTTAGTCATCAATATGCATAGGTCCCTATTTCCCCAGGAAGGGGAATTAGCATTTATGGGTTGAACAGCGCAGATCACAGACTCCCTGCTGATTTTATCACACCTCCAGCCCGGGAAGGCTCTAGTGGGTCTGGAGGTGGTTGGACCACTGGCCATTAAACAGTCACATCAGAAGGTGAGAGCCGCAAACAAGCGGCACCAACACAAATTGGACCATAGCTATGCCACCATGTGTGTGCACCAAGCCAGGCACAGAACCAGCTCACAAAACCGCACGTGGGCTCTGCAAATCTAGAGAAATGGAGATCTAAGGTTCTGACCCATTTAGGGACCCAATTTTTGGACTCATCAGATGCCCGGCATCCAGCCCAATCTTTTGGTGTCGTATCCATAGCCATACAGCCCCGCTGCTCAAAGTTATAATGCCTAAAGGGTTTTAGGGGCTAAAGCAAGCTCCAGAACAGTGGGAGGTGACAATCCATCCCACAGAAGGGAGGGAGTGAAAGGAACCCCAGGCATAAAAGGGATGACCCTGGGCCAGGCTTGTGTCACTTATCTGTAGAGGTCACGGTTCCCGCGTGCTGGAGGTGTCCATCCACAAGCTTGCCACTTACCTCTTGTGGGAGCTCTCATCACTACTCTGCAACTGCATACTAAGGTAACTGACCATTGTCTCTTTGTGTAACTCACTGTAACCTGTAACCCCCTCAGAACAGCATTTGTATTATTTCATATTCCATCATAGCCAAATGTTTGTTATCACTGCCTAGTGTGCTATAGCATTAAAACTTATACTTAACTTGAGCAATATTTTTGCCTTAGCCAAGAATCTGTGTGTCTGCAGGCTTTGGGTCTGGTATTCCCGATAGGAGGGCTCAGACAAGGGTTTTTGGGGAACACGGTCTGTGTGTCCGAAGGCCCCTGGTTTATAGTTGGATCATGTGACCAGTGGTTCCCTGACAATACTGTATACAGCAATGCTTTCCAATGACTACATGAAGAAACCAAATACAGTATAGCCCAGTCTGCATTCTGGATTTGATTCATCCAGGCTAATATACAAACCCTTTTGAAAAAGAGAGGAAAAAAAAGGCCAATACATAAGTCAAGAAGGTCGAGCATACTTTGGTCAAAGCACCTCAAACATGACTCAGGCTAACAAAGAGTGCCCCATGCAGTGGTGGAACTACAATCCCATGGGCCCCAGAGAAAACTTATATACTGGAACTCCCCATCACCTTTTGTGCTTCTGATGTCCACAATAAAAACCAATGCCCCCAGTGCAGTATTTTAAAGGCAAGGAGCCAGTGGATCCCCAGAACCGAAAAAAGGGAATGTGGCAGAACAAAATCCGCCTTCCGCATAACACACAATTTGGCAGACCCCCTCCCCCAAGAACTCCATAACAAGCAACAACCACCATCCCAGAAACTCCATAAGAGGCAGTGTCAAAGAACACCCCCCCAAGAATCCCATAATATATTACACATAAATATATATATACCTTGTAGGCTGGCAAGCAGATCTTGCCCACCCATCCTCCACTGCCGCCTGTCCTCTGTATATGACAGAGTCACACCCCCCTCCTCAAACACTGCTGCTGGGCTCCGTTGCAAGAACAATTTAAGTTTCTTGGGGGATTGCCTTTCATGGGATTCTTGGAAGAGTTTGTTCACACTGCCTCTTATGGGGTTTTTGTGATGGTGGTTATGGGGTTCTTGGGGGGGGTCTGCCATATTGTGTGGTATGGGGATGGGGGATCCTGTTCTGTCACACTGCCTATTTTGGGGTTCTGGGGATCCACTGGCTCCCTGCCTCTAAAATACTGCACTGGGGGCATTGGTGCTCTAAGGTTTACTGAAAATGCATGCTCTGCACCAACCTGAACCAAACATAGAACAGAGGTTGGTGGGGCGTTTTTTATTGTGGACATCAGAAACACAGAAGGTGGTGGGAAGTCCCAGTAAGTTTACTCTTGGGATTGTAGTTTCACCAGTGTATGGGGCCCTCTTTGGGAGCCTTAGTCATGTTTGGGGTAGTTTGACCAAAGTATGTTCAACCTTCTTGACCTGCTACATTGGTCTTCTTTTTCCTCTGTATTTGGTTTCTTCATGTAATCGTTGGAAAGCATTGTTGTATACAACATGTTTCTGCCAACTCCAACTCTTTTCATTTTTCTCCCCCACCCATGCTTGTTATTTCTTCTTTCTTCAGGAATATTAGTTGTTCATTTTTAAAATCAACGTGAGATGCTTTGCCGCTTCTGTTTCAGTTCAACATAACTCAACATTGCCACCTGTACATTGGAGCTCTATTTGTTCAGTTATGTACCTACTTCTGCAGAGCTGCATATACTCACTTCACGTTTTTTACCTTAGATTCATTTGTTTGTTCCATCACTGCGAAAAGCTACTTTAGTCTTGCATAACATTGTTCTACAAAAATCAATAAATAAATAGTAAAATAACAAAGGTGGTACTAGCAACAAGAAGACAAGAAATAGAAAGGATATGCATGTAGCACTGCTATACTTCGAAAATTGAAAAATAAATTTACTTGAGTCAAGAGGATGCATTGTATTAAGGCACATTAGTGGCCATTGTGGCTGTTTCAAGCTACTTTGTGCAGAGGAAGTTATTAGACTTTACCCAAGTTTGATCTGCTTCATAAGTACAAAACCGTGCATTGTGTGTTTCATTCACTTTAAATATATGACTTAGGTGACTGACAACCCACATACATTAACCAGGTGGTAGTTGATATAATTGGAAAATGGAAAGTGATCTTTAATGAAAAAAGACAATGACTTCTGGTCACAGTACATGTTCTCACATGTCAAATGGTACACTTTCCTTTAACATAAAGCTGGTCACAGCTAGACTTTCCCTAACACAGTTCCCAGTTGTTTTGTTCCACCCCAGGTCATCCAGGCCACCACTGGTTCTCGAGTTCACTAGATCCTCTTTACTAGCTCCTGATGGCTACCACCTGAATAGCCCATATGGGAAGCGGGCTCTTCTGCACCCCCTGGGATTTGGGGATGCAGGTAATGGGGTGGGACTTGCTGGCAGGGGATTTTCCAGTCCCTTCTGCCCTGTGAATTTGTATAGGGGTCTCAAGCATCCTTACCAATTCACATAAAGTTAAATGTAAAGAAATTCACACTCAAATTAAAAAATATTTTATTGATTTTTCCCCCCTTCACTTTCATCCAATCCATTGCCAATTCCTGTGTCTTGTGCCGTCCACTGCTACTTCTGAGAGCCGGAGAGACAGGCAAAAGCCAGGTACTGGGCAGAGCTGTTCCGCGCCTGATCTCTCCAACTTCTGACATCTCGCTCCCCGCTGTCTTTTATACAGGCAGAGTGAGCTTAGCAGTAAAAATAGTCCCTCCCTGTGGCAGATAGCAGGATGCACGAGGCTGAGGATATAGGTCTCCTGTCCCATTGAAGACAAGTGGCTGGTCGGAGAATGAGGACATTGCCCAGTGCTGGGATGGGGACTGAGCTAATCTTATTTTGTTAATGGTTATTGAGTGAGTTTTTATAAAGTTTGATTTGTCTAAACACAAATTTCATAGGGAAATTTGGTAAATTGAACTTTTAAAAAGTTCACTCATCTCTAGTAAGAAGACTAAATGCTGCAGTTTTATAGGGAGTGGAATGTTGTTCATTTTTAGTGTAGGATTCTAGATGCTGATGAGCCCTGTAGCCAGATTATTCCTTTCATAATACATCTTCCCTGAAAAAGACTTCATATGAATAGGATTATGCTGTGTGTTGTTGGTGTGCTTTAGGGTAAATGGGGAGACCCTCAGACCAGGCCACATTTTTAAATGTTCCATCGGTGCCCTGTGTGCAGCAGGCACAGATATCTCATGTGACTGTAGACAGCCTGTGTATGGCACTGTTTACGCCTGATGGACTTCATGGGCCACTGTCAGACACATTGAACATAAGTGAAGTTGTATTAATAGCCGTATTTTCGTCAGGAATATAAAAAGTATGAAGATTCCAAATCAGGGTCCCCAGGGATGTGGAAGTATAGGACTGCTTTAAGTGTACATTGTGGTATAAACCTCCTATTCTGTTCCATGTATAAATTCATGGGCATAGCATTGGTTTGCCTACCTTCTTTCTGTTTGTCTGAAATCAAAATAAGCATTATTTCTTTCAAGTTAAGAGATTATACGCATCATAACAACTGTGTTCATTTCTCTTTAATATAATAAAATATATTTACATTTTCACAGGTACAAATCACACAGTAGGAAGCCTTGTAACTCTTTTGCAATTGAGAAAAGAAAAATCACAACTCTGTTAAGTTGTTAACCAGTTACATAATTAAAACTATTTCAACATATATTAAAGCTGAACGCCAGGAAAACATTTTTTTAATTTATTCAAATATTCATTCAAAAATCCTTACAAGTCTTTTTCATAGAGAAACTCGGTAGGAATAAAGGGCAGGGTAAGTGGAGCAGCACTGTAAGCCTGTTAGGCTCTACTAAATTTTATAGAAATGTGTTTCCAGTCTTTGTGTTTCTATTTTTTGCCAGCTTTTTATTTTTTCTTATGTGAGAAAATGCATGCTTTAGGGAAGTAATATGTTGCTATAGGCAACTGTATATCAAGTCTGTACACCAAGATCTACAAGAAGAGAGAAGTGATCCCTGTACACACAGAATGCATGTGAGGGAGCTCACTCAGCCTTACACATGCCCAGCAGCAGTGTTTTGTATGTACAGGACTCACATCCCCCTTCTTGTAAATCTTGTTGCTCAGGCTTGGTGTACAGTTGCCAATACCAACAGGTTGCTTCAATAAAACATACATTTGCTAACATAAGAAAAAAATTGTAGATCAGCTCAGCACCTTGAGGACTTTATTTGGCTCACAAAAAATATAAACTTTCAAAAATGTAATTGAAAGTGGACTTTCACCTGGCCCACCTGGTAAACCTGATTGATAACTGGTGGTCACGTCAAAGTCAGCCACAAAAGATTTCCGACTAAAGGATGATATTTTGGTGAGTTGGAAAACTCTGAAAAGCTACGCATTCTTACGGTGGTAGTGGCGATGGAGGTGCCAGACAGGCTCAGGGATTGAAACTTACCTTTGCCTCCAGAGTGGTTCTCCGAGATGATGATCTACAACAGACCTGGTCTAGTGCTCAACAGAGAACCCTGGGGGACCTCCACAGGCATGAAACAGAGAATCTGGACTTTTTCCCACTTGCTGCTAACAGATCAAAAGAGGGTAACAGCTTGCTACATAAAATATAAGAAAATCCCAAACTTGCTATAAACAGAGACAAGGAAACCCAAAACTTGCTACGAACAGAGATATTTGCTCTGCTACAGACTGTGGGTATCCAGGCAATGGTATAGTAAGGCTGGAGTTAGCTCTCAAGAAAGAGGCTCTCCACCATGAAAATAAGAACTTTACAAACCTTTCTTATGGACTTTTTATTGCACAGAAAGTTTTCACAAATGTACATCTCTCATATATGTTTGCAGCAATATTTCTGCACATGTTTTGTCTATGCATAGATTAATTTGCTATAATGTTAAATAAATTGATATCAGCATATGAGATACCAGTGACTAGAAGGCACAGAGGGACCAGGCAAACTCCAATTTGGGAACTCCAGAGATTCCAAGTGAGTTCAAACGGATCCTTTCTCCTCTTAATGCTCTTGCATGGTATATCCAAGGAAGTTTTTTGAAAACTGAGGAATATTAACAGTGAAATAATTTATTTAGGTTTTAGGTACCTTTTTGAAATGATTGTTAAAGTTTGAAGGGTTGATGACTGGTGTAGGGTTTTTTGAGTGAGTTTGAAGGTAACAATATAACAGACTAAATAGACAAACAAAACCCAGAGGAGCACTACTACAATAATACAAACATATATTTTAATCTACACTTTCTTTTACACCAAGTACAAACATTTCAAAACAGCTAAAAATGGGAACATCCCACAACAACAGAGGAAGCACAGATGGGCGAAACAAGCAGCATTTTATTGAGACCCACAAAACCACCATCTCAATGAAATATCCACAATTGTCAACTCATGTAGCCATGTAATAATGTCATACATGTGTAAATGAATATACTTGAGATGGCAACCAGCATCCAGTCAGTGAGCATAACAAGCATTAAGTTCCCCTGCCTGAGATCCGTGTGAGCCCTAACCAATGTTTATTCTGCCAGAGCAAGCAATCGGGTGAATATGTGTATAATATAAAAATCACAAAAGCGCTAAACAATCAACAAAATATAATGTGCGTGGACACCCACAGAGGGGAGCCCAGTAGGTCTCCAGTCAATGACACAGTCATGAACACCAGACACTGCCATCGCCTTCTCACATAAGTCAAAAAATAGTCGAAAGCGCAGTAGGGTCTTGCTGCTGTCCTCTCACCACCCCCCCTTACCGGTCACCTGTTCCGTGGAGCTAATGCCTCAATTCCTTAGGCTGTCATTCTTTGTGGGATGTTCCCATTTTTATCTGCTTTTACATTTTTTTACATGGTGTTTCGATTTTTGTAGAAGAAATAATTTTTGATTATTACTAGGGATGAGCGAACTTGAGAACTTAGTGGCTGATTCGCAGAATTTTCTGACAAATTTTGTTTCGGTCCGAATTTATTCATGAGGAATCGCTATTAAAAATGGCTATTTCTGAGCTTCCTAGAGCCTCAATAGGGTTGTAAACCATTCTGCCTTGCTGTAACATGCATAGGATGCGTGCTGGGTTAGTGAAATAATACTGTAAATAATTATGACATGCAGATCAGAGGCATCGCTATTAGAATCGCAGAGCGGCACAATTGTAGAGAGTTGAGGTGACATCACTATGAGGGGCCCCTGTATTGCCTGAAAAACACACCCTGGAGCTGGCAGCAGCAGGAGCCCAAATATTGGCTGAAAGACATCCTGGAGTTGGCCGCAGGAGCAGCAGGAGCCCAAAAATTAGCTGAATGACACCCTGGAGTTGCAAGCAACAGCAGTGGCAGCAGCAGGAGCTCAAACATAGCTTGAAAGTGACACTGGAGTTGGCAGCAGGAGCCCAAAAATTGGCTGAATGACACGCTGGAGTTGCAAGCAGCAGCAGCAGGAGTCCAAACATAGCTTGAAAGAGACACTGAAGTTGGCAGCAGGAGCCCAAAAATTGGCTGAAAGACACCCTGGAGTTGCAAGCAGCAGCAGCAGTAGCACCCCAAACCTAGCTTGAAAGAGACACTGGAGTTGGCAGCAGGAGCCCAAAAATTGGCTGAATGACACCCTGGAGTTGCAAGCAGCAGCAGCAGGAGCCCAAACATAGCTTGAAAGACACACAGGAGTTGGCAGCAGGAGCCCAAAAATTGGCTGAATGACACCCTGGAGTTGCAAGCAGCAGCAGGAGCCCAAACATAGCTTAAAAGAGACACTGGAGTTGGCAGCAGGAGCCCAAAAATTGGCTGAATGACACCCTGGAGTTGCAAGCAGCAGCAGCAGCCCAAACCTGGCTTGAAAGACACACTGAAGTTGGCAGCAGGAGCCCAAAAATTGGCTGAATGACACCCTGGAGTTGCAAGCAGCAGCAGAAGGAGCCCATACCTAGCTTGAAAGACACACTGGAGTTGGCAGCAGGAGCCCACAAATTGGCTGAATGACACCCTGGAGTCACAAGCAGTAGCAGCAGCCCAAGCATAGCTTGAAAGAGACACTGGAGTTGGCAGCAGGAGCCCAAAAATTGGCTGAATGACACCCTGGAGTTGCAAGCAGCAGCAGCCCAAACGTGGCTTGAAAGAGACACTGGAGTTGGCAGCAGGAGCCCAAAAATTGGCTGAATGACACCCTGGAGTTGCAAGCAGCAGCAGCCCAAGTCTAGCTTGAATGACACACTGGAGTTGGCAGCAGGAGCCCAAAAATTGGCTGAATGACACCCTGGAGTCGCAAGCAGCAGCAGCAGCAGCAGCAGCAGCCCGAACATAGCTTGAAAGAGACACTAGAGTTGGCAGCAGGAGCCCAAACATTGGCTGAATGACACCCTGGAGTTGCAAGCAGCAGCAGCAGGAGCCCAAACATAGCTTGAAAGAGACACTGGAGTTGGCCGCAGGAGCCCAAAAATTGACTGAATGACACCCTGGAGTTGCAAACAGCAGCAGGAGCCCAAACAAAGCTTGAAAGAGAAACTGGAGTTGGCAGCAGGAGCCCAAAAATTGGCTGAATGACACCCTGGAGTTGCAAGCAGCAGCAGCAGCAGCCCAAATCTAGCTTGAAAGACACACTGGAGTTGGCAGCAGGAGCCCAAAAATTGGATGAATGACACCCTGGAGTTGCAAGCAGCAGGAGCCCAAACATAGCTTGAAAGAGACACTGGAGTTTGCAGCAGGAGCCCAAAAATTGGCTGAATGACACCCTGGAGTTGCAAGCAGCAGCAGCAGCAGCCCAAACATAGCTTGAAAGAGACACTGGAGTTGGCAGCAGGAACCCAAAAATTGGATGAATGACACCCTGGAGTTGAAAGCAGCAGCAGCAGGAGCCCAAACATAGCTTGAAAGAGACACTGGAGTTGGCAGCAGGAGCCCAAAAATTGGCTGAATGACACCCTGGAGTCGCAAGCAGCAGCAGCAGCAGCCCGAACATAGCTTGAAAGAGACACTAGAGTTGGCAGCAGGAGCCCAAACATTGGCTGAATGACACCCTGGAGTCACAAGCAGTAGCAGCAGCCCAAACATAGCTTGAAAGAGACACTGGAGTTGGCAGCAGGAGCCCAAAAATTGGCTGAATGACACCCTGGAGTTGCAAGCAGCAGCAGCAGCAGCCCAAGCCTAGCTTGAATGACAGACTGGAGTTGGCAGCAGGAGCCCAAAAATTGTCTGAATGACACCCTGGAGTCGCAAGCAGCAGCAGCAGCAGCAGCAGCAGCAGCCCGAACATAGCTTGAAAGAGACACTAGAGTTGGCAGCAGGAGCCCAAACATTGGCTGAATTACACCCTGGAGTTGCAAGCAGCAGCAGCAGCCCAAGCGTGGCTTGAAAGAGACACTGGAATTGGCAGCAGAAGCCCAAAAATTGGCTGAATGACACCCTGGAGTTGCAAGCAGCCGCAGCAGGAGCCCAAACCTTGATTGAAAGAGACACTGGAGTTGGCATCAGGAGCCCAAAAATTGGTTGAATGACACCCTGGAGTTGCAAGCAGCAGCAGCAGGAGCCCAAACATAGCTTGAAAGAGACACTGAAGTTGGCCGCAGGAGCCCAAAAATTGACTGAATGACACCCTGGAGTTGCAAGCAGCAGCAGGAGCCCAAACAAAGCTTGAAAGAGAAACTGGAGTTGGCAGCAGGAGCCCAAAAATTGGATAAATGACACCCTGGAGTTGAAAGCAGCAGCAGCAGCCCAAACCTAGCTTGAAAGACACACTGGAGTTGGCAGCAGGAGCCCAAAAATTGGCTGAATGACACCCTGGAGTTGCAAGCAGCAGCAGCAGCAGGAGCCCAAACATAGCTTGAAAGAGACACTGGAGTTGGCAGCAGGAGCCCAAAAATTGGCTGAATGACACCCTGGAGTTGCAAGCAGCAGCAGCAGCCAAAACCTAGCTTGAAAGACACACTGGAGTTGGCAGCAGGAGCCCAAAAATTGTCTGAATGACACCCTGGAGTTGCAAGCAGCAGCAGCAGGAGCCCAAACATAGCTTGAAAGAGACACTGGAGTTGGCAGCAGGAGCCCAAAAATTGGATAAATGACACCCTGGAGTTGAAAGCAGCAGCAGCAGGAGCCCAAACATAGCTTGAAAGAGACACTGGAGTTTGCAGCAGGAGCCCAAAAATTGGATGAATGACACCCTGGAATTTCAAGCAGCCGCAGCAGGAGCCCAAACCTCGATTGAAAGAGACACTGGAGTTGGCATCAGGAGCCCAAAAATTGGTTGAATGACACCCTGGAGTTGCAAGCAGCAGCAGCAGGAGCCCAAACATAGCTTGAAAGAGACACTGAAGTTGGCCGCAGGAGCCCAAAAATTGACTGAATGACACCCTGGAGTTGCAAGCAGCAGCAGGAGCCCAAACAAAGCTTGAAAGAGAAACTGGAGTTGGCAGCAGGAGCCCAAAAATTGGATAAATGACACCCTGGAGTTGGAAGCAGCAGCAGCAGCCCAAACCTAGCTTGAAAGACACACTGGAGTTGGCAGCAGGAGCCCAAAAATTGGCTGAATAACACCCTGGAGTTGCAAGCAGCAGCAGCAGCAGGAGCCCAAACATAGCTTGAAAGAGACACTGGAGTTGGCAGCAGGAGCCCAAAAATTGGCTGAATGACACCCTGGAGTTGCAAGCAGCAGCAGCAGCCAAAACCTAGCTTGAAAGACACACTGGAGTTGGCAGCAGGAGCCCAAAAATTGGATAAATGACACCCTGGAGTTGAAAGCAGCAGCAGCAGGAGCCCAAACATAGCTTGAAAGAGACACTGGAGTTTGCAGCAGGAGCCCAAAAATTGGCTGAATGACACCCTGGAGTTGCAAGCAGCAGCAGCAGCAGCCCAAACATAGCTTGAAAGAGGCACTGGAGTTGGCAGCAGGAGCCCAAGAATTGGCTGAATGACACCCTGGAGTTGCAAGCAGCAGCAGCAGCCCAAACCTAGTTTGAAAGAGACACTGGAGTTGGCATCAGGAGCCCAAAAATTGTCTGAATGACACCCTGGAGTTACAAGCAGCAGCAGCAGGAGCCCAAACATAACTTGAAAGAGACACTGGAGTTGGCAGCAGGAGCCCAAAAATTGGATGAATGACACCCTGGAGTTGCAAGCAGCAGCAGCAGGAGCCCAAACATAGCTTGAAAGAGACACTGGAGTTTGCAGCAGGAGCCCAAAAATTGGCTGAATGACACCCTGGAGTTGCAAGCAGCAGCAGCAGCCCAAACATAGCTTGAAAGAGACACTGGAGTTGGCAGCAGGAGCCCAAAAATTGGCTGAATGACACCCTGGAGTTGCAAGCAGCAGCCCAAACTTAGCTTGAAAGACACACTGGAGTTGGCATCAGGAGCCCAAAAATTGTCTGAATGACACCCTGGAGTTGCAAGCAGCAGCAGCAGGAGCCCAAACATAGCTTGAAAGAGACACTGGAGTTGGCAGCAGGAGCCCAAAAATTGGCTGAATGACACCCTGGAGTTGCAAGCAGCAGCAGCAGCCCAAACCTAGCTTGAAAGACACACTGGAGTTGGCATCAGGAGCCCAAAAATTGGCTGAATGACACCCTGGAGTTGCAAGCAGCAGCAGGAGCCCAAACATAGCTTGAAAGAGACACTGGAGTTGGCAGCAGGAGCCCAAAAATTGGCTGAATGACACCCTGGAGTTGAAAGCAGCAGCAGCAGCCCAAACCTAGCTTGAAAGACACACTGGAGTTGGCATCAGGAGCCCAAAAATTGGCTGAATGACACCCTGGAGTTGCAAGCAGCAGCAGCAGGAGCCCAAACATAGCTTGAAAGAGACACTGGAGTTGGCAGCAGGAGCCCAAAAATTGGCTGAGTGACACCCTGGAGTTGCAAGCAGCAGCAGCAGCCCAAACCTAGCTTGAAAGAGACACTGGAGTTGGCAGCAGGAGCCCAAAAATTGGATGAATGACACCCTGGAGTTGAAAGCAGCAGCAGCAAGAGCCCAAACATAGCTTGAAAGAGACACTGGAGTTGGCAGCAGGAGCCCAAAAATTGGATGAATAACACCCTGGAGTTGCAAGCAGCAGCAGCAGCAGCCCAAACCTAGCTTGAAAGAGACACTGGAGTTGGCAGCAGGAGCCCAAAAATTGGATGAATGACACCCTGGAGTTGAAAGCAGCAGCAGCAAGAGCCCAAACATAGCTTGAAAGAGACACTGGAGTTGGCATCAGGAGCCCAAAAATTGGCTGAATGACACCCTGGAGTTGCAAGCAGCAGCAGGAGCCCAAACATAGCTTGAAAGAGACACTGGAGTTGGCAGCAGGAGCCCAACAATTGGCTGAATGACACCCTGGAGTTGCAAGCAGCAGCAGCAGCCCAAACCTAGCTTGAAAGTCACACTGGAGTTGGCATCAGGAGCCCAAAAATTGTCTGAATGACACCCTGGAGTTGCAAGCAGCAGCAGGAGCCCAAACATAGCTTGAAAGAGACACTGGAGTTGGCAGCAGGAGCCCAAACATTGGCTGAACGACACCCTGGAGTTGCAAGCAGCAGCAGCAGCAGGAGCCCAAACATAGCTTAAAAGAGATACTGGAATTGGCAGCAGCAGCCCAAACCTAGCTTGAAAGTCACACTGGAGTTGGCATCAGGAGCCCAAAAATTGTCTGAATGACACCCTGGAGTTACAAGCAGCAGCAGGAGCCCAAACATAGCTTGAAAGAGACACTGGAGTTGGCAGCAGGAGCCCAAACATTGGCTGAACGACACCCTGGAGTTGCAAGCAGCAGCAGCAGCAGGAGCCCAAACATAGCTTAAAAGAGATACTGGAATTGGCAGCAGGAGCCCAAAAATTGGATGAATGACACCCTGGAGTTGCAGGCAGCAGCAGGAGCCCAAACATAGCGTGAAAGAGACACTGGAGTTGGCAGCAGGAGCCCAAAAATTGGCTGAATGACACCCTGGAGTTGCAAGCAGCAGCAGCAGCCCAAACATAGCTTGAAAGAGACACTGGAGTTGGCAGCAGGAGCCCAAAAATTGGCTGAACGACACCCTGGAGTTGCAAGCAGCAGCAGCAGGAGCCCAAACATAGCTTGAAAGAGACACTGGAGTTGGCAGCAGGAGCCCAAAAATTGGATGAATGACACCCCGGAGTTGCAAGCAGCAGCAGGAGCCCAAACATAGCTTGAAAGAGACACTGGAGTTGGCAGCAGGAGCCCAAAAATTGGCTGAATGACACCCTGGAGTTGCAAGCAGCAGCAGGAGCCCAAACATAGCTTGAAAGAGACACTGGAGTTGGCATCAGGAGCCCAAAAATTGGCTGAATGACACCCTGGAGTTGCAAGCAGCAGCAGGAGCCCAAACATAGCTTGAAAGAGACACTGGAGTTGGCAGCAGGAGCCCAAAAATTGGCCTAAAGACACACTGCAGTTGGCAGCAGCAGCAGCAGGAGGCCAAAATTTGGCTGAAAGGCACACCCAGAAGTTGGCATCAGCAGGAGCCCAAAAATTGGCTGAATGACACCCTGGAGTTGCAAGCAGCAGCAGCAGCAGGAACCCATACAAGCTTGAAAGAGACACTGGAGTTGGCAGCAGGAGCCCAAAAATTGGCTGAATGACACCCTGGAGTTGCAAGCAGCAGCAGCAGGAGCCCAAACATAGCTTGAAAGAGACACTGGAGTTGGCAGCAGGAGCCCAAAAATTGGCCTAAAGACACACTGCAGTTGGCAGCAGCAGCAGGAGGCCAAAATGTGGCTGAAAGGCACACCCTGAAGTTGGCATCAGCAGGAGCCCAAAAATTGGCCTAAAGACATAAATATGTTTTGCATCATTTGGAAAGTGTAAAACGTGGCACCATGCTGAATCTAGTCGCATGCATCAGCCATTGGTGGGTGGAAATCCTGGCTGATCCATCCCTAATTCATTGTCAAAAAGGTGAGTCTCTCCACATTTTTAGTTGACAGACGAGTTCTCCTCGTCGTAACTATGGCCCCCGCCGCACTAAACACCCGCTCAGATGGCACACTACTTGCCGAGCAGGACAGCTATTCCAGGCCAAACTCAGCTAGCTGCGGCCAAAAGTCAAGTTTGGCTGCCCAGAAGTCCAGCGGATTATCAAGGTGTGTTGGCATGGTCATGTCAAGGTATGACATGACCTGCGGGTTCAGGTCCTGCTCCAGGTATTCCTGCTGCTCATGAGTAGACTCACTATGCGAGTGTAGAAAGCTACTCCTTAGCGACTGAAGACTGAGGCTGCTGCTGATGGAGCTGCTGCTGCTGCTCCTGCCAACCCCCCCAGCAGCCATGGCAGTGGAAGGTGAGCGCAGAGGTCCCCCCGAGTCAGACCTGCGAGAGTATGGTGCAGATAGGCATCGGCCAACTGACTACGTAGAATGTCTTTGTAGTAGGTCAGTTTGTCCTCCCTCTCGGGGGTTTAAAAAATGCCCCCATTTTGTGCCGGAAGCGAGGGTCCAATAAGGTGGAGAGCCAGAAGTCATCCCACTGAATCGTCCTCTTCACTAAAGAGTGGAGCTGAACCCAAAGCATAGGATACGTCACTGGGGGAGGGAACGGTGTAGGACAGAGTCAATGGGAGGACAGGGACTGCTCTCGGGCCATGCCAACTCAGGGTTGTGTCAGAGGAACCTACCTACCCTAGAATGGGGGTGTCAGATGTAACTTGTGATGATGTGGATGACCGTGTTAACCAATCTACCACGGCAGATGCGTTACTGGTGGAGACACGACCGCTAGCAGATACTGGCAGATCAGGTCTCTCACCGCGACTCCCGCTGCCACTCGCCCCTAGTCTGCTGTGACCTCTGCCTGTTGAATCTTGGCCTCTGCCACCACTCCTCTTTGAACATCCTGGCACTTGTCTGCCTGACATTTTTATGTATTTGAAATGCGCAATAGGCACTTAAAAAAATGCGTTTACTTTAAAAAGCAGAACCTAAATAAAGTGAGATAATGCTTCTCTGCACCAGATACTATGAAAATTGGCAATATGGGATACCCTGCGGGCTGGTGTTTTTACAAGACACAAAAAAACAATTCAAAATGCAATATATTAATAAAACAGAGCCTGTGGAAGCTGCTTTAGTACAACAGATAGGGTGAAATGTGCCGGTTTGGAATACCCTGCGGCCTGGTGTTTTTAAAGGACGCAAAAAAAAATTCAAAATGCAATATATTAATAAAACAGAGCCTGTAGAAGCTGATTTAGTATAACAGATAGGGTGAAATGTGCCGGTTTTTGAAACCCTGGGGCCTGGTGTTTTTACAGGACGCAAAAAAACAATTCAAAATGCAATATATTAATAAAACAGAGCCTGTAGAAGCTGCTTTAGTATAACAGATAGGGTGAAATGTGCTGGTTTGGGATACCCTGCAGCCTGGTGTTTTAACAGGATGCACAAAACCAATTCAAAATGCAATATATTAATACAACAGAGCCTGTAGAAGCTGCTTTAGTATAACAGATAGGGTGAAATGTGCTGGTTTGGGATGCCCATGCCGCCTGTTGTTTTTACAGGACGCACAAAACCAATTCAAAATGCAATATATTAATAAAACAGAGCCTTTAGAAGCTGATTTAGTATAACAGATAGGGTGAAATGTGCTGGTTTGGGATGCCCATGCGGCCTGGTGTTTTTACAGGACGCACAAAACCAATTAAAAATGCAATATATTAATGAAACAGAGCCTGTAGAAGCTGCTTTAGTATAACAGATAGGGTGAAATGTGCCAGTTTGGGATACCCTGCGGCCTGGTGTTATTACAGGACGAAAAAAATTAATTCAAAATGCAATATATTAATAAAACAGAGCCTGTAGAAGCTGCTTTAGTATAACAGATAGGGTGAAATGTGCCGGTTTGGGATACCCTGCAGCCTGGTGTTTTTACAGGATGCACAAAACCAATTCAAAATGCAATATATTAATAAAACAGAGCCTTTAGAAGCTGATTTAGTATAACAGATAGGGTGAAATGTGCCGGTTTGGGATACCCTGCGGCCTGGTGTTTTTACAGTACGCACAAAACCAATACAAAATACAATATATTAAATAAAACAGAGCCTGTAGAAGCTGCTTTAGTATAACAGATAGGGTGAAATGTGCTGGTTTGGGATACCCTTCGGCCTGGTGTTTTTACAGGACGCACAAAACCAATTCAAAATGCAATATATTAATAAAACAGAGCCTTTAGAAGCTGATTTAGTATAACAGATAGGGTCAAACGTGCTGAAATAGTATGCCCATGTGGGCTGGGGTTTTTACAGCAAACAAAAAAAATTAAATCGAGTTATAAGAAATGCTTGTGTGTAACAGATAGGGTTAAATATGCCACTGCCAAGATGGGATGCACAGTGGCCAGGAATATTTACAGCACGAAAAAAAAAAACTATTTAAATCTGATCTGGCAAATGAAGTGAAGTGAAAATAAAAAAAAAGTTTCCCTGTCACTTTCTCTGCTGTCCCTGCCTGGATCCTTGCCGATTTTCCCTATCTTTCCCTATCTTTCCCTGGCTCTCCCTGGCACTGTGTGGGTCTCTGTGGGTCTCCCTGACTCTCCCTGCCTGTCTGTAAGTCTCTCCCTGTCTGCAGTAGCCTCCGTTCTGTCTGCAATACAAGGCGCACAAGCAAGATGGCCGCCGTTTATATAGCACTGTGACGTCACCGGGCTTCCTGGCTGCTGATAGGCTGCATGTGACCTTCCCATGATAACTTGCCCCAGGGGCCATGCCCGGACATGTCCATCCACCATTTTACAATGGTTGTAATTGAAATAAATGGAGTTTAAAGGAAAACTTCGATCGGTCGAAACGCGGGGAAATTCAGATTCGTTCAGAATCGAATTTTTCCTGAAATTCAGAACGAATCCGGGTTCATCCAAATCGATTCGCTCATCTCTAATTATTACAGTAGTGCTCCCTTGGGTGTTGCTTGTCTATTTAGTCTGTTGTGCGATTTTGCCAGTAGGTTGAGCACACTATAGTGTATATACACAGATTTATATTGGTCGCATTGTGCAGGCAACTTTGTGAACATAATAATGTGATTATGTGAATTGTGAATCTGACAAGAAGCAACTTTCTATTAAAATGAATAATCATTCAAGAAGCAGTCTAGTGATATGGGCCAGCAAGAGACATACAACTGTAAGGCTCAAAGTCTGAGATATAGATTTTTTGTGCTAAAGTTTTTTCAGGGTGCTCCCCAGTCATAATGGGAGGACACATTTTTACTAAAACTACATGGCATCTCGGGTGGCCACAGAAGACACTGAACCATCCATTATTATTACATACCTCTTATCATTGCTCTTTAAGGCAGCCCTATTTATAAAAATAGAAATGTATCGGCACAAGCCAATATCTGCACCCACACTTGCCAGAGGCAAGCGCTATGGCTGTGCTCCCTCCTAGCTTATGAGTTGGCGCAGCACATGACTTATCAAAGCCGATGCGGCTGCGACCCCTAGCGCCGGCTGGGAGTGCAGAGATTAAGCCAATTTTATTATAAAAAGACAGCATCCGAGGGGGCGCTGTTAGAAGGGGATTCCAGGCGCCTGCAGAAGACCCAGTTTTTAGGCTTTGGGGGGGGGGCTGGGAACACCTTAAAAATTTAAAAACACCAGGGACACTTTGGGGACACATCAAAGACAGGACACATGTTTTGCACGACCCAAATCACAAGTTTACAGTGAAACACAAAAGTGCATAAAATCCATCCAAAAACACATACCAACCAGAAATGTTTTTAAAAAATTACAAAAAGTGGCCTAAATAATTAAAACCATCCCAGTCCATTTAAATGTATGGGATAAAGTCTCACAGTTCTGGGTGAGCATCTGGTCTTATTTGCCACTGTAGGAAACTCAGTGCTGGCACTCATCCCATCACTGGCGCTGATGATAGATGGGACACTACCTGGCACTATCAGAGGCACTCTGGATTTTTGACTTGATACCTTCACCTTTTGCATCGGGAACTGACATTCACCTGACATTTATCTGGCACTATAGGGTTGATTCAGAGAAAAAAAAAAAGACTTTTGTCTTTGTGCCGATCTGTTTTTTTTTTAATTTTCCTGCTCTCGTATGAGTGTACGAGCAATTCTGTGCATGTATTGCTAACCTTCAGTAAAGTTTCCGTCCGTTCGTATGCCAGAGTACGAGTACGAGGATGTCATTTTCCACCATGACATTTTCTCATGTTACAACGTCGGCTTTCGTTTTTGCCCTTTTTCCATCGTCTCCTTCCATGAATCCTTTACGTTTCCCGTTAGATTCTGTTTCCCTTTTACAATAAATAACCGTCCAGACGAAAATCTTTACGATCTTGCGCCTGCGCACTACAAACTTAACTCATTAAAGTGCTTGCCTACATATTGGGCTCACTCACTTCTACTACAATGCTTAGCTAAATCACTTTGCACTTTCCTCCATCTTCCATGTATGACCCCTAAAACTGACCCAAACCACTTAGCGCAATCCTCCATCTTCCATGTTTCCCCCCTAAAACTTACCCAAACCACTTTCCGTTTAGGTTCTTCTTCCATTTTTAGGCCCCTAAAACTTACCCAAACCACTTCCCGGTTAGGTTCTTCTTCCATTTTAGGCCCCTAAAACTTACCCAAACCACTTCCCGGTTAGGTTCTTCTTCCATTTTAGGCCCCTAAAATGTACCCAAACCACTTCCCGGTCAGGTTCTTCTTCCATTTTAGGCCGCTAAAACTTACCCAAACCACTTCCCGGTTCGGTTCTTCTTCCATTTTAGGCCCCTAAAATGTACCCAAACCACTTCCCGGTTAGGTTCTTCTTCCATTTTAGACCCCTAAAACTTAGTCAAACCACTTCCCGATCATCTGAATCTTCATCTCTAAATATGTATTTTAGCCTTCGTTTGTTGTTAATGTGTTTGTGCAAAAAAATGACACTGAAACTTTGATTTTTTTTTGTTTTTTTTTATATTAGAAGGCCATTATTTTTTTGGCTTTTTTAAAATTTTTTGTTTATCAAAAATAGAAACTTTTTTTTTTTTGGTACACTGAAAAAATACAGTGACAGGACCCAGGACACTAGTCTTCTGTTGTCCCCAACGAGTCAACGAGCTGCTGCATATCGACCACCAACTCAAGGACCCTTCGATTCGTTGCTTCGACTCTTGCCGTGTGGTCCCTATATAAAATTGGGAAAAAAAACATTAGTTTGAGACAAATACATGTTTCTCACCTGTGGATGGAATGTTTGTTAGTTGGCAACTTAAATCATGACGACATATGTCATTCTGCTAAGTCATTAATCTAAGGAAGTGGGCAGAGGTCATTCTGCTAAGTCATTAATCTAAGGAAGTGGGCACAGGTCATTCTGCTAAGTCATTAATCTGAGGAAGTGGGCACAGGTCATTCTGCTAATGCCATTGACTATGGCTTGATGTATCTGGGTGATCATGTCAATTACCATATACTGCAAAGAATGACGTTGGGGACAACCCTACGTCCTGGGCCCTGCCACTTTTGTGAAGTAGAGGCTGTCGAGACATGGCAAATAGGGTCACTTATAATGTCTAAGTCAACAGTAATCAAATGTCTATTTCAATGTGTGTGTCACATCACTCACCTCCCTGTGCCTCCTGGGCGAGATCTGCTGCATCCTCCACATCTTTACCCGCTCCAGAAGCATCTAGAAAAACAGATGAAGGGAATCAGCTTTGGTGGAAATTGCATGTATATGTGTGTGCGGTTACTTGAAGAGTCACATACCAGAGGCTCCCGCCTGCGTCGCTGGGTACGACTCCCTGCCCACGCCATGCCGCTCCTCCTTTGTGGAAAGGTCCAGGGGCTGGACGGAGGACCCAACAGAGGAGGGGTAGGACCGTCGCCCTGGGGATCCACCACCTTCACTTCCAGCTGCAGATTCATGCAGCACTTGTCGGCCTGTGCGCCTCCGGGTGCGGCGGATTCGGTACTCCATTTCTAACACTAGAAAAGCAATTATAAATAAATGCCTACATTCTGGATAAGTTACATCTGGCATGCAATCGCTATGCACTTACTAGGGAAATGGAGGCCAAAAAACTGTCGCACCCAGGGCATGTGCAGCTGTTTCAGGTCCGACCAATGCTGCATGATCTGAGTGTGGGTGAAGGTGGTGTCCGTCTGATGTTGTATTTTCCCAACGATCTCCAGGGCGACGGTGCGCTTCTCAAAAGAGTTGGGCAGGTAGTCGTACCTGCGCTCCAGCATTATCTACCCATAGGATTTAGTTCAAACTGCATACAAATATCTGTCACCAATCGATCATTTGACTAAATGACATTAACAGACACATTTCTAGCCTAATCTAATCCTTGAAGCTGGCCTCAGTGTTGGTTCACACGTGTGGGCCCTCACTTTGGTTTTGCACAGAGTTTTAGACACTTTTAAATCAAACAGTTTCTTCCTGCGCTTCCTTAAGGGCTAGGCATGCATTTAGATGGCAAATCAAAGGCATTAAAGCAACCTGTGACATTGCCAACTAGAGGAGATATCATTCTGGACTTAGTTCTGACCAATGGAGATCTGGTGTCCGAGGTCAGGGTTGAAGAAAATCTGGGTTCCAGTGACCACCAATGCTTATGGTTCAGAATAAAAACAGACATTGTGCAATCACACACCAGAACCAAAGTGCTAGACTTTAGGAAGACAAACTTCAAGGAAATGGCGGAGTATGTAGAAAGAAAATTAGGTGAGTGGAACAGAGTAGCAGAAGTGAGTGCCCAGTGGTCACTATTAAAAATGGCCATCTTAAAGGCAACTAAGCAATATGTGAAACAAACTAGCAAGAATAAAAGGAAGAAGAAACCATTATGGTTTACTAGGGATGTCAGCACTATCATAAAAGATAAGAAGTCTGCCTATAAGAAGCATAAAGTAAGTGGAAGTGTAGCTGACAGAGAGGCGTATAAAATTAAACAGAGGGAAGCAAAACTAATTATAAGGACTGCTAAAGGGCAAAAGGAGGAAGAAGTGGCCAAATCTATGAAGAGGGGAGATAAAACCTTTTTCCGATATATTGGTGACAGAAAGAAGAAAAACAATGCAGTCTCAAAAATTAGAAATAGGGAAAATAAATATATTGACTGAGATAAGGCTGTGGCTGACCATCTGAATAGCTACTTTTGTTCGGTATTTTCAGATAGTAGCAGGCATGGCCATAGCACAGCATCGAGCTGGGAGGAAACAGCTCCAGAGTTTCTGGAGGCTGATGTCTTAGCCGAGCTGGCACATCTAAAGGTAAGTAAGGCGATGGGTCCAGATGGAATCCACCCCAGAGTTCTAAGGGAACTTAGGTTTGTGATTGCAGCCCCTCTGACTGATTTACTTAACCATTCCCTTTCAACTGGTGAGGTTCCAGATGATTGGAGAATGGCCAATGTCGTACCAATCCATAAAAAGGGGAGTAGAGAAGAAGCCAGTAATTACAGGCCAGTTACTTTAACATCTATAGTGGTCAAAGTAATGGAAATACTCTTAAAAAAACAGATAATTTCCCATCCAAAAATTAATGACCTGTTGAACCCAAAACAGCACGACCAACCATGTCAGACCAATCTTATTGATTTCTTTGACAATGTCATTAAAGTGTTAGATGAAGGTGGTGCTGTGGATATCGCCTATCTGGATTTTAGCAAAGCCTTTGACACTGTACCACATAAGGAGCTCATACTTTACTGGATAGATGATCAAAACTGTGGAAACTAGAGTTTAATGTCTCTAAATGTAATATCATGCACTTGGGTAGAAGGAATCCATGCTCTGAGTACCGTATGGGCAGCACTGTGTTAGCCAGGACCTCGGAGGAGAGAGATTTAGGGGTACTGATTTCTGATAGCTGTAAGATGAGTGGACAGTGTAGCCAGGCAGTGGGAAAAGCAAGCAGGATGCTCGGCTGCATAGCCCGGGGCATCACCAGTAGGAAGAGGGAGGTTGTGATGCCGCTGTATAGAGCCCTGGTAAGGCCACAGCTAGAATACTGTGTGCAATACTGGAGACCTTACCTGCAAAAAGACATTATTCAAATAGAACGTGTCCAAAGGCGGGCAACGAAAATGGTGGAAGGACTTAAACTTAAAACTTATCAGGAGAGACTTAAATAACTTAATTTGTACAGTCTGGAGGAAAGAAGGGAGAGGGGGGACATGATTGAGACCTTTAACCCTAACCGCCAGCCTACCGGGAGTTTTTGTTACGCTTTGTTGCCAGACCATTTTTCACTATTTTGCACTATGCATGTTCAACTGTGATTTTTGAAAGGATTTCCAGGAATTTCCCAAAAAAAATCTATATTGTTTTTTTCAGCAGAGTCTGGGATTTAACATGAAATGTCTTGTTTGTCATTTTTTAAGTGTATTCTTAATATTTTGGGGTGAGATATGTGCAAAAAAAAAAATAAAAAAAATCTATTTTTTACAATTTGTAGTGTTTTTATGTAATAAAAAATGTAAGTTTGTCAATGAAATCTTATTGCGTGTGAAATCCCAATTTCTCCCGGTTACAACGGTACCACATATGTATTGGTAGATGCCTTTTCCTGCCCAGTAGACTACCCCAAACTGAAACAGCGCTTTATGAGATTTTCAGATCAAATACAGCTATGCTATGCGCTATGCGCACCTTGCAGATTTTCAATAAAAATAACACTTTACATTTGAAATACCCCCATAAAACTATATATTCTCTTGAAATACACACCTCAAGCTTTCTAGGCGTACCAGGCTTGTTGATGTTGCCACAGTTTTCTGGAAGTTCTCCCTCAATGTATTCTTTGGTTACACAGAGCTCCCCTACAAAAGGATAAAAAAGCAGAATCAAAGCCACATTTTTCTAAAGAAAACTAAATACAAACAAGAAAAAACAAGTTAATCTAAAAAAGCAACATCCCCCGAACAAAACGATACCCAACATGCATTGCTACTGTCAAGGGAAGAGTTGCCAAACACCCCAAAGTAAAGCTTGTGCACAACTGTAATTTTGCTTGAAAATTTCAGCTCTGCAGACAAAGTGGCACCTTGCGCTTTTTCTACCAAAACAACCCTTTACATTTGGAATACCCGCAACAAACCATACATTTCCTGAAAGTACACATGATAAGCTTTCTAAGCATACCCAGCATGTTTTGGTGGGCCCATCTTTCTGGAAGTAATCCCTCAAATAATTCGTTAGTCGCACAGGGTTTCCTTAAAAAATGTATAATAGAGCACAATAAAAAATGAGTTTTCCTAAAATATCAATATGCAAACAAGAAAAAACAAGCTAAATCTGAAAGTGCAAAATCCCCCAAGCAGAACAATACCCAACATGCATAGGTTCTATTAACCCTTTTAACTGCCAGCCTACTTGAGGCTTTGTCACCCTCTCTTGACAGGTCATTTTTCACCATTTTGCGCTATGCTTAACTGTGATTTTTGCAGGAATTTCCAGGAAAATCATATATTTTATTTTTGCGGCAGAGTTTAGGCCTTAACATGAAATGTCTTGTTTGTATTTTTTTTACTGTTTTTTTAAATATTTTTGAGTAAATTAAACAAAACAAAATAAAAAAAAAATGTTTTAGAAAATTGTCTCCTTTATTTCAAATAAAACATTTGTTTTATTAAAGATAACCATATTGCATGTGAAAGCCCCATTTCTCCCTATTACAATAGTACCACATATGTATCGGTAGCCCCCCGTTACTGTTCAGAAGACCCCCCAAACTGAAAAAACACTTTATAACATGTACAAATAAAATACAACTACAATCCACACTATAAAGGGTTAAATCAAGAAAAAAATTGGCGTGGGGTTCCCCTTCCCGGGGGGGAGGTAACCCCCATTTTTTTAAAATTTTAAGGGTTAAAACCCCTTAAAAATTCCCATAAAAAATGACATGGGGTCCCCCCTATTCAGCATAACCAGCCCGGGGATCAGCTATGCAGGGCTTGTAGAACAGGGCGCAGGGGCCAGCTTTGGTGGCCCCCCGCCCTGCCAAGTACAAGCCCGCACCGCCTAAATCAGCCCGGGCCCTTCTGCCCCCCTGGGCTTCGGGGAGGCAGGTAATAGGGGGGCCGGGGTTAATGGCAAGTCACCCGCTAGCCGCAGGTAACTTGACAGCCCCCGAGCCTTGTGAACTGGTATAGGGGTTTTATGAACTCCTTACAAGTTCACAATGGGTTAAAGTGGACCAACACCCAGGGCTGATTGGCCCGGGAATCTATAAGATTCCTGGACCGTTCTATTCCCTCCCCCCAGGGCATCCAAAATTGGGATGCCCCTCTGTGTGAAACCCCCCGAAACACCCGCTACCACTTACTTGAATCCCGGCACATGCGCGGGCCGCATCCCCACTATCCCTCTAGCAAGGCACGTGCCCGCGCCGGCTATTTGTGAATGCCTGGCGCGGGCATGCTCCCTGTTAGAGGGAAGTGGGGGATGCGGCCCCCAGCGCGCTCAGAGCGGCTGAGCTTAGAAGTCTCTTAGACGTCCATAACTCAGCCGCTCTGAGCGCTCTGATTGGACGAGCGGCCGCGCATGTGCCGTAGGACCCGGGTGAGGTGAGTTATTGTGAGTGATCGGGGGGGGTTTCACACAACGGGGCATCCCCGATCGGAATGCCCCGGGGGAAAGGACCAATACCCAGGATAGTCAAAATCCTGGGTGTTGGTCCACTTTAAATGTAAAAAAAAAACACACCACACCACAAAATGCTGGAAGCATTTATTACCAGCTGGGCGACAGGACATAAGGGGTTAATTAAAAAAAAATTGACATAGCCATCCACCTGAAAATTCCCCAGACTCAAACCGACCGTATAATCCAGATCTTCGAAGAATGTAGGCATCATGGGATGAGCCTGGGAACCCGGCAAGCAGACTAAGGAACTGCATGTCCGGGGCCACCACTGCTTGGACATTCATTGAGTGGCCCATTTTGCGGTTCCTGGGAAAAAACGAAAAAAAAAAAAACATTAGCAAGGCAAGAAAAACTAGTGAAACACTAACTAATCACATCCTAAGAAAAACCTGTGGGCCAATACAAATAACACAAAGTACATTAGTATTTTGTACACCAAAAAAAAGGATATGTATGTTTGAAAAAGTAAAGATTAACTTTAAAGTGTCTAGTTCAGTTCCACATTAAAATGTTTCCCTTTTGAACACGATGTTATAAAATGCCAGCTTAAACGCGTTTCTGGCTACCATATCGTCAGGAAAACAAATATATTTCCGAGTTATTGTAGCCATGCCTTCCAAAAACTGGGATAGCGCGCGGCTCAGCGTAAGCTGGGAGATCCCCACGGAGAGGGCACTCAGCCTCTGGAACGAGCCGTTTGCCAAAAATTGCAGGCAGCCAAGCATCTTGGTCATACCTGAAATTGCTTGCCCCTTCCTTGTGGTGCGAGCTAACCATGGTCACAGCTCACTATACAACTTATGGAGGGAAGCGCGATTAAGTCCAGACGAATGTGCCTCTGAATCGAGCCTTATGTGGCACTACGTGTATTAGTGTTTCTTAAATAAACCCCTTAGTTTTACATGATCTAAGGCACTGTTTCTTAACCTGCAGTGTGCATACCCCTTAGCGACACTAAGGGACACAACAATGAGTGGGTTTGGTATATTTTTTTAACAAGCTGTATAAATGGTACAATGACTGTGACCTGTCACAAATCGGCACTTACCTGGGGCCAGTTCCAGCGTTGTCGGCGGCCGGTCAGCCCCAGCAGCTCCTGCCCGGCGGCCGCGCCGAGCAGCGTCAGCTCAGGCGGCGCCGAGCACAGCCGCTCTCCCTCCTCGCTCTCGCGTCATTGTCTTTATGCCCTCCAGCGGCACTGTACTCAGCGCGCCCGCCGGAGGCTGTAGCAGATTAGCCAGGGGGCACTGGCATGCCCCCTGGTTCGGAATAAAGGGCCAATGAGCCCTAGTTTTCAGTGGGGCTTAGGCCCCCCTCCTTGTCTGGGCCAATGAGCCCATAGATGGGCTTGGGCACTCCCTTGTTCTCCCAATTAATGACCAGTTCCTAGTTAGCACCAATCACACACTCACCTCCCATCATATCTGTTCCTATAAAGGTTTCACCCTGTCAGTTGCTCAGTGCCTGTGATAGCGCCTTGTACCTTGCTTTGACTTGTTATTTACCTTGATTGATCTCCGTTGCCGACCCCTGCCTGAACCGACTATTCTCGATCTGATCTCCGTTGCCGACCCCTGCCTGAACCGACTATTCTCGATCTGATCTCCGTTACAGACCCCTGCCTGAACCGACCATTCTCGATCTGACCTCCGCTGCCGACCTCTGCTTTGTACCTTGACCTCGAGCTGCCCCTTCCCTCTGTACCGCTGCGATCTCTGATTTCCCTGTGTCAACCTCTGGCCTGTCTCTGGACTTCCGCTACACTCGCTCTTAGCCATTGGTTCTTCAGACCTCTAAACCAGTAAGCTCTCATCCTTTGAGCCATTGAAGTCCTGGGGGAAACCGATCCCGGGCAGGCGTATTCTGCGTCCCGGCAAGCGGGGGCTCCTACAGGTGAAGCTGGCTGCGGAGATTGGGGGTTGAGGGCTTAACTAGAGGGCTGGAGTTACCAGAGCGTGACATTATCACAGTCCACAACATGGATGACCTGGTACAGCAGGTGCAAGCTATGGCCACAGCGATCAACCAAATCGCTCAAAGAGTGGCCACTCAGGAGTCTCGTCAAGTGCTGACTTCCTCTGTACCACCTCATTTCTCCGAACGATTCCTCTGCCTGAAAAATTTTTGGGAGAGCGAGCAAAATTTTCTAACTTCAAGAATTCCAGTGAACTATATTTCAAGCTGAGGCCTATCTCCTCTGGCACTGAGACCCAACGAGTAGGCTTAGTCATTTCTCTGCTTCAAGGAGACCCGCAGTCCTGGGTCTTTAGTTTGCCGAGTCATGATATTGCCTTACAATCAGTAACTGCATTCTTCAACGCTATGGGCGTCCTATACGCTGACCCTGATTCACAGCCTACAGCAGAGAATAGGCTTTGGGCCTTAAAACAAGGGCGGAATTCGGCTGAAGATTACAGTGCTGAATTCCGCCGGTGGGCTATCGAAGCTAGGTGGAACGATCCCGCTCTGTGTAGTCAGTTCAGGGTGGGGCTGTCGGAAAGCATCAAGGATGCCTTAGTCAATTTTCCTCCGCCAGCGGACCAATTAATGCAGGTCTCCATTAAAATAGACCGACGTCTTAGAGAAAGGGCCAGGGAGAGAGTCAGGGCTCCCACGTCCTTCTGGCAAGTCCAAGGTCATAGGTCTCCGGTTCCCCGTGGGGAAAATTCCTCATCATCTCCCCAGGAAGAACCCATGCAATTAGGGAGAACCCGCTTATCCCAAGAAGAGAAACAGCGTAGGCGATCCGAGGGGTTATGCCTGTATTGCGGAAATACTGGTCATTTTGCTGGGTCCTGTCCCAACAAGGGGAGACCGGCGGATAACTTCCGCACCCAGACCAGGTAGAGAGTACTGATCTGGGTGAGTCAGTTTGCAACTCTCGCCAAAACAAAATGCTAGTGCCTATTGACCTGTTTTGGGGTTCTTCAAAGCAAACTGTTTCCGCCTTTATCGACAGTGGTGCGGCGGGAAACTTTTTGGACAGGAGTATGATCTCCCTTTTAGGTATCCCTTTAGTTCCTCTTGAAAGATCCCTACAAGTTTTGGCTATCAATGGGAAGGCCATCCAGGGGGGACCTATAAATACCAAGACCCCACCTCTTCGGTTAATTGTTGGCTCTTCCCACTCTGAGTTCTTAGAATTTTTTATCTTCGATTGTCCAGAAACTCCTGTGGTTCTGGGATACCCCTGGTTACAACTCCACAACCCGGTGTTAGATTGGCGGGTTGGGGAGTTGATCAAGTGGAGTGATCATTGCAAAAATCACTGCTTTACTACAGGCCTCAGAAGTGTGCAAGTTTTACCTCAGGGATTACCTCAGCCATATGCAGACTGGGTTGATGTCTTCTCTGAACGTTCTGCTGATACTCTTCCTTCACATCGGTCTTATGACTGCCCTATTGACTTGCTACCTGGCACGATTCCCCCGAGGGGAAAAATCTATAATCTTACTCTGCCCGAAGAGCAAGCAATGAGGGAGTACATTACCGAAAATTTAAGGAAGGGATTTATCCGCCCCTCTACTTCACCTGCTGGGGCCGGATTCTTTTTTGTAGAGAAAAAAGATGGCGGCCTGAGACCATGCATTGATTATCGAGCCTTGAATAAGATCACTGTTAAGAACCGATACCCCTTGCCCCTGATTGGGGATCTGTTCAATCAAGTCACAGGGTCCCGAATTTTTTCCAAGTTGGATTTAAGAGGGGCATACAATCTGATTCGCATCCGGCAGGGGGATGAGTGGAAAACTGCATTTAATGTGAAAAACGGCCATTACAAGTACCTGGTCATGCCTTTTGGTCTTTGTAATGCGCCAGCCGTCTTTCAAGATTTTGTTAATGATATATTCAGAGAGTATCTCGGTAGATTTGTGGTCATCTACTTGGATGATATTCTCATTTTTTCTAATTCCTTATTGGAGCACAGACGCCATGTTAAGTTGGTACTACAAAAATTAAGAGAGAACAACTTATTTGCTAAACTTTCTAAATGCGTGTTTGAAGTCACCACAGTACCCTTCTTAGGGTATATTATTACCAACCAGGGTTTAGAGATGGACGCGGGGAAAGTTTCGGCGGTTCAGGATTGGGTTCAACCCAAGACCCTAAAAGAATTGCAGCGTTTTCTAGGTTTTGCTAATTTTTATCGGCGTTTCATCAAAGGCTTTTCTCATGTTGTAGCACCTCTTACCAACCTTACCCGCAAGGGGGCCTTTACTGCTAACTGGTCTCCCTCTGTCTGTGAGGCCTTCCTGACCTTGAAACGGGCCTTTACTTCGGCACCTGTGTTAATTCATCCAGATATTCATAAAGCCTTCATTATTGAAGTGGACGCTTCTGAGCTGGGAGTGGGTGCAGTTTTGTCGCAATATTCTGGTAACCCTGAGCGTCTTCATCCATGCGCTTATTTTTCACGTAAATTCAGTACCGCGGAACAAAATTATGATGTCGGTAATAGGGAACTATTAGCTATTAAACTGGCTTTTGATGAATGGCGACACTGGCTGGAGGGTTCATTACATCCTATAACTGTGTATACCGATCACAAAAATCTTGAATACATTGGTTCTGCCAAGAGGCTGAACTCTCGTCAGGCACGTTGGGCATTATTCTTCTTGCGCTTTAATTTTATTATTACTTTCAAGCCGGGTGTAAAAAATACTAAAGCTGATGCTCTATCTCGCATGTTCTGTGAATGTAAGGATCGGGGTGATACTGGTGATCCGATCCTACCTATGGGTTGTGTGGTCGGGGCGTTACTTCCTGATCTCTCTAACACCTTGGTGCCGTTTCAAGATGAATCTCCTAGTGATGTTCCTTTGGGATGCCAGTTTGTACCGCCACATTTGCGTTCAGATGTAATTTGCGAATTTCACGATGCTAAAACTGCTGGTCATGTGGGTAACCGAAAGACGTTTATGCTTGCCCGTCGCCATGTATGGTGGCCAACCATGAGACGCGATATTACTGCCTTTATCGACGCTTGTGCTGTTTGTGCTCGAAGTAAAGGGGTTCACAAGGCTCCCAGTGGCGGTTTGGTTCCTCTTGAAATCCCTGCTGAACCATGGACTCGTATTTCTATGGATTTTATTGTAGATTTGCCTTTATCACACGGGAATACTGTTATTTGGGTGGTCGTAGATCGTTTCAGTAAGATGGCACACTTCGTTCCTTTGGCCAAGCTTCCTTCTGCACCAGAGCTTTCTCGGCTATTTACTTCACATATTTTTCGTATTCATGGCATTCTGTCCAATATAGTCTCTGATCGTTTTTGGAAACATTTCTGTTCGCGGTTGGGTATACAGATCTCTCTTTCGTCTGCCTACCATCCCCAGTCCAATGGGCAGACGGAAAGAACTAATCAAACTTTGGAACTTAAGGTGTTATGTCTCTGATGCCCAAGAACAATGGGCGGAATTTATTGATTTCGCCGAATTTGCTTACAATAACGCGCCTAGTGAGAGTACCAAGATATCACCTTTTTATTGTAATTTAGGGAAAAATCCTAGAGCTTCTTCCCTTTCAGGGTCACCTTCCAACTTGCTGGCCTTGGAGGAGTGGCTTCAAGAACGGAAGAATATCTGGACACATGTTCAGGAAATTCTTAAGACCACTGGTTTAAGATATAAGAAATTTGCCGACCACCGTAGATCGCGGGAACCTACTCTTCAAGTAGGCGATCTAGTTTGGGTCTTTACTAAAAATATTGCGCTCCGTCAACCTTCTAGCAAATTGGGTCCAAAATTCATTGGCCCTTTTCCGATATTCAAGAAGTTGAATAATGTGTCTTTTAAAGTTCAACTCCCGCCGACTATGAAAATACCTAACTCTTTTCACGTTTCACTGTTAAAACCGGCGAAAAATGCTCCTCTTGCTGGTCCTGCACCTATTCTTGTGGATAATGAGCCCGAGTATGAAGTGAATAAGATCTTGGATTCACGTAAGATGCGTAATTCTTTACAATATTTGGTGGAATGGGTTGGCTATGGTCCAGAAGAAAGATGCTGGGTGGCAGCGAGGGATGTTCATGCCAAAGCTCTTGTACGGAGATTCCACCGTGATAATCCGGAAAAACCTGGTGAGGGTCCGGAGGCCCCTCGTGAAGGGGGGGTAGTGTCACAAATCGGCACTTACCTGGGGCCCGTTCCAGTGTTGTCGGCGGCCGGTCGGCCCCAGCAGCTCCTGCCCGGCGGCCGCGCCGTGCGGCACCAGCTCAGGCGGCGCCGAGCACGGCCACTCTCCCTCCTCGCTCTCGCGTCATTAATGAAGGGCCAATGAGCCCTAGTATTCAGTGGGGCTCACCCTCCTTGTCTGGGCCAATGAGCCCATAGATGGGCTTGGGCACTCCCTTGTTCTCCCAATTAATGACCAGATCCTAGTTAGCACCAATCACACACTCACCTCCCATCATATCTGTTCCTATAAAGGTTTCACCCTGTCAGTTGCTCAGTGCCTGTGATAGCGCCTTGTACCTTGCTTTGACTTGTTATTTACCTTGATTGATCTCCGTTGCCGACCCCTGCCTGAACCGACTATTCTCGATCTGATCTCCGTTGCCGACCCCTGCCTGAACCGACTATTCTCGATCTGATCTCCGTTGCCGACCCCTGCCTGAACCGACCATTCTCGATCTGACCTCCGCTGCCGACCTCTGCTTTGTACCTTGACCTCGAGCTGCCCCTTCCCTCTGTACCGCTGCGATCTCTGATTTCCCCGTGTCACCCTCTGGCCTGTCTCTGGACTTCCGCTACACTCGCTCTTAGCCATTGGTTCTTCAGACCTCTAAACCAGTAAGCTCTCATCCTTTGAGCCATTGAAGTCCTGAGGGAAACCGATCCCGGGCAGGCGTATTCTGCGTCCCGGCAAGCGGGGGCTCCTACAGGTGAAGCTGGCTGCGGAGATTGGGGGTTGAGGGCTTACCTAGAGGGCTGGAGTTACCAGAGCGTGACATGACCTTTTTACTTTGGTAATATTTATAACTGTAGGGGTACATGACGTAAAAGGTTGAGAACCACTGATGTAAAGGGGAAGTGAACAGACCTTTGGTTTACATATTAAAATTAATTCTGTTACTTTGAACCATGTTTTCTATATAAAATACAGGCACTTTATGTTGTTCCATTAAGTCCTTTGCTAAGTTATCCTTTAAGTATTGATCAAAAACCTTCTGCAAAGAATGAAAAGCTGATTTTTGCTGGGAATTCAAATTACATATCAACATATTTACATTTCACAAAGAGAAGGCATCAGATAGAGATATTAGATTGTTATTTTTATTGCCTAGCTATTGATCACTCTGAATAACTTCTTATGTCCAGTATTCCTTGGTATTCACTTTACAAGCAAAAGAATTTGATTTTATTTCCATTTTAAAAGTTGAAAAAAAAATGACCCTACAATACAAGACCGTAAAGGACAACAATTGCTGGGGGTCAAGCGTTTCCTACTTTAAAACACACATAAGTAAGTGCAAAGCAGTGTTATTTCCAAACCTTTAAAGAAATCAACCTTACTGCATTAGAAAAATAATGCACCTCACCTGTAAAAATGCCCCATTGTATGTATTTTTTAAGGAAAATTTAGGACAAAAATTTTTATTGCACTTTTTTTGTGTTAAAGTAAGAAGCTCACTCAGATGTAAGTTACAGTTCACACCCAAAAGTTAAAGCTACAATACTTCACATAATAAATAGCGTGACCTCCAGCAATAGTTCTTCTTTAGGGTCTCTGGGAGATGGCTAAAAGATTGTAAGAGTGTTTAAACTAAATTTGCCCCTATATAGGTTTAGGCAGGAAATTGAAGAGAAAAGTAGGTGTAGATATGGAACTAAGAGGGGAGGGTGATGGGGGGGGGGGGGGGATAACCCTGTGGATCTCATAAAAGATTTTAGTAAATAATAAAAGATGGCTACCTTTCCCAACCTATGCAAGCTGGGGGGGATGGCCATCTGGAACTTAAAGCAGCACAGAAGCCACCTAGATCTGTCCTGGAGTCTAAAAGTCAGCAGACTCTGACAGCTAGCCTGCCTTTGGGGCATCGGAAATCATAATGACTTACTTTGTTTCACAAAGTCAGGGTTGCCGATAAACGTACCTTTCCCATCGGCTCCCATGGCTCTGTCTCTGGTGGGCCCCAGTACCAGCCTTCTTCTTTCCAGTGCCTATGGGCCCCAGCAAGGGGGCACTCTGGTGCCTCATAACGGAAGACAGCTGGGGGGTTGTCAGCCATACAGACATGGGGTGCAGTGGAGCCCTGTCTGAAGCAGAAAAAAGAGCACGCACCCCATAGCTGTCCTGTCTGCCACAGGACAATTTCTTCATTTTTGGCCCAGGAGAGGAGTGATTTGCTAGATGCCCTCTTACACAGGGGTGGGGACAGCAGAGCAAGGGAGACTGCATGAATGAAAGAGTAATAAAATGGGACCCCACAATTTAAGCTATACTCAGACACAAACAGGGCAGCGTGTAACAGCAAGAATCTGCCCAGAGAACACCATTCTTAATTCCTGTCTGTCTGTGTGAACCTGTTTTTTCCCAAGTCTCTCTAGCTGTGTGAACTCCTCCATTCTCCAGCCATTCTCCAGTCTCTCTGTCTGTGTGAACCTCTCCCTTCCCCAGTCTCTCTGTCTGTGTGAACCTCTCCCTTCCCCAGTCTCTCTGTCTGTGTGAACCGCTCCCTTCCCCAGTCTCTCTGTCTGTGTGAACCTCTCCTTTCCCCAGTCTCTCTGTCTGTGTGAACCCCTATCTTCCCCAGTCTCTCTAGCTGTGTGAACTCCTCCCTTCTCCAGTCTCTCTGTCTGTGTGAACTCCTCCCTTCTCCAGTCTCTCTGTCTGTGTGAACTCCTCCCTTCCCCAGTCTCTCTGTCTGTGTGAACCCCTATCTTCCCCAGTCTCTCTGTCTGTGTGAACCCCTATCTTCCCCAGTCTCTCTGTCTGTGTGAACTCCTCCCTTCCCCAGTCTCTGTCTGTGTGAACCCCCTCCATTCCCCAGTCTCTCTGTCTGTGTGAACCCCTCTCCCTTCCCCAGTCTAGTCTCTGTCTGTGTGAACCCCCTCCATTCCCCAGTCTCTCTGTCTGTGTGAACCCCTCTCCCTTCCCCAGTCTCTCGGTCTGTGTGAACCCCTCCCTTCCCCAGTCTCTCTGTCTGTGTGAACCTCTCCCTTCCCCAGTCTCTCTGTCTGTGTGAACCCCTCCCTTCTCCAGTCTCTCTCTCTCTGTGAACCTCTCCCTTCTCCAGTCTCTCTGTCTGTGTGAACCTCTCCCTGCCCCAGTCCCACTGTGTGAACCCCTCCCTTCTCCAGTCTCTCTGTCTGTGTGAACCTCTCCCTTCTCCAGTCTATCTGTCTGTGTGAACCTCTCCCTTCCCCAGTCTCTCTGTCTGTGTGAACCTCTTTCCCCAGTCTCTTAGAAATGTCCTAGATCACACTGAATCTGAAATTATCCTTAAAGACAAAAGTATGGACACTAGATGGAATACTTTTATAGAAATTCTAAATATTCTGTGTGATAGATATATACCTTACTGTAATAAAATAGTTAGAGTAAATCTATGTGGAGAAACAAAAGGGTAAAGGGGACAATAAACACCACAAACAAATGTTCTATAGCTATGTGAACAGAAGAAGATACAAACCTGAAAATGTGGTCACCTTGAAAAGCAAGGAGGGGTTGCAGAGAAAGCCAATTTACTACCCCACCCCACTCCGCACAGTACAAATGGTGGCAAACAGGCGCCCAGGTCTCTGTAATAGTGGATCAGGCCACAGCACTGTTGCCTTTGCTTTGGGACCTTGGACGACCGCTTGCCGCCATCAATGCAGGTACAATGCAAAATACATTTTCCACCTATTAGTCTCCATGCAGAAAGACTCTGCCAAACTCCACCATTTGCTACCTACAAGGTACTTCCTATTTACTATTTAGAGTTTGAGGGACACTGCTCGACTCTCTGGCTTTAACACTATACACACTGCAACCCACATGGTGACCCACGTCATCATGGTAACTTCCCCTTTGTTTTCGCTCTCCTCTTTCCTTTTCTACTGCCTACCGCTTTTTGTACAATAATGCCAAACAGCTTGCCACACATAATTATGAGAATATGTAGACATATGAATAGCATTGTTAAAGGCAAATTCTGCAAATGGAAGATATTGCGACTATTCTGATTGGATATCAGAAACAAAACAGCTGAGGTATTGCTCTAAAGACTGATTGGTTCTCTCTGTCTCCCCATTGAACTAAGGATGAAAAGCTGAGGACAAAGAGACAGAGAAACCCAATCGAGCACAGGTTTATAAGTGACGGCAAAATTAAACCAGGAGAAAAAAATGGACCATCTGGCCTTTTAGTAGAGTCTAGGTATTCAAAATTTTTGTGGTTCGTATAGACAGTGACTGGAAAATGGGCCCCCTCCAACCAATGTCACCATTCCTGGAAGGCTAACTTAACTGCTAAGAGTTCCCGGTTACCAATATCGTAATTCCACTCAGCGGAATTAAAGTTTCTAGAAAAGAATGCGCAAGGATGTAACAATTCTGGGGAGCCACTATATTGAGAGAGAACGACACCTACACCAAGCTCTGTAGGCCCAACCTCCCCACCTAGGCTCTGAAGTTTTCTGACAGCTGCTTCTTAGGACAGGCTCGGACAAGGTGGCCACCCCCTCCACAATAAAGGCATAGCCCCTCCACCGGAGGCCTCCATCTCTCAGGCCTCAAAGAGCTTGGTGGTTCCCAGATGCATGGGCTCATCGGGGGGAATAGATGCTTCGGACTTAGTACAGACTTCTGGATGAACCCCTCTTTCCAGACATCTTTCTCGGATGCGCCAATCAATACGGATGGCTAACTGCATGGTTTTATCCAAGGTGTTTGGCAATAGATGGTTAACCATGGCATCCATTATGGTATCAAAGAGACCCAACCAAAATTGCCTACATCAGGCTGGATCATTTCATTGGGAGTCCACGACACAACACCGAAATTCTGGGCAATATTCCTCAGCCTGTTGCCAACCTTGTCGCAGGGAGCGTAACTTGGCGTCTGCAGTAGCTCCCATGTCAGGATCATCATAGAGAATTTCCATGGCTTTAAAGAATTCATCCACCGACTGTCGAGCGAGGTGCTGAGGTGAAAGCCCAAAGGCCCAAGATTGAGGATCTCCATGGAGGAGGGAAATGATGAGTCCAACTCGTTGCTCCTGTGAGCCGGAAGCACGCGGACGAAGCTGGAAGTAAAGCTTACACGCATACCAGAAAAAAAGTGAATTTACTCGGTCCCCTGAAACATTTTCTGGAGGGGAAATTTTTGGATCCGCCGGATAAGTGGCTGCTGCCCCCTGATATTCCGGGGCGCTAGGAGCTGGACAGTTCTCCTGAGCCGCTACATGTTGCGCCAGGTGCTCCACTGCTGCAGTCAGGGTCTGCACCTATTCTATGATTTGGTCCATTTGTTACTGGCCTGTTATAATGTAATGCCCTGTGAGTCTCCCATCTTCTATGAGCTGACAACCCCCAATCTTCACCGCCACTTCCGCCTTTATTCAACCCCCCATTTGCCGGGATGCGCGATATGCCTCGTCGGACGCGGTTGCCCCCAGCTCTTAAATGGCGCAAAAGATGCCAGCTTACGGTGAAGACAGAAGGGACACAAGGGTATGCTAAGGCCAAGGTCGTTCACAGGAAAACAGTCCAACTAGGTGTCTACTCATGGGGATGAGGCAGGAGAATAGTCAGAAACTAGCTGAAGGTCAAGCCGGGTGGTCAGAGGTACGTGGTATCCAAAGGGCTCAGACGAAGATCACGGTCAGGCCGGCAAAGGGTCGGTTTGGGCAGCGAGCTGGTATGGTCAAACAAAGCTGGGTCAATCTCAAGAATAGCACAGATAGCGTCACATCCTGAGCAATACTAGCTATAATGGGCGAATAGGTCACTTTATTTAAAGGATGACTCGCCAATAGGAGTGAGGGGAATAACGTGAGTGATTGGTGCTACTATGATCTACTATGTGATTGTAACTGATCCCAGGGGCTGGACTGCCCTGGCCAGTCAGGCTGTCCAGCCCTAAGACCCTCATGTGTGTGTTTCAACCTTAATTAGACAAAGCGACATGTGCTGCGAGCCACTCTGTCAAAAAGCAGGGTGCTCGCCCGCTTGCAAATCCGTAAAACTGCAGTGGAGCGAGGGAGGCAGGCAGAGTGGCTTGCAACGCTCTCCATCTTCCCGGAGTGGTGAGTGCGCCCTGCTTCAGACAGCCGGGGAACACCGCGCTAACCGAGAGGCGCTCGTCATGGGTCCCCCAGGAGAAGTGAGTTCCTCACATTCAGAACCGCAATAGGACTAACAGGATAGTCAGAAAAGCAGTTTTTGAGTGGGGGTGTTGGAATAGCTTTAATGCAACAACTACATCATGTATATGACTGTGTGTTATGCTATTGATAAAGCTAGTTTAAAAGAAAACCCAGGAAATCTTATGCAAACCATGTGACTGTATGCATAGTATGTTTAGCCTGCTAACAGAAAAAAATGCTTTGTTGTGTGCTCCGTGTTGAGATATGTTGCTGATGTATTCTGTTCACATTTATGTTCTTGATTGTTGTTGAATAAACAGCCGTTGTTCCTGCACAATAGAAGAGTGTTGTGTGCAATCCGCTGCCAACATACAGGGATTGGGGGAATTCTTCCACATTGCCTGTTATAGAGAGACCCCATACTGTCTGTTATGGGGTGATAAACAGGGATGCTGCGCGCTGCCTTCCATCAGGCTCTTGGGGCTCCCTCCCCACACACAATGCCTGCTGCTATCAGGTTTTGGGAGGGGGGATTTTTTTACACCTTTTGGTTCAGAATATTTTTTATTTTTATTTTTTTCCTTTCAAATTCTAGGTGAGTCTTATGGTCAGATGCGTCTTTTATACTAGGTACAGCGAGGCTAAAAGCCTTAGGGGACAGGGATGCCATGTTTTTCCTCTACTAGGTTAGAAATAGGGAAAAACAACCATCAATTTGGCTTGTTTTACCCTTCTCAATTACTTTAATGGTATCTGGTTTTCAGGGAGTACTGGGTGACGAAAACTTTAGCTCATCCAACTGGGTGACTTCTGGAATGGATATACCCCTGCTCATCTCATCACTACCTGTGAATTTACATTGACGACTGCTTTTGTTTACAGTATAGATTTGAAAAGTCCTTATAGGTTTGCATCTATTAATGCACATGAATTTTTTTATAGGCTTTTTCTTATTCATGACCAAAGCTAGGCTTATTAAGTTTGCTCTGCACAGTGTTTTGTTAATTAATTCCCATGCTTATTCTCCATTGAGCCTTCTGGAGTATGTCTGTGATCGTGGCAGAACAGGTAGGTCAGTAATGAGTAGGCAGCTGGTGGTGTGGCCTTCACCATGCAGTGTGAGTGTTGCTTTTCTGCATACCATATTAAACATTACAATGGAAAAGTTTGATCTAAATATTGCTTATATGCATTTTTACCTTGAAAGAAATCTCACTTCTTCAGCCCTCAGGATGCATCCTGACACAAGAGGACAATGAATGTACTGAACCCTAACTCTTTGTCTATATGTCGGATAACAAAGAAATCAAATGTCATAAATATTCATCATTGATCTTCTTTTCAGGCAAGCAAAGAATATAATAAGGCTACAGTAGAATAAAAGCAACTGACCAAATATAGACCATTTTCATTAAAACTCATTCGATGAAAAATGAGCAGTGTGCATTCATAGTTATTAACAGCGTGCATTAATAATTATTAACATTACATGCTAATTAGAACTTCTCATATTAAATATTGTTGAAAAACTTGCAATGTTTTGCCAAGTTACGCAGGTAATCTTACCACATTTCTGATTATTATTATTATATACAGTATTTTGAAATTCATGTTTAACCCAGTATAATAGCACAAAAAAAATCAGACCTCTACTGTATATATCTGAGTTCTAGTTCCAGGTTAAACAACAACCTAGGAAAAAATCAGTTGTGGCATCATGAAAAAGTCTGAAAGGTTTGGATAAAATTCAAGATAAAAAAATCCGTAATTTAAAACGCCTTCTTCTCACTTTTCCTTAGGCAATATTCACACCACTCCACTTGCGTTGCAACCACTCCACTTGCGTTGGAAAATGCTGCCCATTATTTTTAATTGCCCAGTTCACATATATATGCAGCATGTATATGTGAACTGGCCCATTAAAAACAATGGGCAGCATTTTCCTTGCGCTGTGATTGCGTCCAACGCAACACAAACTGAGAAGTGTGAATAGAACCTAATACAGAGGAGTAATAAAACTTGTGCTGCTGCCACATTGTACAATGTAACAAGCATTCAACCAATGTAAAAAATCCAGCCAGCTCCCTGTTATAGTGACACAGTAACATAGTAACATAGTATGCAAGGCTGTATAAAGACTTTAGTCCATCCAGTTCAGCCTGTTTATCTCCTTCCAGTGGTCTAGTAGCCATAGCTGGAAAGGTTATTACATGCCAGGAAGGCATCAAGGACACTTTTTAAAGTTTTTACTGTATCCATCATTACTACCTCCTCTGGCAGCGAGTTCCATAGTTTCACTGCTCTTACAGAGAAGAATCCCCTTTCCTCTAACCTTATTGGATGCCCTCGGGTTATAGTTACACTCCGGGGTATAAATAGATTGTGGGACAGATCTTTGTATTGACCCCGAATATATTTATAGATACGGTAGTTATTAGATCACCCTTCAAGCGTCTTTTCTAAGCTAAATAGACCTAACTTTGACAATCTTTCAGGGCACTCTAGCCCCCGTACTCCTTTTATTAACTTTGTTGCCCTTCTTTGAACGCGCTCCAGTTCTGATATGTTAAGCATAGGTGCCCAGAACTGTACACAGTACTCCATATGGGGTCTGACCAGTGACTTGTACAGGGGTAAAATGACGCTCTGGTCATGAGCACCTATACCCCTCCTGATGCACCCCATGATCCTATTTGCTTTGGCAGCAGCTGCCTGGTATTGATTACTACAGTTGAGCTTATTGTTAACTAAAACCCCTAGGTCCTTTTCCATTGTTGTTTCTTTATTTAGTGTCTAATCATGACACAGATTTCTCTTTCCCATGTGCATAACCTTACATTTATCTGTGTTAAACTTCATTTGCCATTTAACTGCCCATGCTTCCAATTTATCTAAATCTGTTTGTAGCTGCCTGCTGGCCTCTTTTGTTTTAATTACTTTACACAGCTTAGTATCATCTGCAAAGATTGAGACTTTACTGTTTAATCCATACCCAATGTCATTTATATAGATATTGAAGAGAATTGGTCCCAGAACTGACCCTTAAGGTACTCCACTAGTAACAGTGACCCAATCTGAGTGTGTACCATTGATAACCACCCTCTGCTTCCGATCATTAAGCCAATTTCTCACCCATCTGCACACGTTTTCCCCTCGTCCCAGCATTCTCATCATTTGTACCAGCCTTTTATGTGGAACACTATCAAATGCTTTAGAAAGGTCAAGATATATGATATCCAATGACTCCCCCTGATCCAATCTTGAACTTACCTCCTCATAAAAGCTGATTAGGTTTGTCTGGCAGGAGCGATTCCTCATAGATCCATGCTGATATGGAGTAATAAGGTAATTTTCCCCAAGGGGCTCCAGGATAGTATCCCTTAAGAAACCTTCAAACAGCTTCCCCACCACAGATGTTAAGCTTACCGGTCTGTAGTTCCCAGGTTCCCCCCTAGATCCCTTTTTGAATATTGCACCACATTTGCCAAGCGCCAATCCCTCAGAACAGACCCTGTAGTTATTGAGTGCACAAATATTAGAAATAACGGCTTGTCTATTACTGTACATAACTCCCTTAAAACACGAGGATGTATGTCATCTGGTCCCGGTGATTTATCGATTTTCATCAGCTTGAGACGGTGCTAGACTTCTTCCTTGGTTAGACCAGTGACATTTAATTGAGGGTTTCGGTTATGCCCCTGCATTTCACTCAGCATGTCACATTCTTTTGTGAATATAGAAGCAAAAAAGTTGTTTAGTAAATTTGCTTTCTCCTCATTTCCCTCTATAGGGGTCCCCTCCTTGCTTTTCAGGGGGCCCACACCCTCAGGTTTGTACCTTTTACGGTTTATGTAGCTAAAGAATAATTTGGGGTTAGTTTTACTCTCTTTCGCGACCAGTCTTTCTGTCTCCAGCTTAGCTGCCCTTATCTGTTGTTTACATTCTTTATAGTTTTTGAACGCTTCCGCTGTCCCTTCCTGCTCTAAACGTTTAAATGCCTTTTTTTTGTTGTTTATTGCCCCCTTAACCTTTTTGTTTAGCCACATCGGTTTACATGTGTGTCTAATAGTTTAATTCCTGTAAGGTATATATCTGTCACAATGAAAATTAAGGATTCCTTTGAAAGTATCCCATTTAGTGTCCATGCTTTTGTTTTTAAGGACATTTTCCCAGTCAATGCAGTTTAGGGCATCTCTAAGTTGGCTTTGCCTTTTTGAAGTTCCGCGTTTTTGTGGCTCCTAGTGACTGCTAAGTGGAAATTAATGATATTATGATCACTGCTTCCAAGGTGTCCCCCAACCTGTACCTTTACTACTTTGTCTGGTACATTGGTTAGTGTTAGGTCCAATATGGCTTTCCCCCTTGTTGGAGCTTGTACTTGTTGGGAAAGGTAGCCATCTTTTGTTTTAGATTAAAAACTATTACTTTTATGGGAACCACATGTATCAGCGTCCCATTCTATATCTGGGTAGTTAAAGTCCCTCATAATCACTACCTCATTTAGTTTAGCGGCTATATCTATTTGCCTTAGCATCATATTTTCTGTGGATTCGGATATATCTGGAGGTTTGTAGCAAACCACCACCATGTATTTCTACCCATACAGACTCCACATAGTAATTCCCCTCACATATATCCTCCCTCAGAGCGGGTTTCAGAGAGGATTTTAAAATTAAGCAGACTCCCCCCCCCCCCTTTGCGTTTGTTACGGTCCCTCCTAAACACACAGTATCCCTGTAAATTTACTGCCCAGTCATAGCTTTCATCCAGCCAGGTCTCTGTTACCCCCACTGTGTCATTTTGTTCTTCTGTTATTATTCTAGTTCATCCATTTTATTAGTCAAGCTTCTAGCATTTGTAAGCATGCATTTCAAATGCTTATGATAATTTTGTATATTGCCCTTTTTCCTCCTAGATGTGCTAACCCCTCCCCCCTCTCCACCCCCAGTTTTATGTCTACACCCACTGTCACTTTCTTTCCTAACTTCCCCTTTGTAACTGCTATTACCCTCACCCCCAGTGCTTAGTTTAAACACTCCTCCAACCTTTTAGCCATCCTCTCCCCCAGAACAGATGCATCCTCCCCATTGAGGTGCAACCTATCCCTGCCAAAGAACCTGTAGCCCACTGTGAAGTCGGCCCAGTTCTCTGAACCCAAACCCCTCCTTTTTACTTCAATTTTTGAGCTACCTGTTTACCCCTCTAATCTCCCGCTGCCTCTCTGGTGTGGCTCTCGGTACTGGTAGTATTTCTGAGAATACTACAGTTGAGGTCCTTGCCTTAAGCTTACAGCCTAAGTCCCTGAAATCATTTTTAAGGACCTTCCACCTACTTCTTCCTATGTCATTTGTGCCAATATGCACCATGACCGCTGGGTTCATGTCAGCCCCTCCCAATAATCTGTCAGCCCCCTCCGCTACATGCCGTACTCTTGCCCCAGGAACACACTGTTCGGCAATCCTGGTCTTTGTGACAGATTGCCCTGTCTGTCCCCCTAATAATAGAGTCACCCACTACCAGAACCTGTCTTGCCTGCCCTTTTCTCCCATTTCCCTTTCTTACTGAAGCCGACAGATGTGTCTTGCTGCAGCTGTGCCATCCCTGAGCTAACATTCTCCTCATCTGCCAAATGGGCAAACTTGTTTGGAGGTGCCTGTTCAGGGCTAGCCTCCCTGTAACTTTTACCCCTACCCCGCCTTCTAACTGTTATCCAGTTAGCTGCCTCATTTTCCTCTCTCCCAATCCTAACACCCTCCCCCTCCCCTGACCCATGGAGTGCCATATCAGTGAGATCCAGACTCTTTTCCATGACAACAATGTCTCTCAGTGTTGCCAATTGCTTATTTAGATCGTGAATGACGGCTGCCAGACATCCGGGGTATAAATATCCTCCATCGACCGATTGATCAAAAAGTGCATACATAGCACAAGATGTACACTGGACAGCATTGTTAGGCATGGAACCCGTTGTATCAATTTGTTGGAACACTGAGTGAAGAATATACAACACTTAAAATAACACTCTGAAATCAAAGGGAGATACTTACAGCTTCTGCACTCTTGCTTGTAACTCCTGCTTTAACTCACCACTTACCAAGCAGCCACTTACAGAGTCAGACTCCAGGAGCAAGCTCCACAAGCTGTATGCTGCCTTATAACACACCTGCTTCAATTAGGCCTCAGCAGGAATCCAGGAGAGACAGAGTAAAAAAAAAAGAAAAAATTATTTTTCCTTGTTTACATTTGTGCCAGCATTAACACACTGATTCACAAAAATAAAACAACTACAGTTTGTTAGATATCCCCAGTAGGCACAATTGTATCTGGGTGTTTATATTGTCCTATTATCTGTCCAAAAAGCATTTATAGTCTCTGTTTCATCTAACATGTTATCCCTCTTATGTGTGCGGGGTTCCTTGGTCAGTCCCCGCCATGATTAGGACTCTCTTGTGGTTATATATGTGATGTATGTTCTTTAATAATGCCTTTGTTATCTGTGTATAATAATCTGTTGTTCATTGTTCTTTTTAAAAATTGTGATCCCTCTTATGAATTTTTCATTGTCCCCGATGCCTGCTTCCTTTTAGCCTGTTCCTCCTACTTGCCTCCCCAATCACTCCTGGTGCAGCCTCCGCTGATTCCTGGGTTGACGTTCCCCTAGTTACAGGGGAACGCTTCCACATCACCTGCCTTGAGGTACTTCCAGGTTTCTAAACCGGAAGTGCTTGCTGGAATGCAGACTGCATCATGGTGCTGACACACTTCCGGCCGGAGTGTGATCAGCATCATGTGACCCTTCACCTGGAGTTTTGGCTGGGGCTGTACTGGGGGGGGGGTGTATTTATAAGGAGAGGGCTGTTGGCAGCAAGTGTCTTGACTCTCCATTTGCCCTGAAAAAGCGATGTGCCGTTGCGTAATGCGTAGGCTGGGGGAGGGGCCTATGGTTGCTTGTCCCTCTTGTTAACCTGCTGTGTCCGTTGGTATGGTCATTTTTTCTTACCTTTTATGCATATGAAGGTTTACACTGCTTAAATTTTTCTTTCACTTGGTCACTTTAGCACTTATAGTATCATTGTTTATTAATTATATATATAGCACATAGCACTTTTTTGTTGTAACACCTGGATTCAGACGGTTTTCATACACATATGTTTGATATCTGTGGAATGTTCATATAATCAGTTTTTAATGTATTTTAACCTGTGTAGTGTTTAGATGAATTAATAAACGTGATTATTATCATGAAAACAGTGGTGCAGATTGTGTCTTGGGGTTGGGGGCTGTGTGGAAGCCTCCTTGTTGTATATATGTTGGAATCAGGTACCCAAGCCTGCACACTTCTTTGATTAATTGTTGTTGGTGCGGCCCTTTGCTCTGTATTCACTGTTTTGAATAGAGAGAGGGAATCAGCTGCACCCCCAGTCTCCCTGCAGTCTGTGGCATGCTCCTGCCCCCAGCATATATGAATGGTTAGGCACAGCAGCACGCTTAGCTGCAGGAGGCCAGGGACGCGGCTGCGGCCCGAGAACACAGGGTGGGAATCCTGGAAAGCTGATTGTAGGCCTGCGTAGGGGGTTGATGCAGAGGGGCATCTCAGTGGGGCACTAAGTTGGCCGGCCCTGGATTCTAAAAGAGCATTTCAGATAATAGGTCCACTTTAACTCATGTTGTTGCCAAAGTTTTCCCTACATATATAGTTTATACGTATGTGTCTTGTTTGAGTCTACATATTTCTCATTTTGTGACCCTCTCTTGAGTGAACCATTGGGGCCAACTTAACTAGGCCAAACTATAGCAGAAATCAGTTTGGTTGTGGCTAGATTTTGCCAACTAGGGAGATAACTAGCTGAGAAAATTAGGAGGAACAAAACTAAAAGAGCTAAATGGAATTTGTTTTACTAGCACAGAAAATAATATTTTAACAGACTTATAAATATGAATAATTAACTTTTTGACTACAGTTTTTCTTTCAAAGCATCCTGAATGGGAGGCATCCTGAATTTGGATGCCCTGCTTTGTGAAACCCCAAGAAGGCCTGTAATCACTAACCTTTTCCTGGTCCAACGGCCCATGCACACGCTCTCTTCCAATGAGAGTCATTCGGCAAACGGCTCTCATTGACTACAACAGGGAGCTCAAGCTGCCGCATCCCTGGCAGCACACATGCTCTTTTGTGTGTGTGTTATATCTTTATCCAGAATAAAATGCCTGACAAACTCAACAAGACTGCACAAATATTTTGTTAATCCTGGAGCCCCAAGTGTTTTATTTTGTCATGTACTATTCCTCAAGTGAGTAGTAACTTTTGCAATACAGATCTAAAGATTCTGAGGATACCAAATAAACACAATACTCCAAATACTTTAGGGTCACATTTTATTCCTTCCAGGGGGACCAAGCAGCATTTTGCAATGCTTTCAAGTGAGTCTTTGTGTATTTATAATCCTGGTTTATAGAGGTGGAATTTAAAGGGACAGTCCAGGCAACAACAATATCAACACAGCAAGAAGCTCACCTGAACCTTGTCCCATTTGCCTCTCCTCCATTTCCTACAATTATTGGTAGAAGCCATAGCAGAGCTCCAACATTTGACCTCCTTCTAATTTCTTTACTCTAGGATCACACAAAAAAGTGGTTCAATAGCAACTCTGTCCCTTGGAGATCTTAGCACAAATGTGCCCAGCAAGTCACAGTGGCCCCACAGCTGGCTCTGACCACAGCAGAGCATACACAGGACTCATAAACCAATACCATGATATAACCTTCCTAGCAAATAGCTAATTTTACACTGTTCCCACAGGGGATAAGGGAGGAGAAAGTCAGCGTGTGGCCAGATAATAGAGCTGATTCATAGCCTCCACGTGAATGCTCATTTTTTTGCGGGATTGAACCCGTACATCAGGAAATTGATTCCCAGCCACGTCCCGAGAATCCCTTGGATGCACGTATGCGATCGTAAAAGCTTGGTGTACGCAAACATTTACTGACAAACTTGTCTCAGAAGCCACGTTTATACGTGTTTTCACCTGTTTGTTGCTGCATAGTCCATCAGTCTGAGTGTTCCGTGTCTGGTGTTTTGTGTCACTGAATTTAAACATGCCTGGGATAAGCACACATCTATCCAAAGATAAAGAGTACATACAGTATGTATATAAGGCCAGACCTTCTGCTGTCAACCTTCTATGTTTCCATGTTAACAGCAACTAGTTTTGGATGTTCTTTAATCACACCCAAAATAGTAAAGGGAGTACAGCGGAAACTAAACACAAAAAAATACGGAAAAGGAGGAGTCTACCAAATGCTACCAAATGAATTTGGCAGCATGGCTCTGTTAGTGAGATGCAGGCCAAAATAATTTTGACTACTTTGTCCAGCTTATACTGCATAGTCCAGGCACCAGAATTTTGACTTTAATAGGCACAAGGCACACTCCACAACTGCATCGGTGGGCCTGATTATCGGTCTCCTGGCCATGTGTGAATTCAATTCAATTTATTGTTCGGCACGTACATCGTGAGATGAACAAGGAATTCTTTTGGCATAAAAAAAGATATTGGGCCTTAAAAATGCCAAGAGTAGCCAGGGGAGCAGGGGATTACCTAAAATGTAAAAAGAAAAAAAAAATAACATCCCCAAAAAAATAACAAAAGCAAAACAACGTAGAACAACTATTAAATAGAAACAGGAGGCAATCGGGGCCCACAGTTGTAAGGAGGCACAAATTTACGCAGGCATTAGACAGACCATTGGCAAACAAAGCTAAAGGTAATGTGCAATGCAAGGACAAAGGATTTAAAATGGTAACAGGGAGAATGGGGCCTGAAAATAGGGACATGAGCACTGCAGCACTAAGAGAGGCCAAATAGGCAACCACAAGAAACTAGCTCAAAAAATAAAAAAGGGACAACAGATTACACCGGAAACAACATGGCAAATGCAAGGCTAACTCTAGAAACGCAGAACAAATACAAGAATAGACTTGCTTACCCAGAACCCAAATGCCACTCAGCTTGCCACTCTCAAAACAGGTGGAGAAACTGGAACTCTGCAAGATTAATGCATTATGGGACGAGCCAGGGAATCCTGCCAAAATGCTGAAGAAGCACACATGTCCGGTCCCACGACGCATTGCACGTTAAGAGAGTGGCCCATCTTGCAGTTGCTGAAACAAATGCAGAAAATATTCTGGTTAATATACTTGCAACAAGAGAGAACAGAAAAAAAACAATATGGGCTACAGGGACACAGAAGTTGGTTGAAGGGAGCTGAAGTAAGGGTATCATAAATACAGAAGAGTGACCAAGAAGGAGGAGCAATGTGGACCTGAACATACCAAAACATATACTCCGTAGCAGCTGGGGGAACCAGGGCAACATGCGTGAAATCGATGGCGCCCATGGCACTTGGCATATTCGCAATTGCACACTGCTTTCATGTGGAGGGGGCCAACCATGGCCTCAGCTCTGAGTAAAGCTTCTCAAGAGAAAGGCGGTTCAGTCGGGTCAATTCGAATACCTGCTGATCTGATTGATGTCCAGGCAACAGCGGGTATGCCTAAGCCCTGGAAGGCTACTGGTTAACAGCCCACGCTGCTGCAGATGCTCATACTCTTCACAGAACTCTTCAAGGGGCTCCATTGTTAGCACATACGCCATTTCCTGCTAGCATTAAGAGGGTGTCATTTTGAACTGTAAACCTACAATTTTTTGGGCCCAGAAATGTTAAATCGGGGCTCAGAATCATGCAAGCGCAGACTAAACCCATAAATGTATGTAGGCATGTAAAGACCAAAATGTGAACCCCAAAACATCGGCAACTCAGACAAAAAAAAAACACGGCCCAGAATCACACGATGCAGAAAAATGGCAAAATGCAGTCTCTGAATCAGGGCTATTGCTAGCTGGCTGTAAATGTATAACCCTTTCATAGTAATCACTCAGGTTAGTATTAGTTCTTGCTGCTTTGGGGTGTAAATATAGGGGTTGCTAAGGTTGCAACAGCACTGGGATCCAGAAGAACAGGGGGGCTATCATTCTGGTTTCTCTGTCTTATTTCTTATATTTGTGATCTCGTGGCATCATTTGTCTCTGCTGTTTCAGTCTTTAGTTGTCTAGGTTTATACAATTTAGTCAACAAATGAAAGGAAAAGGGTCACTGTATGACATGGACCCCATCACATTTAGTTATGTCATAGTTGCTGTTATACAGCTTTTACCAACCAATGGCCTGTCCCAGAAGAATTAGTCCAAACTGCAGCAGTACAGAACAAAAACAAATTAGAGCAACACTGTTCCTCACTCCATCAATGGCAACATGGCAGTTCTCTTGTTTATGTATACATCCTCCTTCCTTTTAACAGAAACTGGAAACTAAGCAGCATAAAAAAATACATGACTGGACTAGCACTCTGTTATATCCCCGCTACCCTTCATCTCCCCTTCAATAAAATACTGTACACCTATATATCTTTGAATTGATAAAAGTTTAATCAGCTACAGCTGAACAAATAAGTACAAGACAGCACAAATCTCCCACCCCTTTGGTCTGAGTGGCAAGCCACCAAACAAACCCTGCTAAATTGACGAGGAGGAGGAAAAAATCCTTAAAGCACCTACCCAAAGCTGAAGCCAGTCACTCAACTCCATCATCTTTTGGGCATGCAGCTCACTTTCCCTTAGGTCATGTAATCTATCCCCATTCACCATCCCTTCTCAAACTTGATGTAACCAAAGACATGAGCTGCTCCTTTTGTAGTACTGCTCACCGAATCAGCCCAACAGTACTAACATTGACAAGCAAAATCGAACACCCTGACTCTATCATATTGTGTGCATGCAGTTAATTTTCCCATAGGCCATGTACTCCAACCCCATTCCGGCCGTCTCATTCTTGATGTAACCCAAGTCCTTAGCAGATTCTCTGCAGCGCCACTCTCCGGGCTCCTTGAACTGACACATTAAAGGTTAACCCCCCTTTCCCTCTGCTTCATATTATCTACTCATAAGGCCAAACCTCCACCCAAACCCTCTCATTCATGCACTTGAACCTACAAGCTGTGCGTTTGGTCGGACTAACAAATTCCTTCTAAAGAATGCTACCCACAATGCCACCTGACCCAATGTCTCAGCAATTGTAATTTAAATGCAGCTGAGCACCCCCTTGTCACAGATCTAGCCCAGAGTATGTCAAGAAACCATGCTCCATCTGTAGACTGTTTTACACTCCTCATCCTAATTTTTGGTGGCCATACCCAAAAATCTTCCTTACAAACCCGCCATCACGAAGCATAGGAAGGCGACAACCATGGTATACGCTCGGAAGGGAATGTGATTATCTCCCCCCCCCCAGTAGCTCCCCCATTTCCCAAATACAGCTGGCACCTGACCTCCTACCTTGAGACACACACCAGCTCATCGATAAGCACAACCTAACGTAACTTTGCCAAGCATCTCCACTATAACGTTAGTGCTCATCACATCCCACCTGATTGCACAAATCCATCAACTTTTTTCTTTAAATTGGCATACCAGTATAATGACCAAAGGAGACACTGCTGTCTGAATGATCCTTGGTCACATCATGATCTACGCGATCTGCATGATGAAACCACACCCACCTGGCTCCTTCACGCCCATTCCCATATAACCGACTGTCAATGACCCATAGGCCAGCGCTGATGTACATAACGACCAACCTTCCTCACCACTGCCGGATAAGAACTTTTCAGGAGTCCCGGAACCTTTGAGCGACGATTCTGTATCTCTCCAGGAATTTATTCCACCAACCCAATCTCTTAACCCAAACAAAGCAAAATTTAAAAGGTATCAGCAAGTGAGAGGTCCTTGACATGACACTAAGTCCCCCCTTTTTGATAACGTAGCTGTCGCTACATATGGGGAAAGAGGGGACGGTGCCCCTCTTTCTGTTGCATAGCATGCAAGACATGCTGTCTATATTTAAAGCGGAACTTCAGTCACAAGGTGACCCCCCGCCCTACCACCCTACCCTGGTGCTAAGGCAGGAAGGGAGGGGGTTACTTAAGAAGAAAAACCCATACCTTATCCAGGGGCGCGCACTGTTCCTCCTGGATCCTGGCGGCCGCCATCATGAATGAAAGCACAGATCTGCATCCCCCAGATTATGTGGAATGGATAAGAAATATCCCCCCAAAAAGTAGTTAGCTGATGTGATCAGAATGTGTTGGGATACCTCTGTAACACCTATGTGTTTGCCATTACAAAGTAACAGCATTCTCGGCAGGAACATGCCCTTAAAATATTACAGAATGAAAGACGCATTATTTGTGACAGTCTGAAAAGTGAACGCAGTATCTCTACTGTGTATCCATGAGTTACAAATGCAGGTAAATCTAGCATGAGGCTTTAAATGGGATGTCACAATCAGAATTCATAAATATTTCCCCATGGGGTCCCCTCTAGGTTTTTACAGCAAGATTAGGTCTGCAATCAGGATATATCATGCAGCCAATTGGTGCCACAATTTGTACAACCGTACAGAGCCCTAATTCCAGGTTCCATCAGCCACATCTTTCTGCGGCACAATGAGGCAATCTGAGGCTTAAATAGACCTAGATGTGCAAATTAGAACCACTATCATGTCTCTTGCATGAACTGTTCTGAAGACACATTGTTCTCCTAGCCTCTTAAGAAGAATCAAGTTCTATTAGGGGAAAGTTGGTTGCAAATGAGCTTTAAAGAGGAAAAGATCTATTTTTAAACAAGAAAATATGATTTTATATTTAAATCTGAGGGTCATGAAACAGTACTCAAAACTCCAATCTCGATTTGAAATCAATCAGCTAAAACATTCTGAAATAAAGTATATAAGACGATTCTAGTAAAAGAAAAAAAATGTATTGCGAAAACTAAAAGGAATTTTTCTGTGCTCATAAATCTCTGGCAAATGATAACCTGATCAGATGATTTGAACAGTACCATTTTAGTATCATTTAGTTGTTTAAAGAGCACCATAAGCTGTACAGATAATCTTTATACAGAGATATTTAGATAATTGTGCCTGTAGAAAGTGAGCTAAAGCAGGGAATCATGGGAGCTAAGTGATGCATCATGGGAGGCTATGTAAAGTTTAGGACTCTTGCTGAGCTGAAAATGTAATAAGTAATATATTTAGCCTAATCTATGTCTTTACTAGGCTGATAGCTAATAACTCTTCTCTAGATATTTACTTTTAGATATAGAAAGTTGCCTTGTTTGCTCAGCTACGATAGGTTATCAACTATTTCAGAATCAGAATCATTTTATTTGCCAAGTACGTTCTTACTAGTGTTGAGCGATTCCGGCCTGCAAAGAACACAGACTTCAGCCAGAAGTTCGGCTGCTGTGTTGTCAGTGAAGTAGGAGGGCTTAGTAATGCTGGAGCGTGCTGTCAGTTGCTGCGCTAGATGTTGCAGCAACTAGATGATGCCTTGAGCAGCACCCTGACAACACGTGCCAGCGTTACTGAGCATTCCAATTCCTGACAACACAGCAAACCCATGACACTGTTCCGAAGGATGCATAAATTATGCAGATAAAGCATTAAGCCATATACCTGAGTCGCCAACTAGACAGGAGACGAACATCAGGTACTACTTTATCCACCACAGTCTACATTCAATCTGATCATACCCATCATTTCAGTATACAAACCCAGAAATTCATCAATACACCATGATGAATACCTTGAATACCTACAACCCTATGATAATAGCAGAAAAAATCGATGGTGGATCTGCACTTCCTTAAAATCGTGTCTTTATTGTCTTAATATTGTACAAATTTGCCATGGAGGGAGAGAAGGGAGCACCCATAGAGGCACCACACCGTTGTATAAAAAATGTGTAATCAAACATAAAATAATTATGAGTAAGAAGGAACTCTGTGACCATAATGATGAAACTGCAGAGATCATCACTGTAGTCAGCATAATAGCGTAGATGAAATTGCAAGGCTTGAATAGCCAATTCATGCGGTATGCTAGAGTACAGGGAGGCTACATCCATGGTGCAGATGATCGACCCAGTAGTTAACTTGTGTGTAGACAAAGAAGTGATAACATGGCCAGAGTCACGTAAGAAACTTGGGAGGCGGAGGACTAGAGGTTGTAGCATGGAATCAAGCCACTGTCCTAGTGGCTCATTTAGTCCACCTATTCCAGCTACTATCGGCCTTCCCTTAGGGGGATTTTCCTTCTTATGGATCTTAGGCAAATGATGGAAAAGGGGGATAACTGGGTCTTTAACCTTCAAGTATTCAGCTGTCCTTTCTGTAAGGACACCAAGGGCAACACCTTCATCTACCAGTTTATACAATTTAGCCCGGAAATTCCCAGTGGGATCCCCTTTTAATTCCTTGTAGGTGGTGGTGTCACTAAGTTGACGGAGTGCCTCATTTTTATAAGCTGACTTATCTAGGATGACCACTTCCCCCCCCTTGTCCGCCTGTTTTATCACTATTTGGATATTCCTCCTAAGCTGTTGTAGGGCCCTAGACTCCTGTTGGATATGTTCTTCACTAGTTTAAAATTGGTGCGGGCCTGTAGGTCCCATAAATCATGCTCTACCGCTTCCTGGAATAGTCCCAAAACGTTCCCCCGTGACTGGACCAGGTAAAAGTCGGGATTGCTAATATGGGATGCCCCTGGGGGGGGTGAATAGAAATAAAAGCTGACTTCTGGCCTAGTTCAAACTGCAGTTGCTCTATGTCCGTGATTCTACATAACTCCTTGAAGTCGCCACCCTTCAAACTATCCAGATCATCATCTGTGTATGTAGGAGGGTCAGTCGACTGCAAGGAGGAATCACTGCATTGGTTGGAAAAATGTCTCCTGAGGGTAAGGGATCTAACCAATTTATTGACATCCAAGATTGTTTTAAATAAATCAAAATGATTATCAGGCACAAATGACAGACCTTTAGAGAGAATCAAGGTCTCAGCAGGAGTGAGTTCATGCTTAGAGAGGTTAAGGACATTAGCACCAGTTAGGTCCTGCCCCTGCGTATGTTGTGTCTCGCTGACCCACCGGTTTCTGCGGCCTGCCCTCCTGGTACGTGTCTTCCCCTGGACCGCGTCATCATAGGGGTATATGGCACCTGAACGCCATCCCCTAAAAAACGTTGGTCTTCATTTTTAGTGCCTTGTGCACTACGATGTGGAGGAGGGCGGCCCCTCCCCGGTCTTCTAGAGTGATATTCCACTGAAGAATCTGGATAATTTGTGCCTGAAGTGGAGTCATCAGTGTCAGAAACTGTGGTTAGGAATGTCACTGTCTTTGGTCTGGTAGTTTTCTTAAGAATAGATCGGGTGGATCTTTTGGAGCGATAAAAACTATTCCAGTCATAAATCTTCCCTGCTGAATAATCCTCAAAGTCTCTTTGATATTTACGCGGTTTAGAGGCTATCACATTGCTCTCCAGTTTTTCGTGAGCAGTGATCATCTTCCGATATAGGTCATTAATTCTGGTAGCAATTTATAAGCCTCTAAGTCCATCGTGGATTTTTCAAGGGAGACTTGGAGTTCATCCAGTCTCTGCCCTTGATACTCCACTAATATACTCATGAGTGATATGGAAGCTTCCGTAAGAACCTTATTCCACCGTTCTTTAAATGAATCAGGGAGTTCAAACGTGGGAAACTTTTTTTATGCATAGTCCCCTAGGGATCATTTTATCATCTATATATTTCAAGATTGTGGACATATCCCACCAGGTCCGGGTCTCCTTGCTTAGGAGCTCTCCGTGTAGCTTAAAGAGTGAGTATATGTCCGCCTGTGGTTCCACTGTTCCAGTAGATTTTGCCGAAAAAGTGTCCAACTGGGCTAAACGTTTCCTCTTATCAGTAAGCATCAAATCCATGTCTGGAAGAAAGCCCGGGTCTGATTCAGTTGCAGCTGCGGTAGATGTGGCCATGTTCAGTAGGTCACTAGGAGGTGTCACAATCCCGGGTGCTTGAAATCAGGACAGCACAAAAGCAGACAATAACAAAGAAGATATCCGCACTCCGGTTTGATAGGGTGCACGATCCAGGGCAGTCCCAAGCCACACAAGTAGCAGCAGAAAAGATCGATGGTGGATCTGCACTTAAAATCGTTTCTTTATTGTATACACATTAAAATCATCTCCATCTCCAAAACGGTACAATTGACAGCAGCAACAATGTAAAATCCAATACAAGACTCGGGCAGAGAGGTGTGTGTGGTCCTCTGACGCGTTTCGGGTCCTTAACGGCCCTTAGTCATAGATAAACGGACCACTACACCACACACAATATATAGGAAAAATAAGAGGAGGACTTACCTCATGCAACAGCGCAGCTCGCAGCAGCGGGGAGCCCCGAGCGTCTGGAGAACCATGACGTCAGCAGTGGAAGAGGGTGCATCGACCAATCACAGGTGGCACCTGCGGGCCAATCAGAGGGGAGAAACCCCTCACATGACATCGCAGGGCCAGCCAGTGGAAGGGCGCGTCCCTCCCCCAACTGCGACGTCAGGGAACGTCGTAACCTGAACACCAGTACACAGCCAACACTGGATGGTAATAAGGCAGGCAAAGACTGGGTCACAGGAACCGGAGCCAGACACCCGGGGGGGGGGGGGAACCACCACCCCGCGTGATGCTGCTGTGCTTGGTAGTTCAATGTTATAAATGTTATAAATAATTAAGTAGATAAGGATTGTGGATATAATGCGGATTCCCTAAATTATTAAGATGTTAAGCCAAAGTATACTGGAATACAGACATATAAAATGAAGGATCCTTAATACACTAAAAATGTGTATGGAACATAAGTCAGCAAGAGAAAAATTTATTATACATAGTCCACAAAAAAAAACATTATCCCATTCATTTGGACATCTGCATATACATATATATGTGTAAATAAGTAAGTGAACCAGAAAGTAAAAAATCATTAGCCAAATGGTCATAATCTACATAGTCCACATAGGATAAAATAAATACCAAAGCGTATAATAAAAAGTTGTCGTGTGAATAAATTATTTATTTAGGGCGCTATAGCATCATGAAAGAGCAACCGTCTAAGCCTGTTATAGATTATTAAGACCCATAAGATTGTGTAAAAGATGGTTATGTGGGCATGAATTATCTATCAGTAATTAATGAGACATACCATCTGTGATTCATGCCCTGAGGGAATCAGGTGGCCAGGATAAAGATCCAACACTCTGATAATCCTTTTGCCTGAGATGTAGTCCTGTTTTTGAACTAGTCTTTTAAAGCTGGAAGTAGAAGACCAATAATTGTTGTAATAGTCCTTTGTGGTCTTTTCTGGTTGCTGCTGAAAGCTCCTCCAGACCACATGGTGAATGAGGTGCACAGGACAGACCCAGTGTCACATGGCAGACCCAATGACTGAGAAGATGACTAGTAATCTTTTGGCGGACCAGGCTTTTTTTGGGGCCTTCTTCAACACCATTTAGATGGAGTTAAGTAAGACTGCATGTTCAGAACATTTAGATGTTCTAAAAAAGGATCCAAACACTATGCTGGTGGACAAGTGGCTAACTAACGCCCCCTGTCCGAATTTGGGGCCACGATATACTTAAATAGTACAAAACCCTTTAACATGAGCAGGATCTTGGCTAAAATGGTGATCTTGAGTCAAAATGACAATGGCAGAAAACCAACACAACCTTATTATACCTTATTTATTCTGCTAAACAATCATACCTCTCAACTCTGAAACTGACACTGACTGGAATCCCTAACAAACACCTTTTTGCCCTCTATTCCATATAACTTCTCCTACCACCCAGATAACACCAGGGCACCTGCTTGCACTGCTTGGGTAAATCAGCAGCTAGATGTTCTAGAAGCTGATTCTTTGGGGGATGCCACAAAAAAAAAAAACATGTTGGGTATCAATATACTTAAAGTTTGAGTAACGATACATTGACATACTGTAAGTTATTGAAAATCGGCTAAAAAGACACTTTAAGGAAAAATAGTTCAATGCATTTTTGTGCCAATACTGGGACCTTTTAGTGGTAATCAGTGCATCAATAAAAATTGTAAAATTACAGGAAATAGCAAGCTAACTGCAAGTGAGTTACATTGCATATTACTAGATAAAAGCAGTGTTGAGCAAACCCAGACCGCAAAGTTTGTACCGAACTTTGAGAGTTTGGGCTCCCAAACCAGAAGTCCCTGTTCAAACTACAGGATAATTTGGTAATTTGAGTGTGCAGCTGCAGGAAGTGGCTGTACTGAGCTCCGCAATCCTGTCGGTGGTCAGCATTCTTTCCTGTCAAAATATTACCCGCCAAGGCTTCAAAAAGATGGCAGCCATTTTTTCGAAGCCCCGGTCATGGATATTTTGGCAGAGGAAAAAAGACCGACTGTTGACTAGATCGTGGTACTCAGGGAAGTTGTACAGCTGCTTCTTTCTGCTGCACACTCTGCAATAGGCCACTTTCGGGTACCAAAGTTCAGGTCCCCATTGATTTCATTGGGGACCGAGTTCGGGTTTGGGTCAAGTTCTGAACCCAAACTGAATTTTTGGTCAAAGTTTGGCTAAAACTGCACCAAATCTGAAACTTTAGAGTTTTGTTTAAAGTGAATTTTTGACTGCAAAAAGTCATTCTACTCTGCTTTCCAAACATCAAACTTGTTTCATTCATACCTAAATAGTTCACCTTTAATTTGGAATGGAATTATTCAGACCAAAACTAATCTCATGACCAGATCGCAGAGTTTGGCATTCAAAATTATTTAAAGTATTACTCATTACATCAGTTTGCCTCCATTTTTGCATTTTGTCTGTCCTATCAGAAAGTGTGAAAATACTGTAGACCTCTTCTGGGTAAATATTGCACTATATTCATGGTTTGTTAAAAATAGTTTGTCAAAACTATAAGAAATGCTATTGGACAAGGACTTAATTTTCATAAATGAGCTTAAAGCGTAAGCTGCAAAAGGGTCTGTTTATCCACACTCCACAGCCTATGATAAACCTTGCATCAAGACATTTTAATGAAAGCGCTACCATGCAGAGAAGTAAATAGTAATTATGTCAGCCATTTAAAAACAGAGTGTCCTGCAGTTGGAGTGGTGCCCCCCTTTACAAAAAGTGAGTAGGGAGTAAAACAGTGACCCATAAAATGGGCTGCTGTCAATCTCATTCCACCCTCTGGGTGGTTAAAAGGTTACATTGATTTTTCTTTAAAGGCATAGTAGCTAACCACAAATATGCCTGCAGTTTAATTGTAACCTTTGATCCACTGATCTACTGAAGAGGACTCTTCCTTATGAGAGTTATATTAAAACATCATTCTTGACAAAAAATAAATAAAATAAAAAGTAATTAGGAAACAGACGTATTTGATTGTTGGTAATCTAATCCAACCAGATTTTTTTTTTGTGGAAAGGAAATTGGATAATACATGCAGGCTATATAAAAAACCCACAGATGAAGCCCATACCTTCCAATAAAGTCAATGTCGGGTTTGCGTTGGTAGGTGTTCATGCATACTTATTCTCTATCAACTGATTAATTTATGCACTATGCTTATTAGTACAGGATTAAATTATAAATCGGCATTTGTGTCACTGATCCAGCTATCTCTCATAACTAAGTTGTTAATATGTAATGATACTGTAAATGTTCAACTTTTTCATACTTCTTTGACAACATCTTTGCCTTTTGTATACTGTTAGCCATGTAAAATAGCATAACATTGGATCTCAAACGAGGGTATTAAAATATAGTGCCTGGTTATCAGTATTAGTATATAATATAATTTATATATATTTACACTGACACATGTTGCTGCACTGCAAGAAACACATTTACAAAAACATTAGCGGTGCAGCAACATGCTGAAAAAAATATAAATTATATTTTGCACTATGCAAATTTTCTGTGGAGTGGAAGATAGTGCCTGATAAATCAATCCTATATTGTAATCTAATTTTCGTCAATAAAACTAAAGCCTAAAGTACACAAAAAATGTAAACCAAAGGTCACAAACACACACAGTCAATGGGTCAAATCTTCACAATTTGGAAAGCCTCTCTGACTGCAGTTAACCTGTATTTATTGTTGGAGAGTACCTCTAACTGGACAAAAAGGGTAAAATATTACTATAAGAAGTGCAATAGCTCTCAAAATGTTTACGCCAATCAATTCACCCGCAATTTCTGTTTTCACCAAAGAGCCGATCCATTGCACATTTGTTTAGTTGTTCCCTGCAACTAGAGTTTACTTACAGGCTGATTCATTAATAGCGCCAGGTAGCGACAGATGAGCGACAGTAGCGTTATTTTCACAGCGCCCGCTAGTAGTCGCTGTGCTTGGCCGCTGTTCGGCTGTTGACAGCGACCCAGTCGGTGTGCGGTAATGTTGAATACGGGGTTATGAGTTGCTGTTTGACAGGGTCCGCGCTGTATGGGAGCGCATGACAGCGAACGGCCATAGCGAACGGCTCTCAGCATATTCATTAACAAATCACGCTCCAAAAATTCTCGCGCTGTGAAATTTGTGACATTAATATCAGACCTGTAAAATCAATTCTGCACAAATTTTTTTTTTTTTTTTTTTTAGCTTAAAAAAAATATCTAACATTGCAGAAGTGGTCACAGAATTTTTGACATTAAAAAAAAAAAAATAATAATAGCAATTAATTATGAATATTTAAAGATTGCTCCATTGAAATGCATTGGAGAGTGCCAGGTAGCGAGAGGTCATACCTGTCGCTGTTCAAGGTCGCTCGCTGGCGCTGTGGGGTGAGGCTGGAATAATGATGAATGATTCGCTATCTGGTGCTCTGTCAGTCGCTAAGCAGGATCTGCTTCATAAATGTGTGATTGCGGAGGGGAGCCGGCGTTCTCGTGGCGGTGAGCGTCATTACCGTTCGCTCACCATTCGCTACCTGGCGCTATCCCTTGTTAAATAAGGGCCTTAGGAAAAGTTCTTCAAGTGAGGTTCAGAGGTTTTCCCAAGTCATCCTTCAGCTTGATCACATGGAGAGATTATGCCTCCCCCTGGGAGGTTAAAAGCCCCACCCCTTCCTGGATTTGTTAGACTTCAGCCAGTCATTTTAATATTTTATTTTTCTACCTCCATAGTACTGGAGTAGCCAGCTGTTCTGGACAATATTCTCAGAGGAGATCCATCTGAGGTTTGGATTACAGTTGGGGCTAATTTCCTACACAGTCTTTCATTTTGCACTAGTTGTAAAATATACCTTTAAACAACTATGTTTGGTTGTCGGTATGCTGTGCCTATGATGTTGGGTGCTTGTGTTACTGCTAGCCTATAAAATAGTGTTATAGTGTTACTTCAGTGTTTTGTTTTTTGGCACTGAGGAAATTTCCCTCCAAAAAAATGAAATTTGTGGGCATGGCAGTGACGCAGCCCCTGGTGTCTTTTGTGGAAGTGGAAAGGCGGCATTTCTCCCAGACCGACGTTCGGATCACAGGGGAGACAGGTAGCTTTGTTCTCTGGGGAAACTGGGACTTCACTCCGTTGAGTTTCGGGCTAAGTTGCAGCGGGTTCCGAGCATGTGCGCAGGCACTGACAGGGGCTCGGGTGGCGGCTGATCTTAGCAAAATGTATTCAAGTGAGGTTCAGAAGTTTTCCAATGAGGTAAATAACCTAGGAAGGGGAGGGCTTTAACTATAAGTATTTAGTTCCTATACTATAAGTAGTGAGTTCAGAATATGTATTGTATTGTTCAGCATTTCTTGTACATATTGTGATGGAAAGATCACAGTTGGCCAATAAAGCAGTTACGCAGATGGCGTATATACTCCCAGTGGAAACTAAAGGCAAAAAAAGGATGGCCTGATGTAGGGGACTGCTTGTAACTATAGCATGTGTCCAGCATTCCATGATTAGAGTTGGGTGAACATGTCAGGGGCTGGTTAGGAGACTGTTGGCAGCATCAAAGCTGACAGGACCGAAACTAAATTGTTTTAGCTTGCAGGACACTAAGTGTTCAAGCCTATGGGTTGTATGGTATGTAATGTTTTCTTTTTTGTAGTAACCATTTAAAGCCTGTGCAGTGAAACAAGGTTGATTCCACTGCTCAGCTGCGAATAATTTTTTAAATATATTCATATTTTAGACCTAAGGGCTTTCTGGTATTCTGTACTTTACTGAACCGCCTATCAAATAAAAAGGTAAAATGAAATCCCTGTTGAAGCTTTGTTGCCACTCAGCCAGGCAGCAAATAGGGCTGCAGCTCTGTATTCGGGATAAAGTTTCTCACTGACATTTAGACAATAGTTACATTGGCCGGAAGTCCATCTGATTAATGTCTCATTTGTGTTTAACAAAACAAGGCTAAGGGTCGGCCTGCCGCTGGCCCTATAAATATCCTGTTAATGGTGTTTTGCAAACAAGCTGTCCTTAAAAACGCAGAGCTCAGGCCTCACACTGAGGACATTAAAATGCAAATATATGCAGCCGCGTGTCCTTCAGAGAAGCCGTCTACATTTAACCTGCAACCTCTTTGCCTTTAGCCAGATATTTTGCTCATTTGTACAGCGTCTGAATCTCCCTGGCCTGTAGTGTAACCTGGAAGAAACAGCTTTAAGTGGAAGGAGGGGAGACCCAATTTTCTATGCTCAGTTAATCAAGAGAATGAGTTTGACCGAAAAATCAACAGACACCTTTCAAAAGGCTTTTCCTTTCCTTGGCAGTCTGTAGTTATCATGGTTGATTGAGGGAGGAAATGAGAGTGTTTTTGTTGTTACAAACACACATCCAACAAAAGATAATACAGATGAAGGGGTTAGTATACCTAAATCTGATATTTAACATTTTAGTAGAAGCCTGTTAACCCACCTGTAATATTTTAAATGATACAGATATCGGTGCTTGTGTCTCCAGATCTACACAGCATTTCAAATAGCAAAAATGCAAAAAAACAAATATCAACCTGGATGGTCCACAGGCAGACCACTAGGAGCTCATAGGGTCAGTTTAAATAATGTCTCAACCCTTCAAACACACATTTATTCCTGCTATGGTTCCCTTTGCATTAAATGTGTTTTTAGTGCCAGCCGGATGGGCCAATTGCGCAATTACTCATGTCTCCATCACCAAAGGGGCTTAGCACCAATCTGCGATTTTGAGATGTTTTGAAAAGTGTTCCCCAGAGATTCTATCAGGGCTCTTCTAGATGTAGAGCAGGTTTTCCACCTGTGCTATGCAGCCAGTAGGAAAAATCTGAACATAATCCCAGCCCCATGCACAGCTCCAGAGCTTCTTACATTGTTATATGTGAGTGGAGCACCAGCTATGTACAGGGTTGGAACCTGTCCAGGCACACATTAACTTTCTTCCCCATTATCCCCCTTGGGAACAGTGTAAAATGAGCCACTTCAAATCATCTCAAAATATCAGATTATACGTAAATACCATATGTAATCCAAGCAAAGCTACTTTTTTTACTTCAATTTCGGTGTCATGGCTGAACTGGGAAGGCGGTGTCATGGCACATAGTCATAAGCATGCTCTGCTGTGGTTAGAGACAGCTGCTGGACCACTGCGGCTTCTTAGGCTCACTTGTGCTGAGAGCACCAAGGGACAGGGTGACTGTTAGACCACTTTTTTGTGGTCCTGGAGGAATTTTCTGCCCTGCTTCAGCTTCTGCAGTTGCTGCAGAAAAAAATGGAGAGGCACCCAGCACAGGTATCAGGTAAGCTGCTTGCTGCCTGATTATTGCCTTTGGGTTTACAGTCCCTTTCTAGGCAGACCATAATTTCCCCCCCCTCCCGTCTCACATAAGAATCGTGTAAAATGAGCTATTTTAAAGCATCTCAAAATCTCAGATAATATGTAGATACCTGTTGTACTCTAAGTAAAGCTGCTAGCTTTGCTTCCATTTCTGGGTGGCATTTTGCTGGAAAGGGCATGTCACGGCGGAGCTTTATGAGCCATGTGCGCACTCTGCTTTGGTCAGCTGTGGCAGCACTGTGGCTTGCCATGTTCTTTTGCAGAGAGCTGCAAGGGACAAAGTAGCTGTTAGATCACTTTTTAGAATAGGGGCATGGAATTGAAAGGGGGCCCGATACTTACCTTATTACATGATTTCTTGTTTTAGCTGCCAGATCATAAAATGTGACCAGTTCTCAGAGCGGGCAGACAAACACCACGGTGCAAATCTACCCCGCGAATGAGACCGGCCTCCCCTCAGTATTCTAAACCAGCCATTTCACCATTATGCCTCAATGTGACCGGGGATCAGAGACTGCAGCACACGGCACCTTTCAGTAGGGCAATTTCTAGGCTAAATAATAGACAGCAAGGAGAAAAAAATGCCCCCCCCCCCCCCCCCCCAACTTTAACACGGGACCTCAGTGACATTGTTATGTAAAAAAAACATACAGAAAAAATGGCAACAGGCATACAATGCCCCACAAAAATTACTAGGTGCACTACTACACAGTATCAACTATTAAAGGAATGCTTATTCAAATTAGTCAAGGATACACAAAACATACACACAAAAGACACTTAAAAACCAGCAGCGCGTTGGGTTCCCACACAAAAAGGTAGTCAGTACCCCCATTCTGTAAAGTGTCCAAGTGCCAAAATCCTATCTTCACCAAATATAAGATATGAACCAATAATCACGCCAATCTAAGGACTATAATCAAATTAGTGCTAAATAATATATGTACATATGAAAGTGCAAAGTGCAATAAATATAATCCTGTATATAGAATCAAAACCATTTCAAGCAATCAATATCAAGTGCTAAGCAGGAGGATACAGAGAAATCTGCCAGAAAACATGTACCATAACAATATAGAAAGTCAGAAGATAAATGCATAAGTATCACCATGTATAGAACAGAGCCCTCCACAGCACCCATGGCCCCGTGGTCTGTTACACCACTTCTAAGGGCTGTATATGCTGCACATGGGAAGTGCCTCACCTTTTCAATCCCCCAACATGAAGTGGCACAAACTCTCTTCCCCGTCATCTAAGAGTCAGCCTCGGCCACTGGCTGAGCCAGGATAGGTGGGGACAGGGTATGTAAACCTGACACTGTCGTAGTGAGAGCTCCTAGTATGTCAATCCAAAGACTCCAGTGAAGTTGCACCACTGCACACACATAGGAAGTGGCGGTGCGCCATGTTGCCAGCACCCAGCAGCGGGGACAGAAATTGTGAGGTGACAATTTATTAAAAACATGGTGTATCCAAGTGAATTTAACTCATATCATTAATAGCATTCCTCTAAATAAAAATAATTGTAAAAACAAAGCCTTGCTCTCCCACTTTGAAACTGCAACACACATCACCCAGTGGAAAACAACATCAATTCCTCTGACAGTACTAAGAATTAAAACCCAAAGCACTCCAGATGTAATACCCTCCATCCTCTGCTGCTCTGATCACTGAAAAACAATATTGTAATCACCACACTGCCTTCATCTCGCCAACAAATATCAGACCAATAAGTAACTGCCTCGCCACTGCTGTCTGTGATCCCCATCTTTCTATATGTTCCCTAAGTCTTATAAGAGCTTCCAGTTAATGGAAACTCCCCTGGCCCCAAAAATAATTAGTCGGAGTGTGAGCAAATCCTCCCCCCTGACCCTACACAGCAATATTAACAGGTGTGTCAGCAGATACTTTCAAACTCAAAATTAATGCGCAGATTGCCAGTGGATCCAGTCCCCAGACCCAAGCATTAATTTGTGGAGGACCAGCAGAAGCTGAGAGTGCAGGTCAGCAGCTGGGGAGGGAGGTTAGGTGAGGGTTGTGGTTTGCAACTGGGAAGGAGGGATTTAGGGGAGGTTTGTGGGTAAGTGGCTGGAGGGGGGGCCTAGGTGAGGTTTTAAATTCAGCAGCTGGGAAGGGTGTTAGGTAAGGGCTCAGGTCAGTGTCAGGGGAAGGTTAGGGTCAGGGGTTGGGTTAGGAGCTGGGAAGGGGGTTTTAGTGAGATTTGTGGGTCAGTGGCTGGGGGAGTGCGGTAAGGTGACGGATTTGGATCAGCGATTGGAGTGGGCTAGGTGAGGGGTTGGGTGTCAGCAGCTGGGAAGTAGGGGTTAGGAAGCTGACCTGTTAGTTTAACAAGCTTCCCATCTGCCTACCCACATACTCTGTTACTGGCACCCTGCCATGGGGGGAGTTTACCATTGCACCCCTTCTGCTGCAGCCCGTCTTTTTTTTACTAGCGGCATCTGAGAAATGACAAATGACAACATACTGCAGAGTTGCATGCCACTTAAGGTGGAACAAAACCTTGGATTTTTACTTTTCTAGGTTATTTCCTTGACCACGGACAGGATTGCGGGGCTCAAGTAAGTTGTACTGCAGCTTCCTGCTGCTGAACACTTTATTTTAAGCTGGTTGATGGGTGCTCAGCAGCCCATCAACTAGCTTTTACGGGTTGGGCCGAACACCAAATTCAAACACGGACTTCTGGCTGAAGTCCGTGTTCAGGTTTGGGAAACGGAATTCATAAAGTTCAGTACGAACCAGAACGTTGCTGTTTGGCCCATACTGATCCATTGTGACTTCTCATTCTCTAGGCAGATGGGGGCAAGTTGAGCCAATCTAGCTGCCCAATAGAAATGTTAAAGATTAGGGACTCCTAAGCCTGCGCCCTTGGAACATAGAAGGGTCTATGCAGCACTGGTCAAGAGTGCATTCTCGCACAATTTCTGGTGCAAGAAGCTACTTCTTGTGCCTTGCACGATTCAGCAGGCACCTTTTTATGTGCACATTTTTGAAAATAAATTAAAGACATAAACTATTATTCTTTTCAGTTTTCCTGCATGCGAAAATTTACCAAATGCTGTAGCACGCGCATGATTAGGGGACCAAAATTAACCTTAGAGACAAGCTATCAACCCAAGAAATTGGTGTGAGAATTTCCTCCATTTTTTTGTTACTAGCAGTAGCAAGAATGGTGCTTTTGGTTTGATTCTTTACCTTTTTTGGAGAAATGGAGCTTTTTGATTAATAGGTTTGCTGAGAGATGGATTGACGGTTTTAAATCTTTAGTGATTCTAGTGGCTTTTTAAAACATTTGTAGTTCTCCAGATTTTTCCAATGTTTTTACTTTTACATTTATTTAATATTATTTTTAGCAAAAAGTGATGTTTTTTTTTATTTAAACCATAAAACACATATAAAATGACTATAATATACTAAATATTATTTTTATTCACAACTATGGTATTGTATAAATATTTAAAACAGAAATGGGAACAACATCTAACAGAGCTATTAGAGCCAAATCATAACATATTACATAAAACAATATTACATTTTTCTACAAATCAGTATGGGGAACAAATATTCTCCAAAGTATGGTAGTCAGGAGAAAGGAACCTTCGTAGCTGCAGAAGACAAAGTCTTTGAGAGTGCTTTTATTTCTTGCTCATATAGGGCTGTTGGATGTCATTTCTCATTTTTAAAGGTAGTTTTGCGAGACAGTTCTACAGCCTATTTTGCATGCTTTTGTGCATGAGCGTGAGCATCTTGCACGTGTCACCTGTATCATGCGCCAATTTGAAAGTTTGCGCAAATGAGTTGTCTTGCACATGGGTCATTTTTTTTACAACCCATGCTGAATTAATTCTAATAGTGTTCTTTGTCTTTTAGAACCCCCCTTTTCATGTACAAGATATTCTTTTGAATTTTTTTTTAATTTATTGAATCAACCTGAAATTAAGAGGGCAGTGAAATAATAAAGAATCTTGAGGAGCAGGGTCATTTTAACTTCTGAAACTGTTCTAAATTACAATATAGAGTAAATATCCCAAGTAGAGATGAGCAAACTTTTTAAAAGTTTAATTCAGGCAATTCGTCAAAATCCAAATTTGTCTGAATTGAAGTTTTAACAAACTCACTCTTAAAATAATAAAAAAATAAGCTTAGCTCAGGACCCATCCTTTGCTGGGCTCCCGGCATCTCGCTCCCCACCATAGGGAGGGGCAATTTATATCAGCGAGTGAGCTGACATCAGCTCACACTGCCGTTATAAAAGCCTCCTCCCTACAGTGGGAGCGAGGTGTCAGAAGCAAGAGTGATCAGCAGAAGCCAGGCACGGGACAAGGGACAGGGACACCTGCGATGGATCAGAGGTAAGTATGGGGGTAAAAAATAATAAGACTTTTTTGTGTATGGTGTGTTTTTTTTTTACATTGCCATAACCTCCCACCCCATTACCTGCTTCTTCAAATCCCAGGGGGGTGCAGAAGAGCCTGTGGCCTATAAAGGCTATGCAGGCTAAAGGCCTTCAGGTCCGAGGACTGGCCACCATAGCTGGTGCCCGAGCTGGTTTTGCTTAGATAGGGGGGACCACACGCCCTGTTTTAATTTTTAATGGTTCAACCCTTAAAAATGTAAAAATTACATAGGTCCCCCTATGGGGGGGGGGGGATGATAAAGTATCACTTTATACCAGGGGTATAAAATACAGGAGTGTGAATTTGAACTCCAGTCAAAAATTACTAAAGTTGGCTTTCTTCTTACCTCGCTGAAAATAATAATAATAGTATTCCCAAAACTCAGCAACAAAAAAAAGATCACCAATTCTATACTTGGTACTCACCAGGGTCATGATGGTTCGCTTACCTTGACCTTGCTCCAGTGGTGCCATCATCGCTGCCTCCCGCAGCCTCGGCATCTCCGCTTGTGTGCACATGCATGCCTTTTTGCCCTCCGGCAGCGCTACAGGCAGTTTAAACTCACCAATGAGCCCCAAAGTTGTTTATGGGCTCTCAGCCCTGGTGTTGTTGCTGGGCCAGTAAGCTCTCAGTTGCCCAAGTTAATCCCCGCTTACCTTCCCCTGTAAAGTTGCCCCAGCCCCTGTCATTAGTGCCCATGATAGCTTGTGCTTTGGGTGTTAGTGTTCTGCTCTGTTACTTGTGGTGTTTGTGCTTGACCCAGATTTAACCTTTGAACTCGCCTCCTCTGAACCCATGTTGTTGACCTCATATTTCCCAACCTTGTATCTGCCTACTCCCTTTGGTACCTCGATACTTATTCAGTATTTGACCTTATACTCACCCACCTGCCAGCCCCCAGTTGATAATGTTTGCGCTCCTAAGACCGGGTCTGGTAAGCACCACTTGCGTCCGGGGGCTTGTTTAAAGGTGAAGACTAGAGATGAGCGAACTTTTGAAAAATTCGATTCGACTGATTCGCCGAATTTTCCTACAAAAATCGTTTCGACCCGAATTTATTCGCGACGAATCGCTATTAAAAATGGCTATTTCTGAGCCTCCTAGAGCCTCAATAGGGTTGTAAACCATTCTGCCTTGCTGTAAAACGCATAGGACACGCGCTGGGTTAGTGAAATAATAATGTGAATAATTATCATATACAATTGCAGAGAGTTGAGGTGGCATCACTATGAGGGGCCCCTATAGTGCCTGAAAAACACACCCTGGAGCTGGCAGCAGCAAGAGCCCAAAAATTAGCTGAATCACAACCTGGAGTTGCAAGCAGCAGCAGCTGCAGGAGCCCAAACATTGCTTTAAAGAGACACTGGAGTTGGCTGCAGGAAGGAACCCAAAAATTGAATGAATCACACCCTGGAGTTGCAAGCAGCAGCAGCAGGAGCCCAAACATAGCTTTAAAGAGACACTGGATTTGGCTGCAGGAGACCAAAAATTGGATGAATCACATCCTGGAAATGCAAGCAGTAGCAGCAGCAGCAGCCCAAACATAGCTTGAAAGAGACACTGGAGTTGGCAGCAGGAGCCCAAAAAATAGATGAATCACACCCTGGAAATGCAAGCAGCAGCAGCAGGAGCACAAACATTGCTTTAAAGAGACAATGGAGTTGGCAGCAGGAGCCAAAAATTGGCTGAATCACACCCTGGAGTTGCAAGCAGCAGCAGCCCAAACATAGCTTGAAAGAGACACTGGAGTTGGCTGCAGGAGCCCAAAAATTGGATGAATCACACCCTGGAGTTGCAAGCAGCAGGAGCACAAACATTGCTTTAAAGAGACTCTGGGGTTGGCAGCAGGAGCCCAAAAATTGGATGAAACACACCCTGGAGTTGCAAGCAGCAGCAGCAGGAGCCCAAACATAGCTTGAAAGAGACACTGGAGTTGGCTTCAGGAGCCTAAAAATTGGATGAATCACACCATGGAGTTGCAAGCAGCAGCAGCAGGAGCACAAACATTGCTTAAAAGAGACACTGGATTTGGCTTCAGGAGACCAAAAATTGGATGAATCACACCTTGGAGTTGCAAGCAGCAGCATCAGGAGCACAAACATAGCTTTAAAGAGACACTGGAGTTGGCTGTAGGAGCCCAAAAATTGGATGAATCACACCCTGGAGTTGCAAGCAGCAGCAGCAGCCCAAACATAGCTTGAAAGAGACACTGGAGTTGGCAGCAGGAGCCCAACAATTGGATGAAACACACCCTGGAGTTGCAAGCAGCAGCAGAAGGACCCCAAACATAGCTTGAAAGAGACACTGGAGTTGGCAGCAGGAGCCCAAAAATTGGATGAATCACACCCTGGAGTTGCAAGCAGAAGGAGCACAAACATTGCTTTAAAGAGACACTGGAGTTGGCTGCAGGAGCCCAAAAATGTAATGAATCACATCCTGGAGTTGCAAGCAGCTGCAGCAGGAGCCCAGACATAGCTTTAAAGAGACACTGGAGTTGGCTGCAGGAGCCCAAAAATTGGATGAATCACACCCTGGAGTTGCAAGCAGCAGCAGCCCAAACATAGCTTGAAAGAGACACTGGAGTTGGCTGCAGGAGCCCAAAAATTGGATGAATCACACCCTGGAGTTGCAAGCAGCAGGAGCACAAACATTGCTTTAAAGAGACTCTGGGGTTGGCAGCAGGAGCCCAAAAATTGGATGAAACACACCCTGGAGTTGCAAGCAGGAGCAGCAGGAGCCCAAACATAGCTTGAAAGAGACACTGGAGTTGGCTTCAGGAGCCTAAAAATTGGATGAATCACACCATGGAGTTGCAAGCAGCAGCAGCAGGAGCACAAACATTGCTTAAAAGAGACACTGGATTTGGCTTCAGGAGACCAAAAATTGGATGAATCACACCTTGGAGTTGCAAGCAGCAGCATCAGGAGCACAAACATTGCTTTAAAGAGACACTGGAGTTGGCTGTAGGAGCCCAAAAATTGGATGAATCACACCCTGGAGTTGCAAGCAGCAGCAGCAGCCCAAACATAGCTTGAAAGAGACACTGGAGTTGGCAGCAGGAGCCCAACAATTGGATGAAACACACCCTGGAGTTGCAAGCAGCAGCAGAAGGACCCCAAACATAGCTTGAAAGAGACACTGGAGTTGGCAGCAGGAGCCCAAAAATTGGATGAATCACACCCTGGAGTTGCAAGCAGAAGGAGCACAAACATTGCTTTAAAGAGACACTGGAGTTGGCTGCAGGAGCCCAAAAATTTAATGAATCACATCCTGGAGTTGCAAGCAGCCGCAGCAGGAGCCCAGACATAGCTTTAAAGAGACACTGGAGTTGGCTGCAGGAGACCAAAAATTGGATGAATCACACCCTGGAGTTGCAAGCAGCAGCAACAGCCCAAAACATAGCTTGAAAGAGACACCGGAGTTGGCAGCAGGAGCCCAAAAATTGGATGAATCACACCCTGGAGTTGCAAGCAGCAGCAGCAGGAGCACAAACATTGCTTTAAAGAGACACTGGAGTTGGCTGCAGGAGCCCAAAAATTGGATGAAACACACCCTGGAGTTGCAAGCAGCAGCAGCAGCAGGAGCCGAAACATAGCTTGAAAGAGACACTGGAGTTGGCAGCAGGAGCCCATAAATTGGCTGAATCACACCCTGGAGTGGCAAGCAGCAGCAGGAGCCCAAACATAGCTTGAAAGACACACAGGAGTTGGCAGCAGGAGCCCAAAAATTGGATGAATCACACCCTGGAGTTGCAAGCAGCAGCAGCAGGAGCACAAACATAGCTTGAAAGAGACATTTGGATTTGGCTTCAGGAGCCCAAAAATTGGATGAATCACACCCTGGAGTTGCAAGCAGCAGCAGCAGCAGCAGCACAAACATTGCTTTAAAGAGACACTGGAGTTGGCTGTAGGAGCCCAAGAAATTGATGAATCACACCCTGGAGTTGCAAGCAGCAGCAGCCCAAACATAGCTTGAAAGAGACACTGGAGTTGGCAGCAGGAGCCCAACAATTGGATGAAACACACCCTGGAGTTGCAAGCAGAAGCAGCAGGAGCACAAACATTGCTTTAAAGAGACACTGGAGTTGGCTGTAGGAGCCCAAAAATTGGATGAATCACACCCTGGAGTTGTAAGCAGCAGCAGCAGCCAAAACATAGCTTGAAAGAGACACTGGAGTTGGCAGCAGGAGCCCAACAATTGGATGAAACACACCCTGGAGTTGCAAGCAGCAGCAGAAGGACCCCAAATATAGCTTGAAAGAGACACTGGAGTTGGCAGCAGGAGCCCAAAAATTGGATGAATCACACCCTGGAGTTGCAAGCAGAAGGAGCACAAACATTGCTTTAAAGAGACACTGGAGTTGGCTGCAGGAGCCCAAAAATTTAATGAATCACACCCTGGAGTTGCAAGCAGCAGCAACAGCCCAAAACATAGCTTGAAAGAGACACCGGAGTTGGCAGCAGGAGCCCAAAAATTGGATGAATCACACCCTGGAGTTGCAAGCAGCAGCAGCAGGAGCACAAACATTGCTTTAAAGAGACACTGGAGTTGGCTGCAGGAGCCCAAAAATTGGATGAAACACACCCTGGAGTTGCAAGCAGCAGCAGCAGCAGGAGCCCAAACATAGCTTGAAAGAGACACTGGAGTTGGCAGCAGGAGCCCAAACATAGCTTGAAGACACACAGGAGTTGGCAGCAGGAGCCCAAAAATTGGATGAATCACACCCTGGAGTTGCAAGCAGCAGCAGCAGGAGCACAAACATAGCTTGAAAGAGACATTTGGATTTGGCTTCAGGAGCCCAAAAATTGGATGAATCACACCCTGGAGTTGCAAGCAGCAGCAGCAGCAGCACAAACATTGCTTTAAAGAGACACTGGAGTTGGCTGTAGGAGCCCAAAAATTTGATGAATCACACCCTGGAGTTGCAAGCAGCAGCAGCCCAAACATAGCTTGAAAGAGACACTGGAGTTGGCAGCAGGAGCCCAAGAATTGGATGAAACACACCCTGGAGTTGCAAGCAGAAGCAGCAGGAGCCCAAACATAGCTTGAAAGAGACACTGGAGTTGGCAGCAGGAGCCCAAAAATTGGATGACTCACACCCTGGAGTTGCAAGCAGCAGCAGCAGGAGCCCAAACATAGATTGAAAGAGACACTGGAGTTGGCTGCAGGAGCCCAAAAATTGTATTTATCACACCCTGGAGTTGCAAGCAGCAGCAGGAGCCCAAACATAGCTTGAAAGAGACACTGGAGTTGGCATCAGGTGCCCAAAAATTGGATGAATCACATCCTGGAGTTGCAAGCAGCAGCAGCAGGAGTCCAAAATTGCCAGAAAGACACACCCTGGAGTTGGCAGCAGCATGAAGAGAACATATACAGATTTTCAGCACATATATCTTATCTGAAGAATATTAATAAAAAGTAAGAGTAACATAAAGCATTTTCTCAATAATTACTTGTGGTCTGATGCGGAGGAATGTCAATGTGTAATTGGAGAGCAGCACCTGTTTTTCACGATCCATATTTCTTTAGTGTTGGTCTGGCCCCATCATCAATCTACTCTAATGCATCAGGCATTGGTGGGTGGAAATCTTGGCTGATCCATGCCCGATTCATTTCCACGCAGGCCAGTCTCTCAAAAAAAAAACGTGGAGTGACAGATTAGTAACATATTAGTAACATATAAGGCCTCATTTCATCAAGCAGAGGTCTCTGCAGAATAGGGGTGAGTGGCAGCAGGAGTATCAGTGAGAGGCCTGATCTCCCGGGATCAGCTAGTGGTCATGTCTTGAACAGCAACCCATCTGCCGTCATCCATTGGTTAACACGATTATCCACTGCATCACAAGTGACATTTGACACCCCCAGTCAACTGTCTGTTGTATGTTATGCTTTGGGTTCAGCTCCACTATTCAGTGAGGACGATCTGATAATCTGAAAAATAAGCAACTACTGGCAAGCCAAGAAGGGGAGGAGACACTTGCCGCTTCTTCCACTAGACGGGCAAGTAGTGATAAGGAGAGTGTCGTGGGAGGAGGTGTTGCAAGCGTTTTGGCTCCTTAAGCAGACACTGTTGAGGAACCTGAGGAGGACATCAGTGAGTTTTGAGGGCACTTTTAAAGGCTTGGAGTGATGGAGAGTGACAGATTTAGCGGCCAGCATGGTGGCAGAAGGGGAAAGTATGGAGGCAAATGTGCTCGGGGTAGACCACAGGCTATCTTCCCAGGAGGTAATGGAAGAGGGTCCCGGAGTTGGCGGCGGCAGCAGCATCAGTGAATTAGTGCGGACTGTTGGTAGGACAAATCAGCTACAAGCCCATGTTGCAGTTTTTCATCAAGCATCCGCAGGAGGTTAACATGGCTATGTGAAAGATGTGTAGGCAGAAGGTGAAGTGTGGCCAGGGTCCCAATGTTGGACCCACAGCCCTGCGTCAACATTTGCAGCGTCACCATAAAGCGGCCTGGGAGAGTTGGCTCCAAAGTGGTGGTCCAGTCTGCTGCATTACCCAGTGGCACACCGCTCTCTGTTCCAGCCAGCCAAGGCTCCACCACCTTCTGTGTGTCATACCCATCCTCTGTCGCTCCAGATGCTCCTCCTCCTCTTAATCCGAGTCAGTCATTCCGCCAGCAATCCATTGGCCAAGCCATGTCCAAGAGACAACAGTATGTGCCCACTCATCCAACGTGCAGAAGCTAAATGTGCTCCTGTATAAGTTGCTGGCGCTGCAGTCCCTCCCTTTTGAGTTGGTGGACCTTTCAGCGAACTGATGGCTTGTGCCGAGCCGAGGTGGAGAGTGCCATGCTGTCATTTCTTTGCAAAGAAGGCAGTACCAGCCCTGTACAATTTTGTTGAACAGAAGGTGGGCCAGTCCTTTAGCCTGTAGGTGTGTACCAAAGTGCACAGCAGTGCCTACGTCTGGAGCTGTAACTATGGTCAGGGACAATAAATATCCTTTTAGGACCACTGGGTGATTGTGGTTCCTGCACAACCATAAAAGCAACTTGGACAGGTCCCTCCGCTGTGGCCTCCACGCTCCTAGGCCTTTGTGCCTGTGACAGTGCACTTGCACTTAGCAATGGTGTCACAGAGAAAAGTGGCAAATTGTCAATTGCATATTATTAATAGTTAACATTTATCTTATTTGAACATATTTATAATAATAACATATAATAACATAGCAACAATAACATATAACATAATAACAGTAACATATATAAAATGTATCAACTTTTTTTTTTGGTTAATTTTGTATTGTTTTTTTTTTTTATATTTTGTATTTTTTTAAATATTTTGTATTTTTTAGAAAAAACGCACCATTACAGACAGTGTGGCATTCCCCTTTCCCATTGGCCGTGTGGGATGCCCCCATTCCATAGACAGTGTAGCATGCCCCCATCCCATTCCCTGTATACCCAGTGTGGCATTCTCCCCCCTCCCATTCCCATATAGGCAGTGTACACCTCATTATCATAAGCAGTGTGGTATTCCCCCCTCCTATTCTCCATATAGGCTGTGTGCCCCCCCATTCCCATTGGCTGTGTGGCATCCCCCTCCCCCCATTAGTATAGGCTGTGTGGCATCCCCCTCTTCCCCCATAGGCTGTGTGGCATCCCCCTCTCCCCCCATAGGCTGTGTGACATCCCCCTCTTCCCCCATAGGCTGTGTGGCATCCCCCTCTCCCCCCCCCAGGCTGTGTGGCATCCCCCTCTCCCCCATAGGCTGTGTGGCATTCCCCCTCCCCCCCATTAGTATAGGCTGTGTGGCATCCCCCTCTCCCCCATAGGCTGTGTGGCATCCCCCTCTCCCCCAATAGGCTGTGTGGCATTCCCCCTCCCCCCCATTAGTATAGGCTGTGTGACATCCCCCTCTCCCCCCATAGGCTGTGTGGCATCCCCTCTCCCCCTATTTGTATAGGCTGTGTGGCATCCCCCTCTCCCCCCATAGGCTGTGTGGCATCCCCCTCTCCCCCCATAGGCTGTGTGGCATCCCCCTCTCCCCCATTAGTATAGGCTGTGTGGCATCCCCCTCTCCCCCCATAGGCTGTGTTGCATCCCCTCTCCCCCTATTTGTATAGGCTGCGTGGCATCCCCCTCTCCCCCCATAGGCTGTGTGGCATCCCCCTCTCCCCCCATTTGTATAGGCTGCGTGGCATCCCCCTCTCCCCCCATAGGCTGTGTGGCATCCCCTCTCCCCGCATTTGTATAGGCTGTGTGGCATCCCCCTTTCCCCCCATAGGCTGTGTGGCATCCCCCTCTCTCCTCCCATTTGTATAGGCTGTGTGGCATCCCCCCCTCTACCCCCATTTGTATAGGCTGTGTGGCATCCCCCCTCCCCCCAATTCCCATAGGCTGTGTGGCATCCCCCTCTCCCCTCATAGGCTGTGTGGCATCCCCTCTCCCTCCATTTGTATAGGCTGTGTGGCATCCCCCTCTCCCCTCATAGGCTGTGTGGCATCCCCCTCTCCCCCCATTTGTATAGGCTGTGTGGCATCGCCCTCTCCCCCAATAGGCTGTGTGGCATCCCCCTCTCCCCCATAGGCTGTGTGGCATCCCCCTCTCCCCCCATAGGCTGTGTGGCATCCCCCTCTCCCCCCATAGGCTGTGTGGCATCCCCCTCTCCCCCGAAAGACTGTGTGGCATCCCCCCCTCCCCCCAATTCCCATAGGCTGTGTGGCACCCCCCTTTCCCCCCAGTCGGCTTAAGTAAAAAAAAAAAAAGTTAAACTCACCTCTCCACTGACATCGCTCCGCTGAGCGGTCGGCACAGGCCACGCCCACGCCCACCCCATTCACGGAGCTGGCCGTAAGAAGCAGTGGCGGGCTCTGTCCCGGCCCCGCCCCTGCAATCGCTGTCTTTTACCCAGGTCAGGGCAGCGGGTGGGCGCGGCCTGCACCAACGCCCACCTGCTGCCCTGACCTGGGTGCTCGCATGTGCCCCAGGCGGAAGAAGCAGCAGATGGAGGAGCGGCAGGGGCGCTGTCTCTGGCCCCGCCGCTGTCATCGCTGCCGGTAAAAGACAGCGATCGCATCGGCGGGGCCGGGACAGAGCCCCCGCCACTCCTCTGGGCTCCCGCAGTGTAACATGCAACGCGGGAACGCCAGGAACAGGTGAGTTTTTTTTTTTTTATTTATTTATTTTTTACATTCGCCCAATAAGGCGCACGGACATTTTTCCCCCACTTTTGGGGAAAAATAAGTGCATCTTATAGGGCGAAAAATACGGTAATATTTTGTTAATTTTTGTACAAATTTATTTTTTAATTTTTTCGTTTTTCTTCTAAGTATTTATTTATTTTTTCTCTTTTTTTTTATTTTTGTTTTTTTCCCAGTGCCCTTCCAGCCTACCATGTGTGCAGGACACGGCGGTTTCACACTGTTCTTCACATGGTTTGCCTTGAGCAACAGAGTCACACATGGGAGGAACTGCTAAAAATGAGAACTCAATACATGAAATCATGGCTTACTCCACGAAAACTGCAAATGGGACCCATGGGGACTGACACTGGGAAGAACATCTTGTCTGCACTGTGACAAGGAAGCCTGAGACATGCGTCCTGCCATGGCACACGTGTTCAATCTAGTTGTCAAGCGTTTTCTGAAGTCTTCCCCCCCATCTGAAAGACCTAACAACGGGAAGGAAACTTTACTTGCACTTCAGGCACTCCTACACCGCCAAGCACACTATTCTTGAGCTTCAGCGTCAGAACGGTATCCCCCAACATAGTCTGATTTGCGATGTTTCCACCCGTTGGAATTCCACCCTCCATATGCAGGAACAGAGAAAAGCCATCACGGATTTCCTGATGATCCAAGCGGATAGGGGGACTCCCCTGTGTAACTTCAATGTCAATCAGTGGCAGCTCATACGTGACACCTGCCGTTTGCTCAGGCCCTTTGAGGAAGCCACTTTATTTGTCGGCAGGATTACGGGATGAACGACGTGATTCCACTGCTTCATGTACTACAGCACATGTTGGAAACCATGGCTGGTCAGGGCACTGGAGACATGGCCTCTACCTACATCTTACGGCCACATGAACCCCGTTGGAGCTGAACTGGAGGAGGAGGAGGAAGAGGAGGAGGAGGGGCACAGTGAAGCACAGTTTAGGCTTGGCGAAATGGCTGGTTTATCTAGTCAGCGGACAGGAGAGGAGAAGCAGCCAGAGGAGCTAGAGGGTTGTGAGGAAGGCGAGACAGAGGATCCGGACACACCGTGGCAGTATGCAGTGGAGATGGAGACAGGTAGTCCCTCCGAGTCACTTGGGCAAATGGCAGGAAGCATGCTCACGTGCTTGCGTAGTGACCCCAGAATTGTTTCCATTTGTTGCCGGAATGACTTCTGGCTGTCCACCTTATTGGACCCTCGCTTCCGGCACAAAACGGGGGCATTTTTTAAACCCACCGACAGGGAGGACAAACTGAACTACTACAAAGACATTCTACGTAGTCAGTTGGCTGATGCCTATTTGCGCCATGGTCCATACTCTCGCAGGTCTGACTCGGGGGGACCTCTGCGCTCACCTTCCACTGCCATGGCTGCTGGGGGGGTCGGCAGGAGCAGCAGCAGCAGCTCCATCAGCAGCAGCCTCAGTCTTCAGTCGCTAATGAGTAGCTTTCTACACCCGCATAGTGAGGCTACTCATGAGCAGCAGGAAGACCTGGAGCAGGACCTCAACCAGCAGGTCATGTCATACCTTGACATGACCATGCCAACACACCTTGAGGATCCGCTGGACTTCTGGGCAGCCAAACTTGGCTTGTGGCCGCAACTAGCAGAGTTTGCCCTGGAAAAGCTGTCCTGCCCGGCAAGTAGCGTGTCATCTGAGCGGGTCAACTAAAAATGTGGAGAGACTCACCTTTGTCAAAATGAATCAGGGATGGATCAGCCAGGATTTCCACCCACCAATGGCTGATGCATGCGACTAGATTCAGCATGGTGCCACTTTTTACACTTTCCAAATGGTGCTAAACATATTTTTGTCTTTAGGCCAATTTTTGGGCTCCTGCTGCCAATTCCAGTGTCTCTTTCAAGCTATGTTTGGTCTGCTGCTGCTGCTGCTGCTTGCAACTCCAGGGTGTGATTCATCCAATTTTTGGGCTCCTGCTGCCAAGTCCAGTGTCTCTTTCAAGCTATGTTTGGGCTCCTGCTGCTGCTGCTGCCAACTCCAGGATGTCTTTCAGCCAATATTTGGGCTCCTGCTGCTGCCAGCTTGTTGGGGCGTGGGAGTCGTTGCCGGTAAAAACAGTCCTCACTCAAGTCTTGGCAAAAATAGGCTTAGGTTTATTTTGAGCAAAAACAGAAAACAAATGAACAAAAAACAAAATTCATGAAAATAGGGGGTTAAGTTATAGCTACCGTAGGACCAAGTAGCACCCCAGCTCTCAGCTCATCCTGGCTGAACTGAACTGAAAATCCCTCCACCTATATACAGGTGCACTTATCTACCAATTACCAGTTTCCAACAGCCCTTTATTCTTAAAGGAATATACATCTGGTTTTTAAACAGAAATATTACATATAAATCATACATTAAACCACATGAAACAAAGAAACAAAGCATGTCTCCTTTAAAATTAAAAAGGAGCTTATAATCTATATACATATTAACAAATTATACACAGGAACATAAACACACTAGGTTTGGCTGCAGCTTTGCCTCACCTGGCAGTAATTAGCAGCATCCTATATAAACCCAGCACACCCTCTGCTCTGGTTTGGTCTCTGCAGGTAAGTAGCTGGTCATGCTGTGTGTGTGTTGGTGGGGAATAGTGAACTAGTTTATCTGTGAAAGGATAGTGGACAGAGATGAAGGATTTGCTGGCCAGCAGATAGAAAAGAGAGAGAAAGACACATACACACACAGACAGACAGACCTGCTCACTATCAACCCCTCAACATACCCCCCAACTCAAGTGGAAGCTTGTCCTTCCACAGAACACATCTCCTGGACCTGGGTACCGAATCGGGACAGGTGATCTGCATTCTTATGCTGACTTCCCGGTTTGTATTGGACCAAGAATCTGTATGGTTGTAGGCTTAAGTACCATCTTGTCAGGCGGGCATTGTTACCTTTCATTGTGTTCAACCAAAATAAAGGATGATGGTCAGAGATCAACACAAATTCTTTCCCCAATAGATAATAACGTAAAGACTCTACGGCCCACTTGATAGCTAAACATTCTTTTTCTATAGTAGAATATTTCTCCTCTCTGGGAAACAGTTTTCTACTAATGTACAGAATTGGGTGTTCCTCTCCATTCTGAAACTGACATAGAACAGCTCCGATACCTCTTTCTGACGCATCCACCTGGACTAGAAATGGCAGAGAAAAGTTTGAATTTCTTAATACCGGAGCAGAACAAAGCTTCTCTTTTAGTTTATTAAATGAATTTTCACATTCAGGAGTCCATTCCACAAGGTTTCTCTTGGTTTTCTTGGTAAGATCACTTAGTGGAGCTGCCAAATTTGAAAAATTTGGAATAAATCGGCGGTAATAGCCAGCCAGTCCTAAAAATGATCTTACCTCTTTTTTTGTTTTTGGGACTGGGGTATCCATCACTGCTGCGACCTTGGACAATTCTGGTTTAATTTTCCCACCACCTATAACATAGCCAAGATAAGATGTTTCTCTTTGAGCTATTGTACATTTTGTGGGATTGATTGTCAGCCCGGCTTTTGCTATGGCAGAGATTACATTGCCTAAATGCAACAGATGAGACTTCCAATCAGAACTAAAGACAATGACATCGTCCAGATACGCCGCACAGTATGAGCTATGTGGTTTTATAATTGTATCTATTAACCTCTGAAATGTAGCAGGGGCATTGTGTAAACCAAAAGGCATACGTGTGAACTGAAACAAACCTTGTAGGGTGGCAAAAGCTGTTTTTTCACGGGAATCTTCTGCAAGTGGTATTTGCCAATAGCCTTTAGTCAGATCAAATGTGGAAATGTATTGGGCATCACCCAGCCTAGTGATCAAGTCTTCTATATGGGGCATAGGGTACGTATCAAATTTAGAGATCTGATTGAGTTTTCTAAAATCAGTACAAAGTCTCATTTCTCCATTTTTCTTGGGTATAATCACAATGGGAGAACACCAGGGGCTAGAAGATGGCTCAATGACTCCTAATTTTAGCATGTTTTGGATCTCTATGTCTATCACTGGTTTGAGTTTTTCTGGTACTCTGTAGGGTTTTTGGCGTATTGGTTTTACATCACCAGTGTCAATGACATGCTGGACTAAGTTAGTATGCCCTGGTGTAGTAACAAATGTGTGTTTATATTTCTGAATTAATAGATCTACATCTCTATTTTGTTTTTCAGAAAGTTCTCCACCTCTTTTAATCTTAGAGATTTGTGAAGAACTAGGAGACAATACAGAGTAGGCCTGCTCGAGTATATTTGGGTGACATTATGACAGGATAGTACAGGCCACATTTGGTCCATCAACCCATTTTTTAAGCAGATTGGCATGGAAAATTTTCTTCTTTTGAATTCTGCCTGGCATAGAAATCTCATAGTCTACAGGACCAGTTTGGCGTAAGACTTCAAATGGTCCCTGCCATTTTGCTAGCAATTTGTTATCAGAGGTTGGCAGTAACAGCAAAACCTTATCACCTGGCAAAAAAGATTTTTGCTTGGCAGATTTGTCATACCAGCGTTTCATGCGTGACTGTGCCTCTGAAACGTTGATTTTCACAAAATCAGCTAATTCCGCCAGTCTGTCCCGCATAGAAACTACATAATCCACCAGGTTTTTTTGGTTTGGGCTAGGTTCTTCCCAGTGTTCCTTTATTACATCCAGTTGTCCTCTTGGTCTTCTCCCATAGAGTAACTCAAATGGAGAGAAGTCAGTGGCTGCTTGTGGAACCTCCCTGTATGCAAATAACACATATGGAAGCAGTTCATCCCATTGCTTTGGATACTGTACCACAAATTTACACAGCATCTTTTTAAGAGTTTGGTTAAAACGTTCCACCAAGCCATCAGTTTGGGGGTGATAAGGGGTGGTCCTCACAGCCTCAATACCAAGGAGCTGATGGATTTGCTTCATTAAACTGGACTGAAAGTTTGAACCTTGGTCTGTGAGAATTGTATGAGGAATACCCATCTGACTAAAGAACTTAATCAGTTCTTCTGCAATTCTTTTTGTGGTGATAGTTCTTAAAGGGATAGCCTCTGGATACCGGGTCATATAATCACTTAGTACAAGAACATATTGGTTACCTTTTTTACTTTTTTCAAGAGGACCAATGATATCCAAAGCTATCCTTTCAAAAGGGGTATCAACCACGGGGATGGGAAGCAATTTACATTTTTTGTCACCTGGGGCAATATATTGGCATTCTGGACATGATTCACAAAAAATTGCCACATCTGCATGTATTTTAGGCCAAAAGAACCGGTTCAGTATTCTTGACAGAGTTTTATTTCTACCCAAATGTCCAGAGAGTGGAATACTGTGAGCAATATTCATAATTGACTCTCTGTACTCAGAGGGTACCACAATTTGCCACACTTGCTCTGCTGTTTGTGGGTGCTGGCAAACCCTATACAGGATCTTATTTTTTAATGTGTAATAGGGATACTGTTTGGGTTCTTCTGTGTCCTCTTTCACCTGAGAGAACGGTAAGGCAAGGGTGTTATCTTGTCTTTGTTTAACAGACATATCCTCCCAATTTAAAGGTTGATTAGGTCCTTTTTCCAAGAGACAATGTTCAGACCGCCATTTTTCACGGGCAAGTCGCTTTCCTCTCTTAGAAAGATGACTTTTACCATTACCATCGAATACATCACCATCAAATGGAAACACGTCACCTAGAGGTTGTACAGTAGACAGTGTTTTAACTTGTGACCTAGTTGTTATTGCCGAAATCAAACTGCTATTTTTGATCATAGTACCGAATCCAGGTATGTCCTGACCCAAGACTACAGAATATGGCAGCGTAGGTACTACCCCCATTTCTACTGACACTTGCATATCATCTATTTGCACAGGTATAATAGCCTTAGGGTACACCTTTTTATCACCATGCACACATGTCAATAGCAAATGACCTGTTATATTAGCAGAGTCCACCAAGTCTGATCTAATCAGAGACTGCTGACTCCCAGTATCAATTAAAGCAGTCACCATTTGGGAGTTCACAGTAACAGGCTGCAAATATTCTTTCACAAGTCCCGCACAATTTGCAGATCCTTTTACTTTTCTACTGGTTACCATGACACAGTCCTTAGCATAATGTCCAGTTTTACCACAGGAAAAACAAGTAATCTCCTTATGCTGGCCTTTATACTTAACAGCCTCAGCCCTTTGCTTATCAGTAACAGTAGTAAAAGGAATAGGTCTTACCACACTTGGTTTCTGGATCAGTCCTTTCCTTGCAAGCCAAAAGTTTTCAGCGAGTGTCACTGCTTGCTCACCATCATCAGGCTGATGTTCCTTGACCCAGATTTGCATAGGTGCAGGTAGAACATCCAAGAATTGCTCCATAATGATAGTCTCCATCACCTGTTGAACCGTCTTGCCCTCCGGAGCCATCCACTTGGTGCACAATTCCGTCAGCTGGGTGTAGGCCTCTCTTGGCCCTTCCCTGTCCTGGTATCTGTAGGTCCGGAATTTTTGGCGAAATGTCTCTCCATGTATATTGTAGCGTCTCAGAATTGCAGCTTTAACTTTTTGGTAGTTTCCTGCATCCTCAGTGCGCATTTGGCTATAGGCCTGCAAAGCTTTGCTGGTGAGGAATGGTGCAAGATGAAGAACCCACTGATCCTCAGGCCACTTATTTGCTTGAGCCACTCTTTCAAACACTTTAAGAAATGACTCTATATCATCAGTCTCTGATAGCTTAGTAAGCTTTAAATTTGTAGTAGGAGGTATATTGCGCTGCATGGCTTGCAGCACCTGTAAGAACTGTTCATCTCTCCTTACCCTTTCCTTTTCTTGTTGCTGCAGCTCAATTTTACGCTGCTCCTCCTCTTTTTCTCTCCTCCATTGCTCACGCTCATAAGCATACTTTTCCTCCTCTTTTCTACGCTGGTCACTTAGCTCTTGGCGGTGAACCAACCACACAAGGAGTTCCTCTATATTTTTTGGAGTAGTTACACTCACCGGTGGATCCGTACCGCTCCCAGCTGCAGCGCCCTCCTCTGGAATCTTAGCTTTAGATTCTTCAATCTGGGTGCCTTCCATTTTGGATTTAGGGACCACTGGTTGGCGTCTTTCTGCAGGTCTGGGTGGTTGTATAGATCCCTTGGAGATTGCCTTGGAGAAGAAGTTGTTATAAATCTCCTGGCATGACCTCTTCCGGCCATGGACTGAGTTTGACAGCTGCGCTTATGAGTCCAGTGCAGACAGCAAGCGCCCCACTTCTGACACCATATGTTGGGGCGTGGGAGTTGTTGCCGGTAAAAACAGTCCTCACTCAAGTCTTGGCAAAAATAGGCTTAGGTTTATTTTGAGCAAAAACAGAAAACAAATGAACAAAAAACAAAATTCATGAAAATAGGGGGTTAAGTTATAGCTACCGTAGGACCAAGTAGCACCCCAGCTCTCAGCTCATCCTGACTGAACTGAACTGAAAATCCCTCCACCTATATACAGGTGCACTTATCTACCAATTACCAGTTTCCAACAGCCCTTTATTCTTAAAGGAATATACATCTGGTTTTTAAACAGAAATATTACATATAAATCATACATTAAACCACATGAAACAAAGCAACAAAGCATGTCTCCTTTAAAATTAAAAAGGAGCTTATAATCTATATACATATTAACAAATTATACACAGGAACATAAACACACTAGGTTTGGCTGCAGCTTTGCCTCACCTGGCAGTAATTAGCAGCATCCTATATAAACCCAGCACACCCTCTGCTCTGGTTTGGTCTCTGCAGGTAAGTAGCTGGTCATGCTGTGTGTGTGTTGGTGGGGAATAGTGAACTAGTTTATCTGTGAAAGGATAGTGGACAGAGATGAAGGATTTGCTGGCCAGCAGATAGAAAAGAGAGAGAAAGACACATACACACACAGACAGACAGACCTGCTCACTATTAACCCCTCAACACAGCTCCAGGGTGTGTTTTTCAGGCAAAAAAGTGCCCCTCATAGTAATGCCACCTCAACTGTCTGCAATTGTGTCGCTCTGCGTTTCTAATAGCGATGCCTCTGATCTGCCTGTCCTAATTATTTACAGTATTATTTCACTAACCCAGCACGCATCCTATGCGTGTTACAGCAAGGCAGAATGGTTTACAACCCTATTGAGGCTCTAGGAACCTCAGAAATAGCTGTTTTTAATAGTGATTCGTCGCGAATAAATTTGGGTCGAATCGATTTTTGTCGGAGAATTCGGCGAATCAGTCGGATCGAATTTTTCAAAAGTTCGCTCATCTCTAGATACTTTGTTATTGATAATGCTCAGGATGGGTAAATGTATCTGTTTATTACTATTTACTATTACTATTCTGACTTACTATGGCTTCGATCTGGCAGAGATTGCATTGCTTTTTTTTACCTCATCCTAGACATGCAGGGTATGCTATGCCATCTGACTGGAGGGATTTGACCTTCTCAGACTCCTGCCATGCTTAATCCTCTTCCACTTATCCTCAATGGTCACTTCTCTGCAATACTGTTCCTCCTGCCAGGAAGCATATTACTATGGTAAACATTATCTCTCCAGGTCTGGAAATGCTATGGTTTACATTTATGATGCTTTGTGTTTGCTCGTTCCGGATAACCTCTTACCACCTCCAGAGCATCCATGGGAAAAATCCAGGGGAAAAATAAGGGAAATACTTTGCACTGTTTGGGTTAGGTTATGTAAGGTTAGTGTAGTTTAGAGTTTCCTTCACTGTCAGCTCAGTTAACCTCCAGCCAACACCTGTCTCCAACTGTCAGTGTACCTTTAACACTTGTCACCTCATCCTGCCTGATCATTGGCATCAGTTGCCTATGTGAACCTTATCTGCATCTCCTCTTGACCAGTCATTGGCATCCTTCTGCCAAATGTGTCTGGCAAGCGGTACATTGTATATGTGTTTTTATTTATCTTGTATTGTCCTAATGTTCATTTGGATTGCCACTGACAGACATACACTAACAATCACACATTGACAGAGACAGACATACTGTACACTAACAAGCATACATTGACATGAATAGATATCCAGACTTACCCTGAAAGATGAAAGTTGTGGAGCGATGCATGCCATTTTTATTTGAATGGTATGGGAGGCTGACCAAAAATAGCATTTCTAACATAAAGTTAAGGTCCCAACTTTCTTTATGAGGTGGTCTTCTGTGGTCTCTTTCCTAAAATAAGGGGAGGCCTGGCTGAATTCTCTCTTTACAAACTTAAAATGTAATTGGAAGCAGACCAGGAAAGAGTGAGGTAACATTCCAAATTTGGATTCCATTTTCTTTCTGTGATGGTCTTCTGTTGTCCCTTGTCTGTAATGTGGGGAGGCCTGGCTTATTTTGGTGAGGTCTAGTTTTCTAGGGTCTAAAAGCCTATAATCTTACATTTTTATGGAAATATCCCTGTGCCATATTGGGGAGAGACCGGGCTAATTTTGGAACTCTCTGAGGTAAGCACCCCCTCTACAATATTTAATTTTTCTTTAAATTGAATAGAAAGCAGACCAAGAAACAGTGAGGTACCATCGCAAAGTTGGACCCCGTCTTTCTCTATGGAGTGGGCTTCTGTGGTCCGCTTCCCATATTGGGGCATGGCCTGGCTAATGTTTGGACTCCCCTCCCCCACAATATAATAATTAGATGGAATGGAAAGCAGACCAGGAAAGAATGGGTCATGTAGACCCCGACTTTTTTGGGGGGGGATGGTCACTGGTTTGAGCGATTGGAATGCATCTTGTTCTGCCTATCTCTGCCAATCTATATTAGTATGTGTGAAGACGTTGTGTATGTGTGTGTATGAGACGTTGTGATTTTTACATCTAATGTATTCTATTCAGTTATCTATGATCTGGAGCATGATGATTATATAGACTACTGATTTAGATATTTGATCTTTTATAACACATCCTGTATCGAATCATGCTTCCTTAATACGTTTATCAGCAACTGTGTTAACCTTGTATGTGCCAGACCTGAGGATCACTGTAAATGCACCTAGCTATTAACCCTGACAAGGGATGGTAACCTTTTACCATTCAGTTCATAGATTACTATATATAGTACTATTGTTAAGACTATTCATTTCGCTCATTTATTCCTCATGATATGGTGCACACAGCTCCACGTGGACAACATACTTGGAAGTACACCTCTCATCTATGTCACATTGAAACAAATATGAAATTTATGTATGTATATAATTGATATTTGCATCTTTTTCATTAAAATTTCTTCCAAATCAAGCTATTGGTTTGCTCCTACCTTCTTATTTATATTGTCCATTGTTGTACCTTGTTTGTACTGGCGGGTGTCCTGGCTTTTTGGACTCTCTGTGGTTTACAAGTCTAGTTTGCCCCCCCATATGACATTTGATCCCCGTCATCCTTTATGGGGTGGTATTTTGTGGTCTCTTGCCCTTACTGGGGGAGGCCTGGCTAATTGTTGAACTCTCTGTGGTCTAACAGTCCCATCCCTACATTATATTACATTTTATTTTCATGGAATGGGAAGCAGACCAGAAAACATTTCCAGTTCCATCCCAAAGTTGGACCCGGTCTTTTTTATGAGGTGGTCCTCTGTGGTCCCTTGCCCATACGGGGGGGGGGGGTGTGGCTAATTTTTGGACTATTTGTGGTCTAGCAGTCACTATATTTATTTAAATGGAATTGGAAGCAGACCAAGAAACAATGGAGTACTATCCCACAGTACCATGACCGACTTGGGGGGAGGTAATCTTTGGATGCTCTGATAATTATACAATTTTATTTAAATAGAAAGGGACCAGGAAACAGCAAGGCATTATCCCAAAGTTGTATCCTGTCTTTCTTTATGGCACGGTCTTCTTCTGTGGTCCCTTGCCCATACACACCATATTACATTCTGATTTTTGGTATGGGAAGCAGATCAGAATACAGTTAGGTACCATCCCAAAGGGTATTATAGGGGGGTCTTATGTGTTCCTTTGGAATGGCAAGAAGCCCTAACTGTGGAGGCTTGGCTAAATGTTGGATTCCCTGAGGTCTAACCGTCCCCCGATGGCTCAGTTGTCTTGCAATTATTTGTCACAGTACAGGACAGATCAGTGAAAATCTGAAAATCTATGGTCAGAGCTTGAGTACCTGAGTTGATGAGTATTGGTGGTTAATATGATTGTGTAAAATTGTGTATGATTTTATTGATATAACAGTTGTTTTTTGCAGAAAACGTATATGTATTGGCTGTAATAAAAAAAGCTTATTTTTATGGTATTGTAGAGTGGGACCCCAGAGTCAATTCTCCTGATGGACTATTGGACTGCCTTTCTATCTTTTCCATACTCTTTTTATCCAAGGAGAACACACTCAATCAAGACTAATATACTAGTATTCTTGGTCGCCATCCACTGTTTGCAAGCATAATGAGGTGGGCATACTCCACCTTTGCAGACTACATTACAGTGAATAATGCTCTCGTCCAATCAGAGTCGCACGCTGAACGGAAGGAGGTTGGCAAGGCGGATCGGAGTGTTGTGAATAGGGAGCGAGAGCGGCCGCATCCCGACATCCTAGGGCTGTGTGCGCGCTCTGACCCCAGCAATTCAGATAGGCTGGGGTGCGAGCACAGGGCAGCAGGTGGTGCTCTTGCTCTCGCTCCCCAGTCAAACTAATCAGAGCTGCTCGCCAAATTATGTCACTTCATCGGGCTGCGCAGGCGCCGTTGGACAGGGAAGAGGTGAGTCTGCAGTGGGGTATTCCAAATCGAGATGCCCCGGGGGTGCTATTTAAACCTTTTTTTAAGCTGTTTCAGCTAGTGCCTCCCCTAGTGACTGCTTGTAAATTAAATTGAAATCTATTATTAGAATCCATTGTAGGCAACATTTTCCTCGCATATCTAGCTTATGTTTATGTCTACTGTTTGTTTCTGCCCTAAAACCTTTGTCCATTAATATTGTTTTGGTTCATAAGGCCTCTTCCAGCTGAACCAATAGGGGATGGATCTAAGCCACAATGCAGAAGAAAGCTTTTAAACTGTGAGCTGATTTTGCCCTCCAGCCCAAGATGGCAGCTGTGGTCCAGTTCCCGTTCTAGTCGAGTCCCGTAGCATGCCCACTCTACTCATTGCAATGGAGCGGATCATGCAGGCTCAATCGGGACGACCGACGGGGTGCTTCTTCATTGCTCTTGTAAGTTAACATCAGCGGGTCCGGGTGGTGGAGCTGTGCTGGACAAAAGTTTGCTGCGTTTATACCAACACAGAGCTTATGAGAGATAAGGATATTAGGGCTTATTAAAGATAAAGATATTTTATTCTAGAGTTGTCCTTTATCACAGAGATGTTTTTACTAAAAATATGCTTAGAAAGACCCTTTGAACAGAAAGGGTTAAGCAGTTATCTTGGACAACCCCAGTGGGCCAAAAGAAGGCATTAAAAGCTGACCTCTCAGTCTGGAAATATTGAAAATACATCTAGCCTTCTGCAAAAAAAAAAAAAATCAATGGCAAGCAGTAATAGCTGTTTGTCTTGGAAAAATAAAGTAAATATAGGGCCATATATATTTAGCTCCCCAACTGGCTGTTTTCATGTTAAATGGACACTAAAGCTATGTAATATATTGCTTTGGTCTGCTTCAATGAGCAATATCGGCAACAAATAAAAAAACAATAATAAAACCAGAGAGTGACATATTACGTTACAGCTTGTACCTTACAAACGCTAAAAAAATAAATTTTTTAGTGATTCTCTGAACTGAATCATAGCATATGTACAAGTGCATTTTGTATTAACCTTTTCAAAATACATATAGGGAGTCTTACAAGAAAGGATATGCAAAGGCGTATAACCTTACTAGTCACTAAATACTGTAGTTATTCTGTACAAGATCATTTGAATGTAATCCTTATATTGCCTATACATTAGGCAGCCTGAATATGATGGGGGGATCTCTTTGGAAATGCAGATATATCAAATATCAATAGTAGTAAAGAGCCAGATTAGGCCCCATTTTTAATTTGAGAGCTGTTTAGCCAAATGTTTCTGGCTTTTGGAGCTTTTTATAAGCCTGAAACTGAAAACAAATTTGTCCACTATTTCACCTTCTTCATTTATTTTTTTAGACTTGTGCGAACCGCCCCCCCCCCCCTCCCCCGACTACCAGCCTGGCACACCTGGTTCTCTTGGCAAATGGACTGGGCTCAGAGACTGAATGGCTGTCCACAAACCCCTATGTTCTTTCATCAGAGCACCAGTCCGGGGTGACCAGAGCTGCTTGGGACCCCTAGTCCTTGGGACCCCTTCCCAGTTTACAAACATTCAAAGAGTTTAAAAAATACAACCATGGTCACAAAATAATTTCATACATCTATTTTTACAATACTCACCTCCCACATGTTACTCCCTCTATCTTGCACCAGCTGACATCCATCTACCAAGTTTGAAAGCGGGTCATGTCTCCCCTCCAGTCCCACTAGGGGAGCCACTGCCAGCATTTAAAGTGGGCAGACAATTCCGTCTTTACACCCTGGCATACCAGGATCTGGGCCAAAGCTAAATTCAAGTTGAATCTGGTTTCGGTCCAGTTTTCCCCATCCTGAATACTGCCAATATCCAGGTCAAAATATCCAGCATGCTACCTGCAGATGCTGGGAGGTGGCATTATACCATGTGAACTGGTTAAGATTCACAAACAGTTAAAAAAATACAGTTTTAAAATACCAAGAACTTACTATTGCCGCATCTTCCTTCATCTGTATCCCACCAATCGGTGTCCTCTTTGCAGACCCACTGGTTCAAGGGTTCCCTCCTGGTCCAGGAAGCACTGGTCTACTGCTGGTGGGGAGCTGCTAACCACACCAGCAACTGTGTACCCCCTCCTCCTTCCTTGGCAACCTTCTGAGCTAATTACAAGCCACTGTGCGCTGAGACTTATATTCTACAGAGGAGGAACCTCTGTGGAACCCCCCAGTGTGACTAATGATGTCAATGGTGGGGAGAGACATGGAGGGGAATTCCTGAGGTTATGGCAATATTACTTTCCCCTAACCATGAAATGGGGGGAGGCATTTGGATGTGGCTGGGTACATTGAGCTAGGGGTACTTAACAGTAGGTTAAGCAGCAGGACCCACTGCCAAGCAGTTGTTCTTACCTGTTTCCTGCAAACACCTCTCACCTGTTCCCAGTCCAAGTCTCTCTCACATGGGAGGCCATCCCTTTATTAATTGTGCCCAGCTTATGCTATTCTTGCATGTTTCCAGTCTTTTCTCCTTTTCCCAGTTTTTGCTTCTATTCTCAGCCCTGTTACTAGTTGCCATCCCAGTTCCTGGTCTTCATCCATGTTCCCAGACTCTCTCCATGCAACCCTGTGACTTTGTAGCACTGTTACCTAGCTACCAATATGACCACTATATTTATGTCTTAGCTGATGACCACCTCATTGTATGATGACCACCTCATTCATCTCAATTCGTCTCAATTCCCAAACCATGTGTATGTGCCAGACACCATCTTCCTCTGCGTGTCTGGCACATACACATCTGCAGGCCTAATCCTGTCTAGTGGAATACTAAGCACTGCTCTGGATAAAGCAGAATCGATCCAGTAAACTAACATTCCTTAGAAAAATATTAAAAATGGTTCTTGTTGCTTTTTACTTACCTAGGTTGCCTTTTTTTACCAACTCTGAGCTGCTAATGTTCAATTTGGCAAACTTTTGACATGCTCTATCTGGCATGTCCCAACTGCTAGGTCCAAAACCACTCATTAAATGTAATTACTGGAATTCTCCTCTAAAAAATTGAATTATGCGCATCATCATTGTACATGCCTTTCCAGCAAGCATTTTAAAAGATATTTAGACTGTATTTGTATTTTTGACAGTTGCTAAAGCGAGAGTAACAATAGCATGGTTTATATGTGTAAGATATGACACCCATTCATTATTTATATTTGAACCTGTACACATTGAATATAATGTAATGTTTTATGTAAGGGTTTGAACCAAAATTCAAGCATACCCTGTGGTTCTTTGTAATGTCCTCTGGATATCCCCTTCAGAGAATAAACATTAACTGCTGTACAGGTCAGTAATGGTCGGTCTTAAATTTGCCAGGTAGAACAAGTCAACAGCCTGTAGGCTATTCCACGGTAAGAGCCCCAAGAGAAGGCTTGAGGTCGGTGGAGTCAAGTCTCAGCAGGCCTGGGTTGACATGTGAAGCAATGTATTACAATGACATATTCTAGTAATGCATTTCTTTTACAAAGTCTGTAAACAAGCTCACCCCAGTTTTCATTACATTTCTATTTACTAAAAGAAAGCAGTAAGTGCCAATTTGAGTTATGAGTTCAAAGCTACACTGGTTAAGTATGAAGAACATATATAGTGTTACAAGAACATTTTCTTACATTTGTAAATGTGAATAGCTGAAATAGGATTGAAATCACATATTGTTGCCATTCAACACATCAATGGTTTTCCAATGATTTGGAGAGCCTCTGAAATCTTTGGAGAGGCTGAGTTTTGTGAAACTTACTCACGCATTACAAATGTATTCCAAAAAACTTTTCTTCTATTTTTATAAATCTCATGTGCATAATTTAGGAATGGAACAGTAGTGAAGTTGATTTTTTTTTCTTCACAAATCTAGAAATACCAGCAGCCACATTAAAAACGAAGCTCTCAAAAGTAGTTTGAATTGCCCATGGCAAAAAATCTCTCCTGTAGAACTTCCATGTCACAGGCACACAGGTTTTTTTTTTAGGATTTTTCCTAAACCCTTTCCACTTTAATGTGTGTTGAGACAGAATTCAGCCTCTGAAGCATAACACCAACATAGATAGTGTTTTCATATGGTTGATGTACTGTGGATTTACTATTCAACTTAAAAAAGTATTAATTATACATGAATGGTAGAAGGGCTTTAGATTCAATTGGTGAAAGACCAGAATAAAAAAACAAACCATTTGCATCAGAACAGATGCCCATTTCAAGTACTAGCATTTGAGCACTGAAAGTTTTGCTCTATATCAAGCTGCACACCTTGCTCTGGGGTTCCCACCTTTTTAACTAGCATCCCTTGAATTGTTGCCCCCAGACACGTATATAGTATGTAGATTAACTTACATAAGTCCAGTGACCAGCCAAGCACACCCCCTCCTACTCCCAACCGACGCGTTGCGTGACGTCCCACGTCACTTCTCCAGGGCCGAACTATATACGTGTCTGCTTTTATCTCCCCATGGCTGTCCTTATGATAGATGTATATAGGTTGATGTAACATATGGCACATAGCACTTTATGTATATAAAATATATAGTTTTGTTAGCACGTGTTTGTATATTAATAATAATTGATTTCATGATTTAGTCACTTGTAAATAGGCAGCATTGGGAGCTAGAGCAGCAGCAGATTGATAGATACTATTGATTTATTAGTATAGCCATAAAGTTATTTCCATCTGGACACTTAATATAGTGTCATCCCCCCCCCTTCGTCCAATTTGTTCCCCCCCCCCCCTTTGGGGAATTGTGTGTATATATATATATATGTATTTTAATTAACCTTTTAATATGTATGTACATAGTAAAAAAATGCTTTGAATAAAGAAGTAATAATTTGCATTTACATCCTGAGTGGTGCCATTCACTATAGGGGGTGGATTCGGGGAGTGTGGGACTCTGTTTGGGTTTGGTATGTAGTAGTGCAGTAGTGCACATATGTGCCTCCATCCCTTGAATGTGCACACTCCTTATAGAGAATAGCGGGTGCGGTCCCCTTTTTGTTTCTTTGCTTACATGATTAAAAAGTTAGCTTCCAAAGATAAAAATATATATATATATTTACCAAACATTATTTACGTATTACTGAAGTGTTTTTGCCTTCAATTTTCCTTTCTTAGTGTTAATTAATATTTAAAATGGAAATGAATTTCAATTCAAACACAAATTCAATCCAAATGAAAGATTTCGTCCAACATCCCTTAAAGTGTTTCTGTAAGCTTTGGTAGTATACAAAGCTTAAGCAGGAGAATTGTGTTTTAAGTACTCATAACAACAAAGATGTACATGGTTCCATCAGACTAACCTGAAGCTTTTGCCTCTGCTAATTATTACGGACAAGCCTCTTTATTGAACCAAATCTTGTTATTGGCATCAGGATGCATGAGCTGTGGTTCTTGTTTAAAATGCACTCATTAGCTGTACAAATCAACCACGTTGACAGAAAGCTTCGGAATTAAGCATCCTGCATAACTCATTGGACAAGGAGCAATTTATAATGCCATTAGAAACACTTGCGAAGGTTACAGACATCAAAAATTGTTCAGCCGTAATTATTCTTAATGGATACAAGGAATAAACTGACGTGGGACAGCGTTTTCATTAGCTTTCAATCAAGGCTGATAGCTGTAGATAAACAAATGTATTTTTTTTCTTTTTTTTTTAAGAGGTGGAGAAAAATAAAATATGAAAAGTGTGAAGTACCAGTGGGATGGAACAATCTCAGGACAGAACTAATCTTTAACTGTCTTGATGAGTTATACTTAAAAGTGGGGTGTGCCAAAGGTCTGTAGCTTTAGGTAAGGGGTTTTCCCACAATTCTAAATTAGAACTAAATGTTTTACCTCTAAAGAGCTAGCGAATGCAGGCTGGAACTCATTGACTACACCCTTTTGCAGAGGGAGCTGCAAAGGATAGTTGAAGAGGCACCGCAGGACAGGTATGATTTGATTTTACAATCTACTGTTAACATACGGTATGCTGTTTAATTATTCAAAACAGTTTCTTTCTTTAAAATGTTGTATTGCCAACTGGACAAAATATGTGCAAGTTCTGATACACCTTTAAAGAAATGTTATTGTATGCAAATTAAATAATGAATAAGTAACACTTAATTGAATAATGAGCAATAATCCTCAATTGAATAACAAGTAATGGGTGATTTGAAGTATACATTTGAATGAAATGCAATCTAAATACTGCAATAAAATGAGTACTGACACAATTCAGCAGTTCAATACTCTATCATGAATTCTTATATTTTATTAATACTCACTCTTCCACAGAAAAAGATCATCACAGGCTGGCATTATCCTTTATCCATCATCCACCTACAAATCATCATCATACCACGAGACGCAGTTAGAGAACTACACGTGAAAATTTTGAAAGATGGTGTCCCATCTGACAACAAAGAGGTGTCTGTCTGCACCACTGTTAAACTCGACATTCAAACTTTGATTTGCGTGTGGGTGTGGCCACTAGACAAGACACCCCAGGTAAAGCATAGCTGAAGGGCATAGAGGCTGGAGTCCTGGCATGGCCAGAGCCCCGGTGATCCAGCCTGTGAGTCATGCAAGTTCCAATCCCTATGCCTGCTGTAGCCTCAGGAGGGAAACCGCATGTCTTTTTTTTTAGGAGCTCCAGTGGCTGGAGCACTGCGATTTTGATGAATGCACTGACAATTTGCATAAAGGTGGCCTTTGAGACTACCCCTTAATGAACAAAACATGTCAGCGTCACAGCATCAGGCCACACCCACAATGCTTAAGAAAAATATTCCTTATGTAAAAACATCAAACCTCAATATCCTGCCCATTTCTTCTCCAATTTAAAAATGGAAAATAATAAAGGTCAGTGCCAAGTATCTTTAAATTGTAGTCAAAAGAAAGATATGAACAGGAAAGCCTAGAGTCTCCTAACCCCTTTAACATTTATGGACTAATCCTTGCTTTGGGTTTTTTAATTTACAAAGAAACATGTAACAAAATAGGTTGTCGGCATGAGAAAAGTCTACATGGTCAATCCAGTCTGCCCTTATGTGTATATTTTCTCTTTATCCTAGGATATATCTAAATGACAAATCCTATGGAGTTTTAATGGGATGTGAGCCAGGAGTAATTTTTGTACAGAGTGACAAGATCCATGGCAGCTGTAGGCTGGGAGGTAGCGTCATCTAATCTTCACTATCTGGGCCAATACTCATCCTTGAATAAAAAAATCTTCAACTACTATAACAGTTAATTTGTGAACTTGACTATCAGAACTATTCTGGAGTACTTGCTTTAAAGCGGACCTCAAGTGAAAAAAATTAGCTTAGTAAAGCTTAGTAAATTGCTTCCCTTAAAGCTCCCTCTGGCAATCAGTGACGTACGCTATTTAGGAGGGCCTAACCCCATGCAGATATTGCGGAATAGCATGCAGATTCTGTTCTATTGACCTACATGGGAGCAGCCATCTTGCTTTACACCTGAAAGTAGTGCTTCTGAAAAACTCCAGTCTCTGTGCAATTATCATTTTTTTTTCTAGCCAGAAGTAAAAATCCATCCAAAAATTCAGCTATAATGACACTTTGTTGCTCTGCTCAAAGCTGAAAGCCCCTAGATAATTAGTTACACCGTCTGAATGCTCTGTGGCTGCTGCATGATTGATATAACATGAAAAAACAAATGTAACATATTCCCCCTCACACAGAATTCCCCCAGTATCTGTTATTATAGACAATGTTCCCTGTGTTTCAGAGGCATATATCTCTCTCAGTTAGATGTGAATTGCTTCTGGCACAGCTCCCCCATGATATTGATACTGAAATTTCTCTTTAGAAGGCAGCAGCAAGGAAGCTGAGTCAGGCTGTTGTGTTGTGCATACACACCATTACAGGGACAGTGTTGCAGCCAATGCCTCTTCTGGGATCCTTCTATGGCATCCAGCCTATCAGATCCACGCAATCTGTGGTTGTGCCCCTGGCTAGCCTGATAGGCTGCTTGCAGTCACGTGGGGCATGGATCCTCAAAGAGGTGAGCATCGACTGACCCATTTTCTGGGTTACAGGGGACCACTGCTACATAAAGGAAGTCCAGTTATTTTTATTTTCAGATCCAGCTGTGAATTGACCTAATCAGACCCGAGCTAATGCAATAAGCATACAGCACCATCTGCCATTGGCTGTCTCACAGATAAAACATAACTTTTTATGTTGTACTGAGTATGTTCAGATTCACAGTGACTATTACTAACAATCCTACTAGTGTATGATTTGTGTGATCAGGCTCAAATTAATTCCTCAAATACCCAGAACTAACATATGGAACAATAGGATGAAAATGAGAGTTTTAACTTTTTAACAGTGGCTCGGTCATTGCTAGGGCTGTCATCAGTAGTCCCAGTGGTCTTTTCTATATGCAGTGTGCATGTACATTATACTCAAGATGCTGGATTTACAAATAGTCAATCCCCATATGAGAAACAGCCTTACAGTTTTGCCACATCTGCTACTAGTCAATCCCCATATGAGAAACAGCCCTACAGTTTTGCCACATCTGCTACTAGCAATACATAATCATTGTATAAGAAAATGTAGGTAGCATGAACATGTTGAGTGTTTTGGCTCTCATTTCTTAAATGTTCGCTTATCTTTTAACAGTCTGACTAAATGTTTCATATTCTGGATTGTTGTGGTCATGAATTAACACAATTCTAAATACCACAACATTACATGTCATTGCACCACTAGCCAGAAAGCGACTGTAAATCCAATGGCAATAAAAAAACTGCAAGCAGGTCACTTGATGCCTGTCTTGTGTGCCTCTCTTCCATTTCCTGCAGTGCAGGATAGAACCCATAGCAGGGCTTCAGAGTTTTCCCTCATTTCAATTTTATTTCTCCGGGACCATGCAAAAAAGTTGTCCAACAGCCCTTCTGTCCCTATTGTGCGCTCAACTAGTGGTGAGCCAAATCTATTTCCATTCTGTTCTGGTGCAGTTATGCTGAATAGTTTGCAAAATTCTGCTTCTGCATCACCTGAATATGAATACCATTAAAGTGTATGGGGAGGGGATTCAGGTTGTGTTTCTGGGTCTCTGGAAAGAAAGACAACCATTTTTTTAAAATGTATCTATTTTTACAACATTTATAAAGCTAGAGTTCTTCTTAAAAACAAAACGAATAACCCAAAATAACCATTTTTTCGATTGAAAAGGAGTAAACTTTTTTAACTGCCACCTTATTCATCTTTTCAAGGCTTCTTTTCTTTGTTGATACAATTCTAACAAATTGACCAATTCTAACTGGACCAACACCCTAACAAAAATCATTGCTCATATGCATCCCTTCCCAGGGTAATACAGATTTCTTCACATAAAAATAAATGTACCTTTTTGTAACTCCATCTGTGGTTGATTTGGCATCCTTTGGATCTGCCATTGGCCTGCAAGGAGAAAATGCTACTGGGTTTCCTGCTGCGTTGCATTGTGTATTGTCAGTTCAGTCTAGAGAGAAGTATGGTTGGAATGCTGGGAAATGAAGAAGCCTTCCAGGTGCTTCAAGATGGCCACGATAAGGGTAAATTAGTTAGCATTTCAACTTTGGGTTGGCGGATACAGTAGCAAATATAAGTGCTGACATTTATTCAGTATAATGCATGCAGATGGGGCAATTGAGTTTTGGGAAGTTTGTTTTCAACTGTGCAAGTCTGTTGGTCCAGTGTAATGTTAAAATGTAACAGTTGTTGATACATTTATATCATTGGCTTTTATGCAGATATTATATTTCTGCTATCCCTTTCCAATTTCAGATACATTAGTTGGCTAATAGTACATCTGGCATTCTCTACAGACATATTACTGTTGTCAAAAAATGATTTTCCAAAAAAGCAAAGCTGGTCAATATTCTGCTTTGGCTGAAACAAAACAAATCTGCTATATTTTTGCTGAATTTACCCAAATCTGAAGCCCAATACTACTCTCAGCGTGAGCTAGCATGGCAAGCCACAGAGGTCTCGGCAGAGCATGCTCAAGACTCAAGGAATGTCCTTCCCAGCTCAGCCACAACCCATAAACTGAACTAAAATTGGCTTTGTTTAGCATAAATTAGGCACTTACATATAATCTGAGATTTTTATATGTTTTGAAATAGCACCACAGAGAATACAGTGGAAAAAGGTGTGTGCCCGGGCAGCTTATTAGCTAATCAATTAATAATTCAGTGACATAACTTCAGAAAATTAAACCTGGTTACTATTTACCGGTACCTCCAATGTGAAAAATCTATTTTGCTCATATGGAATAAATAAACATTTTGATTTACAAGTCTGGAACCACTTGCAATAACATCCAGGGAAACAAGTGGTTAAGCTACATCTGGTAATAGATACATGGTATCACCTTTCTTCTACTGGTTGCAAACCTACTTTTTCATATCACAAGCAACTATGTTCTAGAAATCCAACACCCTGCCTCTTATCTGTTACGTTTTCCAACCATTACTCTTCCATCACCTTCACGTCTCTGCTCAGATTAGGACTTTCTCTGATAAACATCCCCCTATCTTGGCCAATTATTCACTTATTCCAGCAAGCAAGGAGGAGAAACGAATCAGAGGGTATATCAGAGCTGAAGAAGCCTGGCTGAAATACATTTCTACTACGCTGAATATTTAAACATCACAGAATCTCAAGCCATTAGCTAATATTTCCTTTGCTTGCTGAGGTGTTTCAAAGTACCCCGCCTTCCTAAGAAAAAAGATTATATGTTAAACCGAGCGTTAGCTTCAAAATATCACCTTCAATTTTACGTCTCAAGGTGTTGAGGACTGGATTTGATTGCAAAGATTGGAGCTGGCACAGGGGCCGCAATAGCTGTTCCAGATGTCCATCGGCAATCATGTGTCCTGAATATGAACTACCGGTAAATACAATGATACAAAGAATCGAGATGCAATACAAAGTATCGCTGTAGTATTCTGGTATTTTACACTTTAGGTGGTTTTATACATTGTGACAGCAAATATTTAAATAATAGTTTTGCCAATTATTTAATATAATTCCTAACTTAATGTTATATTACTGGGCACATTCGATGAAAGGAGCTGGCTTGAAGCTCAAAGATTTGCAACTGATACAAGAGGAAGTAGAGGGGTCCATTGGGGACATGCAGGTGCAAGATACATGCAATAGGAGCCAATACTAATGTTTCATATTCCTCTTTTCCCAGGCCTGATGGGACGGATGTGGGCATGGCTGCAAATGGGAAAGCATACCACGTTTGACTTTATATAAAACAACAAGGGAGGTGCATAGGTGTACTCACACTGATTCTTGTGTTATAATAATAGCAGGGACAGTTGAGTGTACAGAGGTAACTGGCTCTTTGATATGTACTAACCAGTGACCCTTAGTCAAAGCCCCATGTGGGTGAAACGCGTTGGAGTAATCAGGATATTTTCAAGCTTGGGTGCATGTCCTTCCTGGGTGTCGGCGTGGTGAGAGCTACTATCTGACATGACAGCTGTACTTGAATTGTGCTTGTTTTAATTGAATATTTTGTGAGTGCAAATTTTACCTATTAAAATTTAGATATTTTTAGACAATCTGCACTATATATCTTCTTAATTTTTCTCCACATGGTCAATTAAATTTGAGCCACTTTTGATCTATTGATGTGGAGTCTCCATCTTTGAATATGACTCTGGAATAGGATTCGAATGATCTCTGGCTTTTGACCATTGATCTAAATCTGATCCTTTGAAGATTATATTGAGGATTAAAAAAGAATCCAGAGGAGACCGGGATTTAGCTGAGAGATTATATCTTTCTGCCGTTTTATACTGGTTGTCCGGTAAGAGGCCTGATTGATCGGTGGTGGATTGCCCTGTGTGTTAACACGTGTGGATTGAAGTACATCACAGTGGATTATTGGGAGCTCTGTGTAATCATATGTATATGTGATATCTGTGAAATTTCCTATGCAAGGATTGGAACCTTACATCTCGCACGTTGAGCTCCGCCTTTCTTAACAGATTGGAATAGATTGGACTATTACATTGTAGTTGTGAGCAGCGCGGTATTACCACCCATTCTCTCTTAGTGACCCTTATATGTTAATGTGCATGAAAAGTGAGTACATTGTGTAAAACAGAACATGTAGAATAAGATAGAACGCGTTGAATAACAATGTGTTTTTACCCAATTGTAGAAGGTAGAGGTGTTGTGGAAGCCAATAGGGTGAAACACACCTAACTCATTTATATGCACCGGTTGGCATACCACTGATCAGCAAGCCAAAATAGCACAAGGAAAGGAACAGAGAACACTTCGGGAATGTACAACGTCATGAGGAGTCACGTGACCCAGTCATTTTGATTTGGTGGGACAATGTTTTTAAATAATCCAAGATTTATGATGTTTTTTTAAAGGTGAGGTAGGGGAGAGACAGGGTTGAGTTTGAAGCTAATTTGTTGCATCCTGTATTATTGATCCAATCCCTGGACCAGCCATATTTACTCTATAAGAGGGAAACACCAGTGGAGAGGTGATGGTTTACCTCTAAACATCGAATACTTTATTTTATAGAAAATAAATACATTTGGTGACCTAAATTGGACCAGAATCTGGGATTTTGCATATCCCAGGTTATGGCCCCAGTCCCTGGGATCAATCTGGGATGCTCTGCTGCATGAAACCCCTGAAATCTGCTTATCTGTTTCCTGCTCCTGCAATGTATGTGCGGGCAATCATTCGATCAGGGTTTTCTGCCGTGCATGAATTGACGGCTGTGTGTGTCCTATCCAGCCAATCAGATACAGATCTCAGGGATATCACCATGGCCCACACAGTGGGATTACTAGAAAGGTAGGTTTTATGCTAATCCTAGGGGATTTCACAAAGTAAGACTTTGTGTATAAGAGACAGAGAAATGCCCAGCTCTGGAATCTTTTAGAATTTAGACCTTGGCCTTGGCCAAAGCAATGTTTTTTGTCCACTGTAATTCTATTTTACAAATGACCAACAATTTCTGTTCACCAGTTCAAGACCTTTGGTCCATTTTACCTGGCTGGACAAACTATGGTATGTTGTACACTATTCACAAGGTTGTAAGTTATTATTATTAGTTTACTCACTATGATGTGGCTATTATTATGACATTAATGTAACTGCCCAGTTTACGAAACCAGGGCTATTTTCAAAAAGTCCTGATATACTGATGCTCCCATTTTTTCTTTCGTGGGTATGAAGCTCCTCCATGGGTAAACATCCAGCCTGTGCAGATGGCCATGGAGCCCTTTTTATATCCCCCTGGCAAGTCACCTGCTGCAATGAAGACAGGTATCTTACCCATCCCTACCCTTTGAACTAGCTTAGGGGTCTACTGAGCTCCTTACTAGTTAACAGGAGAAAAAGTAAATAAAACACAAAACACAAGCTCTCTGTTCTAAACTACGTTACACACCTCCACCACCTTCATCCAGTGCTGGACAGTGTCCTCTCACTGTCCTGTGCTTCTGGGCTCCCTCATTGGCTCCTCTTTTGCTGGCAGAAGCAGTAAAAATGACCACTCTGTTAGATGAATGAGGGAGGTTGTTCCTATGGAGAACCCACATATATCCCGGATATTACCCTTGTCCTGTACTGTTTGTCTTTCCAAGTTCTATCATCAAAGTTTTATGCATAATGAAAGATAAGCAGATGTTCTTCCCAAATTCTGCACATGAATGCAAATGTATTATCTTATTTTATATGGATGTTACAATGTTTTAATAGTATTTTTCTATTCATTTTGTAATGTGATGTGTGTTGCACATACAACACAGGATGGTCAATAGGGGGCAAGTGGGTAAGTGGGTACTTTTTGTTCAGGGGCAGAACACTCTCTCGAAAGGAATACATGAGGAGACACATATCACCTTCTCTTACTCCCTAGAGTCTTGTCTTTATTTAAACAGATCAACCAGTCAAAGATCAACTTCAAATCAATTCCCTGCAGCTTACCTCTTTGCCCGATTGCCGAAAGGAAGGGGAATTTCTTCTTCCTCTTTGCTGTCCCCAGCTCCTCCCGCTGATCCTGACCACAAATCAAAGCTTGAGGTTTGCTTCAGGTTGACACCCCCTCTCTTAGTGGTGGTATGTAAGTAGCCCTTAAAACTGTCACTCAAGCCCAGCTTATCTAATGCAATGCACACAGTATGCTTGCATCACTAAGCCCCGCCATTTCCATCACAGAGGATAGCACAACTGGTGGAGAAACTTTATTTTATAATTACTCTGGCCGTCAACATAGCTTTGTTTTCAAAAAGAAAAAAATATGAGTACAGAAGAAGTATACAGCCGGTATATATCAAAATACTATAGAGAGCACTGGATGCACCCCACCCTTATTTTTATGTATATGGAAGGGAGGGGGTGAAGAGGTAGAGTAGAGGAAGAAAAAAAAGGTGGAGGAAAGGAAGTAGGTAGTATAGGAGAGAGTGGTGAGGGAATGTAAGAGAGTAGGGGTGCAAGAGTGGAAGGAGAATGGGTAGGAGGGAGGTAATGGGGAAAGGAACGCGAGCAGAGCCAACTAACCAACTGGTGAGCTGGACAGAAGTGCTTTGTAGTGCTGTGATTCTGAGAAGTTAAGCCAGGGAAGCCAGCTTGCACGCCATTTTGGCTTCTCCATCCTCATGTATTCTTGGGTCTTGGCGAACCAAAGACCAATGATGGGAATGATTGTGTCTGGACAATGACTTTAAGATTACTTAAAAACTGTATGCCACATTCTCTTCCACAGTCCTACTATAATTTCAAATCACTCTCAGCATATCTAAATCAGCATATCTTGCTTCCCTAGCTCCCAGAAATCAATTATATGCAATACATAAATGAGGGCATTTGGACCTTAATCTTTCTCCTTGGGTTCTATGGATTCCTTGATGATGACACCTGGGCCTTGGCTCTCTGGAGTCTCTGATTCCAGTAGTTTCCAGTAGTTTTTGGCTGGGCTGTTCACTTCTCCCTGTTCCTGCACAATGTTTTCTGACTAGCTACTGGTTTACCTAAAAAACCTCTGCTACATCCAGACTCAGACTCGGCTGCCGGGTAACCAAAATTCCCTTCTGGATCCTATACAGCAGTCCTGTCAAGACCTACTATAAACAAAGTGCATCTGCATTGGGCCCAACTGTGGCAACTTCTTAAATTCTCCAAAAAAAGGAGTGTGGCTGGCGGGAGGTATTCTACAGTGCAGAGCCCTACAGGGGATATTCACAGCAGTTGCCATGCATTCCCTTCCTGAAGCTTTTGTGACATTCAGTCACATGCCAGAAAAAGACAGAGGACACATAGAGCAGCTGCTTTGAATACTGGTGGCAGCATGATAAGTGGATGCTAAGGTGGTCCCAATTTGGGATAGGGAATCGGCAGGCCCTGGAGTCTTTAAGCTCCCTGTGAACCAGGACACCTCCCTCATCCAATGGCCTTAGTCTGTAGGAACCAAAAATGCACTTAACTCCCCCCACCTCCTGCCATCTATAAGGCTGTCATTTAGTAGATACTTACCTTTTCCTTTGTTTCTCTGTCTACAAGGGGACTATGAAATGGCTTTCCTTATGCCCAACAGTCACACCTTCCAAAGAAGTTTTGTTGTGCAGTAGTGTACTGTACAGCCATTTCCAGGTCCCATTAGAGTTTTGTAAGTAGGCAAGTAACTTCCTAATGTGGTGCTCATGGGTGGCAGGAGTACATAGGTTAGGGTCCCTTCAGATCAGTTGAGGTCCATTTTAAGCAGTATAAACACTTTTTACTTTAAAGAAGCCCTAAACCACTGTCGTTAACACATACAGCAGATACTTCACTTTTTTCTTGCAGAGCGCTGCTTGGCCACAGCAGACGCACCCCAATATGAATTTTGCTATTGCATTGCTATTTTTGCCACTGTGCATTCTACCCCTGCATACCCAGTTTTTCCTTCCTGATTGTGAAGATTTCTGGAGACCTTTCACTGGCCAGAGAGGGCTCTGGACCATGTGACTACCACTGGCCAACTGCAGGGCCCAGTTTCATGGAGGGAGCGAGGATCAGGTAAGAAATATTAGGTGTGCAGTGATGCCCACCTGCACTTGCACCTCAGCAAGTACCATCAATATCTACTGTTTAACCCCTTAAGTCACCCTTAATGGTTTCTAGACCATTTTTCACTAGTTTGCGCTATACATGTACACCTATGATTTTTGAAGAGATTTCCCAGGAAAATTATATATTTTTTTTTTCCAGTAGAGCCTGGGCTTTAACTTGTAATGTCTTGTTTGTTATTTTTTTCATGTATTTTCAATATTTTTAGATCAAATTGTTTTGTAGTAAAAAATATACGTCTTTTTAAAAAATCATGTTGCGTGTAAAAGCCCATTTCTCCAGGTTACAACAGTACCGCATATGTATTGGTAGACACTCTTTCCTGTCCAGGCGACTCCCCTAAACATTGATATCCCCCCCCACAAACAATATATTCTCTGTAAGTACACGCCTTAAGCTTTCTAGGCATACCAGGCCTTTTGATGTGAGCGCTGTTTTCTGAAAGTAATCCCTCAATGAATGATTTGGTTTCACAGGGTTTTCTTAAAAAAAAGAATTACAAAGCAGAGTGAAAAACACATTTTTCTAAAAAACAATATGCAAACAAGAAAAAACAAGTTAAATCTGTAAAAACAAAGTTTCCCAAACAGAACAATACTCCTGAACTTACACACATTAAGCTTTAGACATACCCAGCTTGTTGTAGTGTGCTCAACTTTCTGGAAGTAATCCCTTCGAAGAATTAGATAAAAAATGTATAGAAAAGCAGAATAATAAAAATACATTTTCCTAAAATATCAATATGCAAACATGTAAAATCAGGCTAAATCTGAAAGTGCAAGGTCCCCTGAACAGAACAATACCCGACATGCATAGCTACTTTAACCCTTTTAATTTGAGATTTTGTCACCCTCTGTTCACAGGCAATTTTTCACTAATTTAACTGTGATTTCTGCTGGAATTTCCAGGAAAATTATATATTTGTCTTTCGCCAGAGTTTAGCCTTTAATATGAAATGTCTTTTTGTAATTTATCCAATTTTTTTTAAATTGTCTCCTTTATTTCAAATAAAACATATATTTTATTCAATAAAACCATTTTCCCAATTACAATGGTACTGCATATGTATTGGTTATCCCCCGTTCCTGCCCAGGAGACCCCCCAAACTAAAAAGAGCACTTAATAATACACTTTCCACGCTATAAAGGGTTACATTTTTTTTTAAATGGTGTGGGGTCCTTCTCCCCACTTTTTTTTAAGGGTTAAAAAAACATGATTTTTAAGGGTCAAAAACCCTTTAAAAAATAAAATTGCATGGGGTCCCTGCATAACCAGCCCGGGAGGCCAGTCTCGGTGGCCCCCGGCCCTGGAGGCTACAAGCCTGCACAGCCTTCATGGCCCCTATGCTTTTCTGCCCCCTGGGCTTTGGGGAGGCAGGTAGTGGGGGAGTGGGGGTTAATTGCAAGTCACCAACTAGCCGCAGGTGACTTGCCAGCTCCCCCATGCCTTGGGAACTGGTAAAGGGGTCTCATGGACACTGACACCAGGGAAATAATGACCTTTATTAAATTTTTTTTTTTTTACTCACCTCGATCCTACTGTGTTTCCCTGAAAATAAGGTCCTTTACAGCTGTGATGTGTCTTGACCCTGTTTTACAGCTGCTCCCATCCCTCTGCTGAAGGCCTGCAGCTGAAAATTGTAAATTGTAACCAGGGCTTACTTTTGGGTCGAACTTATATTTCACACATTTGCAAAAAATGCTGAAAAATCTTTTAAGGGCTTATTTTCGGGGTAGGTCTTATTTTTGGGAAAACAGGGTATGTCCCACACCGCTGTCCCTCGCCGACCCGATGACAGATTCCGGTGATTAGTGAAGGGGGTGGGGAGGCATGAGGTTCCCTGCCCCTCCACCCTCTCCAGCCTGACTGAGGATTGTAGGGCTGGGAGCGAAATTACATCATCCGCCCTGCCCAAAAAAATGGAGGGATACCAGTGGGCAGCAACAATGGTGGAAGTGGGGGAGTGGGCCTGTCCAGGGTCCTCTCCTCACTGCCGAAGAGCTCTGGAATGGGGGGATTGGAGCCCCCCCCATTGAAGAGGAGACCCAGAGGAGATGTCAGTGGAAACGGGGGGGGGGCTGTTTTGAACCCTCTCCTGTCAGTGCAAGAGCTTGGGCGGGGGGGAATCAGAGGTGAAGAGAAGACCCAGCTGGATTGTTTGCAGGTAGAGGTGAGTTTATATATTTTTTATTTTTCTTTATTGGGGTTTACACTCAGCAACTCTGAGTCTCATGAGTATCATTATAAACCTCTGAAGATGTTAAGTTCTTATATTATAGACCTTGGAAAAGGGACCATTTCCTCAGTATACTTTATTATAAAAGAAATCTTTGCCACTTGAAAGTCACGAAACTTACTTTAGTCAGCAGAAATAACCATAAATAGAGGGAAAGAAAATTGGCCCCTCAACCCTACCCACACCTGGCTTAGATGGCTGTCCCTCTGCATTCAGAGGATGCAATTTACCTTTGACATATTTAAAACATCATGAATGATACTGAAAAGTGTGCTATCTGAAATGCTTAATTCATGAGCTATAACGATGACTTTGATCGGATGTTCTTCCAATACCATGGCCTCTGCTTTGCTTTGAAGAAACTTCAACAGGTCGCCCTGAAAGGCGGTAATGTTCAGTTGATTTCCTATCCCATTTATATTGCTTGGTCAAAAGCTTGACTTGGTAGTAGGAAGATACATCACCAGCATATACAGTAATCATCCTTCCCAATAATGGATTTCTTTAGGCTTCTTTTCCCTCTTTGTAAGGAATTTTATCAGCAAACAAAGCTCTTTGTTTTCTTTCTTTCTTTCTTTGTAGACCTGAACTGTACTGCACCTGCCATCCTGTCATTTCTAGTGCTTTGATCAGACTGAACTACTACTATATGTGTTACAAGTTCACATATGTCTTAACCTGCACAGATAAGCTCAGCTCTAGCACTGACCCTAGTATAGCTTATTCCAGCTCAGGACAAGATGTTGGCACATTTTTTATATTTTTATATATTTTATTTGGAATCCTACCCTTCGTACAAATTCTGTACAAGTTTAGGTGGTTTGATGGGCATAGAACTCAAACTTTTCTCCGAATTAATTGGCTGTTTTAACATCATTATTTGTATGGTGTCCTTCTATAAAAATGGCCTGAAGTATTGGACTTTTAAATAGCTCCAGTGAATACTATGAGTGGACCCGTGAATTACATCTGAGGTTTAAAATGCTTCATTTTATTTACTTTCTCATCACAAATGGCACCATTGCCTTTCCTTTCCTGACCTGTGAGCTGATTATACTGAAATGTTAGTTATGTGGTAAGGAAGCAGGTAAATTCAAATGTCGTTATTCGCCTAATTAGCCTGCAAAAAGCTACTTGCCCTGAATGGACTGTTCTAGTAATAAGCATATGGTATACTATACACAATATTTCAAGGCTACAGAGACACTTTGAATATTATAGAGTTCAGTTTTGCAATGCAAATATAGTGCCTTCCAGCAGAAATCAGAAAACAAGTTGACAAACTTCAAAACTTGTAACAAACTGCAACCAGGACTAGAGCCACAAATTTTGGAAAATGCTAAATAAAGCAAAAAAGAAAAAAGTGAAAAGAGTTGAAAAGTCAATAATTTGCGGTCAAAAGACTCAAGTGTTAATCATTTTGAAAATTAGTTTTCTATGGAAAAATCTATATGCTAATTAACTCAATGGCTTTTTCTAATGGGTCTACTACCAGGTCATTCAGGAAACACTGAATTGTTGCTGTTTAAAATTCCATCTTATTAAGGGATCTGAGTTAGTAGAGGCTTAGAAGTGCAGTAAGCAAAACGAGTGGCACTTGTTATTTGATGTGAATTTGCAACACACATAGTATAGGGTACAATACCTATTTAGCTATTGTTTAATCTCAGGGTTAGTGTCCATAAGAATTGCCAACATTGAGATATTCTGAGTCTATAGTGTCACTGTCAGTATAACTTTGGAGATGTTAATTTAGAACAAAAATGAAAATGCTACTCACAATTTTTAAACCTATTCCTAAACTAGATCTACTACTATTTTCTACTACCTGCTAGGCAAATCATGAAACACATGGTAGACATGGAGGGAAAATAAAGATACACATACTCACCTTACCTCTGGAGAGATAATAAAGTGCAGCCCAATCCACTGAAAGTTCAATTCTTCTGCCAACTTCATTCCTATTCCTTCAATCAGCAAGGGAACCTCTCTAATATTTAATGAATACTTGTGTTTGTGAGTTTTGAGAACCCTTTTGAAAATTTTAAAATATGAACCTTTACAATAGGCTTTAACATCTGCATGTTTTTTTTTTTTTTATTTAACCTGGACAGACTCAAATGAAGCTGAACGCTTCGTTTAAAGCGGCAATCTTTGAAACCAGACTTCTGCATTTTCTTCCCCAAATGTGAGTTAAAGCAAAGCATTGTAATTAAAATGCAAACTGTGTTAGACATGTTTAACAAGTCATTAGACCTCAGTCATAATCTGCTAAGACTCTCTTAATTGAGAAATGACATATGTTAGGAAGGCAGTTACTATTTAATGCTCACTGGTGAGATAGTGGATAGAAAGGACGCTCCTTGGAACTGGAAATATAAACACTAATGAGGAGATCAGTCACTATTGATAACAGTGTTGCAGAGAAGACTGCAGTTTTGGTTACTATAGTTAGTGGGTCGTTGGAAGCAAAGTTAAAACATAAATATTAAAATCCAACTGAACAAGAGGGTGAACGAAGGTCGGGGGCAGTTAAAACAGTTTACTAAAAGAAAACACTAGATACAACCCAACTCAAAGTTGCTTCGCTGTTTAAATGTAAATACAATAAGAATGCAATCAGTTGAGAATCTCATATAACCATAGTTTTTTTCAGTGGGAATTAGCGCACATATAAGAAGTCTGAAGTAGAATTTTTTCCATTTCTATTCCATTTTTTTTTACAATGAACTTGCTCAAATTAAAAAAAAGATGGGGCAGGGCCATATCTGTCATTGTGTTGGCTCTCCTTCTTTTCAGTCTTTAAAGGTCTGGAAAGTGAGGAGAGGAATGTTGCCCAATGTTGTCTGATGTGAGATTCTAGCTTCTTAACAGTCATGGCTCTTCTTTGCATGAGTTCATTTCATAATGCATTGGATGGTTTCTACTGGCAAAGAGTCTGGGCTGCAGACAGGCTGGCTCAGCACCCAGAATGGTCATGTCCTTGTGTCAGATGCAGTATTTGGTTTAGCATTGTCTTGCTGAAATATGCAAAGCCTTCCCCGAAAGAAACATCTGTCTGAATGGGAACATATGTTGTTCTAAAATCTCTATATAATGCTTTGCATTTATAGTGCCTTTCAAAATCTGTAAGCTTCTCATGCCATGGGCACTAAAGCAACCCCATTTCATCAAAGATGCATTAAAAATAGCTGGTCCCTTCCCTACTGAGTCACCAGGACACAGTGCCCATGGTTCCATAAAGCATTTCACATTTGTTTAACTGACTACAGACCAGTTTTCCATTTTGTCTAAGTTGATTTAACTGAGCTTTAACCCAGTAAAGACGGCACCATTTCTGCATTGTGTTGATATATGGCTTCTACTTTGCATAATAAAAGATAGTTTGGCATTACCTCCTATCTGAAGCCCAGTGTCCTGGGGACCAGGGTGGTCCTTAGACTCTGTTCCTGCAGGGTTGAGCTTGGGTACTGGGCAGTATTTGCTGTGTGCCATCCTCCCCAGTGGAAACCAGGACTCTCCACCCACGGTGCTCTCCCTCCTGATTAGTAACTCTGACCGTGCCATTTGGTGGAGGACATAGTACAAGTAGTAAATAAGTAGCGTGGCAGAATGTTAAGAGTAGGCCAGCACTGGAGGTTTAGGATACAGGAACAGTATCAAAATTAGCTGTATTCCCAGAATAAAGTTTGTGAAGTTTCATCCAGGTTGGGTGCATTGTTCTCTAGGAAGCAAAATAAACAGTTGAATGCCTGCTGTTAAGGTACAATTGTGAGCAGACAGATCACAATTGGGTGGAGAAGAGGACAATAGGTAAATGGGTAAATGGAGAGGAGAGAGCCCTTGCAAGACACATGGGGGGGAGTTAGTGGGCTGGAGGGAACGGGTACCTGTAAGGAGCCCCCAACACGGCAGCTGTGACGTGAATAAAGCTATTACATGTAGAAGAGGCAGTATGTATGTGATGGGGAAGCTGGAATGCCTGAAGGGGCAGCATGGGGCACCTATCAGGTGGTGAGGAGCTATAAACCACTTTTCTCCATCACTGAATTGCATGACTTGTTCTTACAGCTTGAACAATTCAGTAACATCCCTAAATCATTGATAAAAAAATGAAAACCAAAAAAACAGCATTAACCGCATAAACATTCAATTGCAAGGACAGTGTAGTATCAGGTATTCCGCTGTCTCATTGTCAGGAATTGGGTATGTTCACACCCATCTCTGCTGGGTTGTATTGTGTGCTTGAGATGCATATGCTTCTTGGTATGCAGCCCTAACAGTCCCTGTCCATTTTGGGTTAATCTTAGTAGAAACGGATGCCTTTAAATTAGAGTTATAGAATGAATGATTTCTTGAGTGTATTTACTAAGGTTGTAACTGAATCTTGACTCCCAAAGGCGTAAAAGTGGCAAAAAGGTCTGTATCGGAGATTATTTATTTCACAATGTACTTGTATAGCCACCATTAATTTTTCAGGAGAGAAAAAGAACTAAGCCAGGGCCTTCATTGCTTGCCTTCACAAACCTACAGAGTGCTGATAATCTTGGAACATGCAGGCATTCAATATTAGAAAATTAACAGTTCTGTTTAAAGCAGACATTGTATGTGTGAAAATCTGTCTTCTCCACTGACAGATGGGTGACTGAGAGAGACACAGTTTGTTGGAGCAATGTTTTTCATACGTAGTGTGTAACCTTCCTGCAAGATGTATTTTGGGCACACTGTGTACAAATACGGCAAACTGATCTTTGCAGACCTATTTATTAGAAACGACTCTTAAAGTTAAGATATGCAATTAAGTTTGAAAAATGTTGCTAAGAATTTTAAAGTTGCCATTATTATTGCAACTGCCCATGTCAGTGAAAATGTTCATGATCTCCTGTACAGGGCACTACTTGGGCTTAGCCCCCCCCCCCCAGCCTTTTTTAGCTGTACAGAAATAGCAATGCAGGGGAAAGACCTAAGGACCAGGAAGCAGTAAGGAGGAGAGAGCAGAAAAAAGCAAGAACAAAATCTGAAAGGATCAGTAGAGAGTGAGTGGAGGAGAAGGCACTAGAGAGTGGAGTAGTCAGTGGAGACTGGTGGCAAGTCTGCAGTGATGGGTGCCAGAAGGCCAAAGCGCAAAGCAGTAAATGTTGCCTGCACTGCCCATAGGCAAATATAGAGTTGCTGCGTTCACCTTAAAGGCAAACAGTGTATGCATTATATTCCAAAACATGATGCAGAGGGGGCTGGAAGCAGCAACATGAACAGCAGCAGGTGCTGCCAACTCCAAACGGTGGCACTGCAGTGTGTGCATTAGCTTTCGGTTCCCCAGCTCCATAATGGGTACAAACAAAGCACTTACCTCTCAGACGCAATGCCACAGAGTCCTGTGACGTGCAAGCCTCCAGTTTTAGCACTGACAGCATGCTGCCTGCAGGGCTTCACCACACATCTCTGCTGCCAGTCATGTAGGAGCAGGCTCGCTTACTGACAGACAGCAGGGGGGGGGGGCATCAGGTGACTAGAACTAAGCTACCCATTTATTCAGAGGGACAAATGTGAGACGCTTATATTATGACAGCTTAACAAATTGCAAAATGAAATTTTCTGTTAGCGACAACATTGTATGATGTGTGACCAATGTTCACTTGAAAATTGACCTAGCGATTTGCTGTCATAAGGTTCCCAAATTTGTCCCTCGACTGGTCAGAAACGGGAGCGGTGCAGCTATGGGATCAAGCCTGCTGGCTGAGAGATATGCACCCTTGTTATCTTCCCATCCCTTGCACTGGCCATTTAACGCCTGACCTGGCTGCAGGGGGGACCGGAAATGACAGAGAACGCACAATGTCCTCTGCAATGTGTGCTATACCTTTCAGTCTACTTGGTTAAAGTGGACCAAATCTCAGGATTTTGACTATCCTGGGTTTTGGTCCCTGCCCCGCTGTATGAATCTCCCCCAGGTCACCTGAACAAACTCACCTCTTCCCGGTCCTACGGCGCATGTGCAGCCTTGTTGTCCAATCAGCGCGCTTGGATCCGCTTGAGCCACTTCGTCCAGGAGCTCGTCTAATACGAGTGGATCCGAGCACGCTGACGGCCACATCCCCCGCTACCCTCTAACAGGGAGTGTGCCGGATATTCTTGGTGCGGGCACACACCCGGCTAGAAGGATAGTGGGGATGCAGCCACTGCTCTCACATGCAGCATTGGACCAGGAAAGAAGGTAAATGTATGGGGTGACCTGGGGGGGTTTCATACAGCGAGGCATCCCGATTCTGGATGCACCGGGGGAGGAAATCAATCGGCACGGGAATCTTATAGAATATTTGTATATGTAAACAGTCAAAAGTAAAATGTGTAAAATGAAATCATAAAAACTCAGATCTATATAACTGATTATTAAAAATAAGATGTCTATGATTTTACAATTTTGTAAAGAGTTAATCACAATACTATGATCATGCATTGCCATAAAAAGGTAAAGAGGGCTCTGCTAAAAAGTCATAAAAATTAAAACTAAAATATCTTTAGGTAAGGATTTATCATCAATGTAATGTGCACGATTTAGTGCAGTAAAAATCACAAAATCATGTATATTAGCTTTTAGAAGAAAGAAAGTTACAGTAGTAATCAATGCAGTTATAGAGACCCAGAGGATGAATGCTGCTGCTGCATGTGCACTCCACACATCTAAATTCATCAGCATCCGCTTTGGTTATGATACACATTTTGAAATTCAAATACACCTGTAGCCACCTAACACAAGTGAGAAGATACCAAAAGCACTTCTTAGCTATCTGAACAACTTTATTATGTAATAAATAAAACCATCACCAATCAATGCAGTTATAGAGACCCAGAGGATGAATGCTGCTGCTGCATGTGCACTCCACACATCTAAATTCATCAGCATCCGCTTTGGTTTTCTGAAGGTTGTGGCTATCTTACGTCATTCCTCATCAGTAGAACAGATGCATGTTGAGTCACAGAAAAGGTTTCCAGACATGGTAAGGTGGCGCCTTTGTTTAAAAGGATTCCCATTTAACAAGTGTCCTAGATTGCATTGTAAACATACTCATCGTGTTATGCCCCAAGTGCGGCTTTCACATCCCCTGGAGGCTGTTGGTGAAAAGGAGGCTGACCACAAATAGAATGGACGTGAATCTCTCCTTTGTTACCCACAGACATAGCAAGGTCATGTTGCCCTGGCAACTGTAAGCATTTCCTTTCTCCTTTTTCTTCACCCACTTGGATGTACCCATTCCTGGGAATTCCAGACCACAGTCCAGGACTGTGCATAGGGGGTGAAAGGTCAGGCGAGAACACAATGGCCGTGTTAAAAGAAAATGGAAAATAATTCCAGGGTGAAGCCTGAGCTGGCTCTGCCAATTGCAGTTTGTGGTCTACAGCATCGCATACTGTTTAACCCATTATGTTCCAATTAACATATGCAGATGCAATACTAAGACAGAACATAATATCCTGGACAGCTTTTATGAACAATCAGAAGCTAAAACCCAGATAAAAAATCAATTCAAAGCACCATCAGACTCTACATTTTATTATTTGAAAATGTCAGGAGTTCAGCATGAAATGTCATTAGTATCGATTTATAAGTAAATAGCCCATTATATTATAATTTGTAAAATGAAATATATAAGTGTGTTTGTTTTAATTATTACTGAGGCCAAAAAGTATACTTAAAGTATAGGAACACTAATTTTCTCCAACATTATCACACTTGGGAGTAGTATAAAATAAAATAAGCCATTTTAAAGCACCTGCAAATCCGTTTACCGTATTTTTCGTCCTAAAAGCCACACGCATTTTCCCCCAAAAGTGGGGGGAAAATGTGAGTGCGTCTTATTGGGCGAAAGTAAAAAAAAAACAACAAAAAATAAAAAGATATACTTACATAATCCTCGCGCCGTAGCCACCGGGAAGCCAGCCGATGCAGCCGGCAGGGTAACTGAACCCCACCCACTGTCCCCGCTCTGGCCGCTGCCGGCACTGACGGTATTTCACAGGCCGGCGTGCGCACACACCCGGTCCATGCAGCCGGGATGCGGCCACAGGTCACGCCCACTGCCTGCACGGACCGGGTGTGTGCGCACGCCGGCCTGAAAAGCAGCGGCGGTGTCGGCAGCGGCCAGAGCAGGGGCAGTGGGTGGGGTTCAGTTACCCTGCCCTCTCCCTACTCGCTGCTTTTTCGTCGGTGAGATGGTAAGTATCTTTTTTTTTTTCTCCAGCGTGGGGTGGGGATGGGAGGGAATTCAGCCACACCACCTATAGGAATAGGATGGTGGATGTGAAAAATATGGTATATGTAAATACCTTATGTATTTTAGTTCAAAACTGATCTTATTGTTTCAATTCCTGGGTCGTGGCTGAGCAGACAAGGACATATGAAGCTGCAGATTTATATGTCTTGGGCATCTTTTTTGGCATGGTCCTGAAGGAATGAAATTGAAAAATGGACAAACTTTGTAGCCCTGCTATGGCTTATATTGAGATACTGCTAATGGAGGCAAGGCATATGATATAGGCATCAGGTCATATGCTTGCAGATTAATTATTATAATCGAACTTACAAAACTTACACATAGAGAATTGACATAGACCTAGCCTCAGGCATTTTTTTTTCTTAAAAGCTCAACCAACCTTCACGGAAAACAGCAATTTGTGTAAGAGGAAGACATTGGCAAAGACTAATGCCTTCTCCGAATAGTGGACAAGGTATCTGAAAATACCCTGTTGCAAGGGTTATGAGGCTAAATGAAAATCACTGGTCCTCTACCATAAGTGGCCTGGTAGATCTTGCATGAGATACGACTTCCTAGTCTCACACATTGTTACTAGGAATGATGTTTTAAAATGTTTATATATTTTATTCGCACTGCAAAAAAGGGGCATTTGCTTCTGAAAATGCCAGCAACTTAGCAGTAACCTCAGCACCACTGACCTAAAACAAGTATGCTGACAGTAGTCAATAGGAAGTCATGAATCCAGGCTTTCACACCTTTTTACAAATCTGCATTATTCAATGCAATGTCAACATTACAGATCTGTAGGGAGCATCTAAATTTTGGATGCTCAGCATTAAGACTATCTACAGAAAGCCAGAGGTTGCGCTATGCACTTATTTTCTTTTAGGTTCCCACGATGATCACATGTAGAAACAGCAAAGGGAGTTGCAGAGGAGCATCATTCCTGCTTTGTCCACTGAGTGCATCATTGTCAGGCAGGCAGAATAGGGAGAGAGCAAGGATAGTGCTGCTCTGCAGTACCCTCTGCTGTTACAACATGTGATCACTATGGAAACCTGGAAGAAGGTGATATGCTGATGTATACCTTTCTGTAGATAGTCTGCCTGCAAGGCCACATTGGAATGCTGCCTAGAGACTTTGAAGAAATTGAATTATATGGAGGCAGCAATCTTACAACGCAGCTGACAGTCCTGCTTACTCATGAGCATGGGGGGTACCGAGATATATGCCTTTGAAATATGGGGCAGCTTGCCTGTCATTTTGCACAAACACACACACTCACTGACGATTTTACAATGTATCTCTATATTGCCGCAGAGCATTAAGTCAGAGGAAACCATGTATCTAGATGATTTCAGCTGTGAGCAGAGCAATGACAAACCATGAGAGCCAATGGCTTACTACTTCTGGCTAGAAATAAGGGATAATTGTACAGAGCTTTGAGGCAATTTTGACTGTGGGATTTTTCAGAAGCAGGACTCACGTTGCAAGATCACAGCTCCCATGCAGTTCACAAGCACAGAATCTGCATACCATTCCATAGCATCTACATAGAGTTAAGCTCTCTTAGATATCTTATGTAACTGATTTCCAGGAGGGCTTTAGGGGAGCAATTTACTAAGCTTTATTTTATTAACAAGAGGTTCGCTTTAACAGCAGAAGTATTTCTTTTATAACCGGTTCCCTTTGAAATCACCAGCGTGTATGAAACCTTTTTATACACACTTCATGGAAACATACTATACAGTTTAACACCCATTTCAGTATCCTAAAAACAGGATGTGAAATCCTATTTCAGAATCCTTGTTTAATTTGCACGTTTCTTGAAGGCATCTGTCTAGGCTTGCTTGGACTTTCCTGAACCAACAGAAACTTCTATAGCGTGGTACAAAGATAATTGAAGAATGAATTGCCTGCTACTGAGCATCGCTATAAGAAGATGCAGGACTGCATTAGACTATTTTCCTTACTAGGAACTGACCAAGATTCAGCAATTCTCAGTGTATGTGGTCGATAATGACAATTTATTACTGCTGTGTTCTGTATCATGACACACACATGGGGATTATGAGATAGAATAAAAATCAACACAGCTACTCCTAAACTTAAAGTAAGTGACCTGTCTATTCGATAGAGGACTGAACAGTGCAAGGTTAGTTGTGTACATTTGGATCAGTTGTCCGCCGTCCCCTCTTTCATTTGTGTTGCTGGTGGCACCAGATGTGCTGCAGTCAGCATGAACGGCTTATTGATTGGCCATCAGAAGCTATGTGTCGCCTCTGCTGAGCCCAGCCATGTTGATTAGCACGGACGATGTGTTGTTTAGTAAATGTGCCCATTTTAGCTGTTGTCAGGAAAATTGAATGCTGCGTTAGCTGCTCTTCTGGGGTCCACCACATGACTCGTCTGCCTGGGAAAAGATTTAGGGGCAGCTGTCCTGAAATAACAGACTGAGGTGAAGGAGGAGGGAAAACCGTAACAAGAGGGGGAAGGCGTGCTGGAGATAATCCACTAATCCTAACACAGAGCAAGCAAAGGATATTCCGCTGCCCACCCCAAGGGAAGCAGGTTCAGATTTGCACATAAATACAACTTTACTCTACCCTTTGACAACAGAGGTTAAGGGGTTATTTATTAGAAAATGTTCCAAGTTCTTTTTCTCTTACAAAAGCAATATGCAACCGTCTGGCATTGTGCCTGGCAGCATCCAAAAGCAGCGACATCCTCCCGCTGGAATTTCACTTCGCTCTGTGATTTAGTAGAGTGCGTATTGTTAATTACAGTACTAGTAACTGATGCAAAGAAAATGATACACATTTTGAAATTCAAATACACCTGTAGCCACCTAACACAAGTGAGAAGATACCAAAAGCACTTCTTAGCTATCTGAACAACTTTATTATGTAATAAATAAAACCAGAAGAATTAGACTTTACTGGGTGTTGTTCCTCTCTGATATGATATGTGTATCCTCAGGATTTCATGGTAACGCACCTTTTCCTAGTTCCCATGGTGCATGCAGAGATTGCTGAGACAATTAGCAGTGCTCTGTCCCTTCAGCTTTTTATTGAAGCAGTGACATCACACACCCATATAGAGGTATGCTGGGGATGCGGCTGCAACAATATGGGATGCCCCATAGAGTGGTAGACCAACCCCCCAGGAGTCTTAAAGTGGACCAATCAACCACAGCGGCCAGCCTGGAATCTAAAAGATTGTATGTGGTCGCATGGCGGCGGCCGCATCCCCCGCATTCGCAGATGCCTGGCACGGGCACGTTTCCTGCTAAAGGGAAAGCGGGGATGCGACCACTGCTCGCGCATGGACCGCGAAAGAAAGTGAGTTTTCGGGTGACCTGTGGGTTTGACACAGCAGGGCATCCTGAACCTTGTTTTCCTGGGGAAGCAAGTATGCCTGCCGTGGAGTCTCATAGACTCCAGGGTGGGTTTTTGTCCACTTTAAGGTGGTCCCCCGCCAGTGTGCCCATGGTAATCTGCATGTCATTGCACATACTTACCTTCTCCCCCCTGCTGGCATCTAGGGCATACAATGTAGTCTGCATATCCTTGCACATATTTTCCTTCTCCTCCCTGCTGGCATTTAAGGCATCACATGTAGTCTGCATATTCTTGCACATATTTTCTATCTCTCCCCCTGCTAGCATCTAGGGCATTTTCACATACTTACCTTTGTACCTTGGTTGCCATGTCATCTGCTTCCACTCAGTGTTACTCATCTCCTACTTCGGCCACCTTCTGGTTTGGTGTTTTATCGACACTGCTGTTTGCTTGGTTTGTATCTGCTTTATGTAGTTTCATAAAAAACACTCCCCCATGCAGCATACAATTTTAAAACTCTTGTTTTATTAAAAACTTTTTTGTTATTAAATTTTTAAATAAAATATTTTATTTCCTTAAAAATATTTACATTCTTTTATTTTAACATTTTGTCTGGGACCAATATGGCACCTGCAAAAAGAAAAAATATACATTGCCACTTATTTGTCCACATGCGTGCCTGTACATGCATGCACATTTTTATATACTTACCCAAAATGGCTGATGCATGAGTAATTTATGGGCATGTGTTGTTTAATGCTTAGGTATTGCTCTGTTTCACTGGCTTGACACCCACCTAGTGTTGCGCCGCTTCCGTCTCGCATGGCCCCATTGCCGCATACTCACCCTCTGATGAATCTGTAGAGTGTGTGGTAGCTGTGAGCACCTCCAAGCCTAACACACCCTCCTCTTCAGCGGGCTCTATGGCTGTTGGTGGTGCTGCTTCAGGGGAGGAAGAGGACATTGGCAGGGTTGGGGGCCACCGCCTTACACCCACACTCTGTCTTCTTGGCCCCACTGGTCGAACCCATTGCCACTGAGTGGGCTTGATCCGCAACCAGAACTTCCCAGCTTACATGTAAAACATGTAACTCATAACCCTAATAGCTCACCTTCTCTGTTGTACATCCACTTACCTGGGAAGTTCTGGCTGTAGAACCTCCGCACCCAGGGCCAATTTCGCTGTTTGAGGTCCGACCAGTGCTGCATTATTTGGGTGAAGGTGTGAGGCGACATCCCCTCGCCAGTCACATGTGCAGCCACATCCTCTGCCAATGTCCTCTTTTCATGTATGTTGGGCATGAAGTTGTACCGTTGTTCTATAAATGTCTGTAAACAACAAACAGATTGTGCATTGTTAACTTATGTCCTCTTTTTGGGTCTATTTTAGCTCCACATACACACCCCTGTCCCTTTAAGTAATATTCTGGGACAGTGCAAACACCCAAGCCTCATATACACTAGTGTATGCCAATGCTAACTAATCCAGCTTTCCCATCCCTAAGTAGCTGCAGATTGAAAGCACAGACACACTTAGGCCAAAAGGCGCTCCTAACTCTCCACTCCTACTGTCAGATAGGGCTTGCTGATCGCGGCCAGCAACAAGATGAGACCAATTCTCCCATCCCACAGTGGTAGAGGATTGCAGGTGCAGACGCACTTAGGCCAAAAGGCACACCTAACTCTCCTCTCCTCTACTACTGTCAGATATGGATTGCTGATCGCAGCCAGCAACAAGGCAAAGCCGGCCCTCCCATCCCACAGTGGTAGCTGATTGCATAGAAATGTCAAACCTAAATCACTTAGGCACCACTGAATCACATACAGACATGCCAGAATGGTCCATGTGACAGTGGCAGCAAAGCACCGTGGGCCTGTAATGTTGGAAGGCCAGGCCTCCACTATTACTGTGGCACCATGTGACTTTGATCGTATTCTGATCGTATTCTGCCTCCACTCTGTCACCTGTCATGCAGCACACATGTGTAGGTGAATGGCGTGGAACTGTGACTTACCATCATAATGCCTTCATACTGCTCATGGGTGAACATGGTGGGTGCCATGTTGGACCTTTGGATGCCGTCTGTAGGATGCACCCTGCCGACGCCGGTGCACCTTGGCGGAAGTGTGCTTGCGTCCATATGCCCATGTAGCCTATAGGTTGATTGCACATCTGATGGCCTATTAAATAAACCAAATTGTTTCCACCACAATTTCCCACTCAATTAGGTATACATGAACACAGCTGAGATTCAGATTTTCTTGCCACTGCTAACTTAGGAGCTCACTATGTCACACAATAGGTGTCACCACAGCTCCCAGAGCCAGGAACACAGGCATGGGCAAGAAACTGGCAGCACCAAGCCCAGGTAAGCCTAGCCCCAGGCCCCACCGTTCATCCTGCAGGCACTCCCCTGCTTATACCCTCACTAACCACTCTGAGCGGGACACCTGCAGCATTGTAAGGTATCAGCAGTGGGAGTCAGAAAACCAGGCACAGCCCACCACAGACCAACCAATGGTCAGGACACTAGAGCACTATGCGGACCCCACTGCAGAGTCCACAGCGGAGCCCCATGCAGAGCCAAAGACTAAGCAGCGTTACCACAGCCAGGCCTGCTCTTTCGGCCAGTAGCCTGGAATCCATCCATTCTTGGCTGAAGAGCTCACTATGCCTACTCTCAGGCCAAGACACCACTCAGCAAACCACAGCATCAGCCACTCAACCTGGGCGCAAACTAACAAGGGGCAAGTTGAATGGCCAATTTAATGATGTCCAGCTGGAAGTGCCTGGGTCCTGATCCTGCTCGACCCCTGAAGTGTTGCGGGAGGGGTTATGGTTGGAGATTGCACGCAACATGACAGTGGCAGGGCCAGAGCCCAAATATGGTGCCCAACCTAGAAAAAGTGAGACAACCTGAAGGTGGTGGTTTGTCAAAATCTCAGCACCAGACAGGCTGAGGGGCAAGTGGTGAACAACCAGAGGGCTGCTTGTACAGAAAACATTGGAGAACTCACTGAAGCCACCCTTTCCTTTGTTTGAATCTAGCTTGCAAACTGGTGGGGGGCTCCACAAAACTCTACAATTTACCCATGCTGAGGAGCGGGTGTTTGGGGTGCTTCGCCCCAGCACCTACCAGGGAATGTCGGGCACCGTGGAGACCGATAGGCGGCACGTGTCCACCAGTGGTAAGACGTGTTGGCAAATTGCAGCTTGGCACAGGGGGGAGTAGGCCAGCCCACCCATTAACCTGAGTGCCCACATGCACACTCAACTTTGAGGGCTTGCCTGTGCAACATATGTTGTCTGCCAACACACACCAAGGGTATCAGGCAACCTTTACATGTAACCCCTAACATGGGTGTGAGAAGACAAAACTTTGGGTGCCCATGTTGCTGTGTAGCCCAGTGTATAATCCTCGTAGGGATTTTGAAGGGGCACATATATTGTTAAGAGGAAACTACCAGTGCATTTACCTTGAGTTTGCAGCAACACCCTAGCCAGAAGTACCTCACCCGCAAGACCTGCCACCTTCAGCCACAGCTGCCCCATCTGATGTGCCTACCACTGAGACAACATCAAGACCGGGCCCATCCACCAGCCAGCCACGCAAGGAGTGGAGTCCAGACAGGGTAATGAGTGAGCTAAATTGGCAAAGGGCATGGGGTGGGGTGGAGGAGGAGGAGGAGGTGATCCCATGGTAAAGTTTTGGCCCTGGAGGCTGTGTGGTAACACTGGGAAAAACTAACACTAATTTTGACCTTTCTCCATACAAACAGCAACTCTCCTGGCTGAAATGAATGAGCTGGAGGACAGGCACTCTAAACATCTGAATGAGACCCCCAATATCTGGATACCTCCACCAGCTGCCGGCACCATGGACACTGGCCATCACCACTCCTCCCTGCAGCTACAGCTTTTTTCTGTCAGTAGCATCCCCACTAGCTCAGCAAACTGTCCAGGAGGAAGACAGCCCTGGTCTGCAGCCAGACGGCACCTGTCTTTGGTAAGGCAGTGGTAAATCATGGAGGCAATTGAGTGGGCCAACAGCATCACTTTTCGGCAAAATGCCAGTTTAGTTTAGTTTTAAAGTGGTGCAGTGGACCCCCAGTTTTTTCCATGAAGACCTGGCTGCAGTGGTTGTGGAACAGCAGCGCCACCACCAGCAGATGGAGACACTGATTGGGGCTGTAGTGGAGGCCAATCAGGTCACCCTTCAAAGGCTGAAGAGGCTGCAGCCCAACCAGGTCACCCTTCAAAGGCTGGAGAGGCTGGAGGCACAGCAATATTTTTTAACAATGACATTTTTCAGGGCCTCATGGTAGCCTTTTATAGTTATTGTATATACAATCTTTATACCACAAATTGCATGGTTTATTTTGATGACTGTTATGTGGTATCTTATGTGCACTCTGTGCTGACCTAAGCCTTACTGTGCCTGAACTAGAATTTACCTTTGCACAGATTGGCTACATAGCTAAGGGCTTTTATTTTCCTATGTTGGCACTCTTAACATATGTTTCCACATATGTTTCCACGCTCCAACACCACATGTGTGAGCTCTCGTCCAGTGAGAGCTATCTTCCTTGACTACGTCAATCGGCAGACAATATGTTTTGAATGGGGAGCACGCGCTGCGGCATATCCTGCATCCCCGTCAACGTTCGCACACTCACACCCCAGCCATTCAGATATGCTGGGACAGGAGCGCACATGAGGCTGGGGATGCAAGAGAAGCAGCAGCACGCAAGTCAGTGAGAGCTGTTGAAGTCAATGAGACTTATTCGCTGAAGGAGGTAAACACTGCTAACACGTCTCATTGGCTGTGTGCTTATGTGTTGGAATTTGGAAGAGGTGAGTTGTTTGGAGCTTTCTATTCCCCCAAAGAATGTAACAAAACCAGGGAAAGTAAACTTTCCGTTTTTTGTTCCATTTTTTTATTTAAAACATGGCAGCAAAAAATGTACATGGTTTGGCTGTGGCTTACTTTGAAAATTCAATGAATTATTATGATGAAATTCAATTATTATTATGATGGAAAAATGACAAAAATAGATTAAGGTATACATAGTTCAGGTCTGGGATAAAAAATAGATGGCCCTGCAAACCTCTTCTAACAGAAAAGATGTTAAAGATGATATTGTTGATAGCTGATAAATTAGGAACCCCAACACCAGTTTATTTGATGTATAAAAACTCAGCTGTCACAAAAGGGTCAATAGAAAAGTTGCACTGCAAAAGATCCGGTAAAATATAAAGAAATGAACAAGTCAATAAGCGAAACGCGTCTGGGAAGATGGATGGCAGCATTTTCACTTTTGTTTCCTCTCCCCCTCCTCACTGTCTCACAGTCAGAGCTTCTCTTCCCACGGCCGGGGAACAAAGGGCAGAGCAGAACCTGTATCTGGAGTGTGGTGTGGAGGGATCTTTTGTATCTTGCTTCCCCTTGGGGTATATCATAAATGCGCTTTACTGCGAAACTCTGGTGAGCAGTTTTAGATCTCTGTGTGCATATGTGATGTTTTTGTGCTTTTTACTTTATGAGCTGCGTGCTGCCACATTAAAATTGAGTGATTTTAAACAAACTACTGGGTGGAAATTAATGAGCGAGTATATCCACAAAACACAAATTATATAAGATATTCCTAGTGTATCTAAGTGGCGCTAAATTCACCCACCCGTGGAGTCTCTGGAAAGGTGGTGATGAGGGCCAAGGTGGAGGAGGATTGAAAAGCATTGCTTCATCTGCAATTTGGTACATTTATTCTTGAGAATTGGTGGCTGGGAAATCACGTGTGGATAAGAAGTTCAAGCACACAGGGTGGATAAAAGAGTTATAACCCCTCCTTGTCCCCATATACTCTATATCTCATCATTCCTTTATTAATGTGGTTGTAAAGTATTGTGTTTAATATGTTGACCGAATTTTTAAAGTTAAATTTTAATCGATTATTGCGCGGGATTAAGATTTTTGATCAATAAGATCAAAACCTTAAATTCTTCCATTTGCACATAACAATTAATCCCGGCGCATGAGTGATAGATTGGTTATTCCCTAATTGTTAATTATTTTTATATCATTTTTATCAGCTTGGTGTATTGTATATAAAAGGCACAGAGCAGATTTTATTTTAAATCACGATTTTAAAGCGATGAAGAGGAAGCATGCACACTTATTATTGTGCCCGCCACCTTCTGAGAATACTCTTACTGGCTCTCAAATAAATATCAAAAGTCAAATAAATAAATCAAAAGTCCCATAAATACTAAATAACTGTTTAATTGATACTGCCTGATCCCCCCTTTTTTATGTACATGTCCCCATGTTTCTTAGTTGTTTTTGTACTCCTCTCACATCTGGTTATTTAGTATTTATGGAACTTGATTATTATGTTTTTTCATTGTTGCCGTTTTTTCATTTATACTTCTTCATTCACACATATTATTTATTATTAATTTTTATGAATATATACTTCCTCATTTAATGGTCTGTATGTAAAAGGTAGCCCCAATTAAATTTTACTAGGGCTGCTATTCAATGCTTACCTCTACATTTTTTTTGCCTGCGTTTATGCCGCTCTAAAGAGATTGCGGCTCCCGTCGCCTATTGAAGAGCGGTGGAACCAGACGAACAGGACGGAAACCACCGAGTGCAGCCGAGCCCGGCGCAAAAAGCCGAGAGCAGCCATCGAGCTCCGTCGGAAAGAGCCAAACACACAGGGCTTTCAGAGGCGGGCTCTTGACGCACAGAGGCGTAAAAAGCCGAGTGCGTCATCTGGAGCCTATCGCCTGTGTTCTTTCATTCCCAAAGAGGAGAGAGTTATCACGGCTTAACAAAAGACCTTGGCGGATTGGCCGAAGGTCACTGGAGGGGGGGCACCACCCACGCACCCGGAAGAGGATGGGTTAGTGCCTCTCTCACTTTTTAAGTTTCGCTGCATTCCCGAGCTCCTTTGCCTTTGAAAAAGTTGTTATAAACAACAAAACGCGTTAGGCAGCAGGTGTGGGGAACTTTTTAACTATTTATCTTGCCTGGAGGACCCAATTTTCTTCCTACAAGCGGCCGCAGTAGAAGTCTTTGGGAAACACCTTCAACCAGTCGAAAATGTCTTTTAAAAAAACATTTTCTTTGTAAGTGCATCTATTGTAATATTAAATCTGTTCCTGTGAGTTCTGACTGAGTTGCACTAGATGCCTTTTTTATTTCTGCTTTTTAATGCTTCTTTGATTTGACCGCATTGTACAGCAAACACTTGCTATATGTTGGGATCCACATCAGACCCATTGTTTCAAATTGCTTGTTCAGCAGTGGATTGCATATTTATCCATTCAAGATTTATGTGATATGTGCATCTATTTATTTGAGAGCCGGTAAGAGTATTCTCAGGAGGTGGGGTTCACAATAAGAAGTGTACATGCACAGTGGGACTCTCTGCTTCTTCTTTATTGCTTTAAAATAGTGATTTAAGATAAAATCTGCTCTGTGCCTTATTATATACATATCCAGGTTGGGACTCCTTGCTGGATAAAGAGTCTGGCACGTTGTAGCATTTTGGACATTTTGTGTTAACTGTGACAACCATTTGCTCACAGTTTTTTAAGAAATAATTACAGCGCAGAGTTTATTATCGTTTATTTGTTCAGCTTGGTGTATTATTGTTATTAACGCGATAGATCAGATTGTTTTTAAAACTATAAAACAGATTTAGAATAAATCTTCCAGCATGATTAAAAATGTGAATATCAAATTATCAGCTGTTTTTGCAGCATCTTGGTATCTTAAAGACCCACAATGTCACATTTAAAGTTATGTTATTTTTGCAGGTAATTTTCATATATATAGCAATTGTGCTCATAGCTAATGTGTTAAATAATTCAAAAGGAATCATATTGGATTCTTTTGGCCCATGGCTATTCTTTCTTTAAAAGGTGCAAATTCCTGCACACACACAAGAAAAAGACAATCTCATGAAACTCACAATGCAAACTGTCCTTAAATCCGCTCAGCACTTTGCATTCCTTTTCTGCAAAGATATAAAGAAAAACAATGTAGTAGTAAATATAAACATTTTTGGGAATCGTGGATGCATTTATTGTAGGTCTTCCTGAGGGGGATTTTCTATCAAAGCTTTTGCAAAGAAGTAATATAGCTGACAACTGAGCGTCCTATTCCTTGTAGAGTAGACACATCAATTAACACATAGTTAATGGCGCATTTCATCTCTAATGTGTCCTACAGCTGTAGTTTCTTCTGGATCTTAAATTCCCTAGACATAATCCCCTAGACACATTGTGAAACTCAAAATTAATGATCACTGAACTGAATTAAAGAGTGATCAGAGCCTTGGAAGATCCTGGTACATACATTGTCTGGTCAAGGCATATATTTCAAATTCTCTAAATACTTTGTAATGCAACATACCCTATACCCTTAAAGTGAACCTGTCAGACACAAGTAACACTAACCCAACTACCAAGCTCATCTGCTGAAAATTGTCATCTGTTTGGGTGGTGCAGCTGCCAGTGGAATACATTCTCCCAAATGGCCCAATGCTCCTTGAATAGGCTATGCCAACCAATCACATCACCAGGAAGCCAGTGACCTGGGATTTCCTACATTTTTTAAAGGAAGCCAACTAACAACTCCATCATCTTTGCCATTTGTCAAGTCTGAAGAGAAGTCATCTTTAATTATAGAGACTGCTGCACAGCAAGAATGCTGGTGGTTTTCAACTGAAATGCTTAACAAACATTTATGTTTCCAGTATTCATCTACATATTAGCCATATTGCATTAAAGTCTCATACAACACTCTTTTAAAGCTTATGAGCTAAAGGACAGGGGATAGAGGAAGAAGAGGATGAATCAAATTAGTTGGTACCAAGTTTATGGGCATGTGCCCTATGGATGTTTTAGGTTATATACTTGTCTAAAGTGAGTTTTGAGGGCACTTTTGAAAGCTTAGTGTTGAAATTGTGGAACTGAGCATGGAAGTTTGTTCCAGAGAAGTGAAGTGGCACAAGAGAAGTCCTGGAGATGAGAATGAGAGGAGTTGACCAGGCTAGAGGACAGGAGAACGTCAGAGGTGTATTGTAGATTGCGCTTGGTTTGATGTCGTTGGATAAGGGATGAGATGGATATAAGATAGAGCCTGGCTGGAGAGAGTTTTTTAGATTTAATTTAGAATTTCATACTGAAATTTAGAATTTCTTGTGGTATTGGCAGCCAGTGGAGTGGCTGAAAAGTAATAGGAGAGGGGACAAGCAGCAGAGTTCAGAATAGATTGGAGGGTTGCTGATATGTTTGTTGGTAAACCACATACGTGTGTAGCAGTAGTCCAGTTCAGATATGCATTAAGGTATTTTTAGGTTACCTTTTGGGTTTATATGGTTATAGGGTTTAATATAAAAAGGTAAGACATTGGTTCTGCTAAAATCTTTGTAAAGATTCTAGGGGAGGAGGACAGGCCGAAGGGTAGAGGTCTGTACTGGTAGTGAAGAACTTCCTGATTCAACTAAACCGCAAACCTGAGATCAGAATGGGAATATGCAGATAAGCATCTTGTAAGTCTAAATTCACCAGCAGGAGGCGTTTTCTAGCAGAACATTTCTGAATGAATATAGTGATTCCATCCGAAATCTCTTGTATCAAATGAATCTGTTTAATATCTTCAGATTCATAATCATACAATACTTTCCTGATGACTTCTGAACCAGAAAAACATGAGAGTAGTACAGCTCTTCCCGGGAGGTTGGGGGGACCACTTTTATCACATTATTCTGTAGAAGCTCCTGTAGAACTAGAGGGAATGCTTCTATCTTCTTTGTGTCTTTGGGGGTCTGGTCATTAAAAAGGATGATTGGGGGAGGGATGCAAATTCTAAATGATACCCTTTCTCTAGTGTCTGTAACACTGACTTTGGGTAACTACTTTCCAGGCAGGTATAAACCAGGAGAGTCTTCCTCCCACTGGATAGTCTTTGTCAGGATTGCGGCTTAGACCCCTCTAAAGGTTTGTTGACTAAGGAATACCTTAGCATAATTGCCCCATGTCCTCTAAACTTAAATCCGCCATTATGGACATCTAACCCAGTGGTGCATCCAAACTTGGACATTTGCTCCACGGTTCCATATCCTGCTTGTGAAACGGGAATTTCCTTTTTTAGGATTTAGGCATGAAGATTTTTTTCTCTGGAAACTCCCATTCAGTCTTAATGATGTCCTTTCACACAGAATGGACCGGAAGGCTTTAGCCATTTTTCTATCCAGAAACGTTTTATACATTACATCCTGGACTGATGAGTGAGAGTGTCCAAGAGCGTTACAATACTAACTTCACAATGTTTTGATTTTTTCAATGCTATGCCATGCTTCCTATCTTCCCCCTTAGATTTTGTTTCAATTTCATTTCCTTTCACCTCCAGCTAAAAACATTAAATAAATAACTATTATTACCTTAACCCTATACCATTTACACTTATCCATAAATAAGTTAAAAAAAAAAGGTCCTACCATTGGTTGCACTTTCTTGAGGGCCGGCTTGTTATCAGCAAGATTGGCTGACATCGCAGGAGGGACAGGTCCTCTTTACCTGTCATGCTGCCGGAAGCTGCCCCTGCCTCCTGTCTGTGCACCTTGGTGCTGCCGCTGCTCGCGCTCCCTTTGCTGCGGCATCCCTGCAAAGTCTCTCCCGGGGTGCCGCTCTCCATTCCCCCGAAAGATACCACAAGATCTGGAGGTTCACGTGTCTCCCTGTGCTTTGAAATCCTGCCGGGGAGAAATTCCACCTTCTGTTTCTGGGTTTCAGCCTCACTGCCGAAACCGGGAAATGACTTCAGGCGCCGAGTCACTGAGTAACCATTGAGTAAACCATGTACAAAAAATACGCTTAATAAAATCAATTAAAAAGCATATTAACAATAGAAATCAGAAGATCCAGGCACCTGATGTCATCCAAATTAAAGGACCAGCATATCCACAACTAACTCAGTTGTTTGGGATTTAAATTGACACTGCACAACTAGTGCACATGTAAAAATTATGTGGGAATCTAGCCTGGGCTGTGCCCAAACCTCAGATGCACTCCATCTGGAAAATGTCCAGACCAGCAGGCTACTCCAGTACTCTGGAGTCCCTAAAACAAAAAACTAAAATAACAAATTGGCCGAAGTCTAACACATGCAGGAACACTCTGTCCAACACTTTCCCAGAGAAGGAACACATAGAACTGAGGTGGGGAGGAAGGGGGTCGGGCTTTTAACCTCTGTTCATGTTTGTGTTTCCTCCCAGGGGGTGGAGCCTATCTCTAAAGGAGGTCACGCTGAAGGATGACTAGGAAAAAATATTTTTAGAAAATGTCTCCTTTATTTTTGCATGTGAAAGTGCCATTTCTCCCGATTACAATGGTACCAAATATGTATCAGTAGCTTGCCCAGGAGCCCCCCCAAACTAAAAAGAGCACTTTAACTACTATCCACACTATAAAGAGTTAAACAAAAAATAAACAGACTCATTCTCATAGACCCCCTTACCAGTCCACAAATGGTTAAATGTAAAAACACACACACACATTTTACTTGTTTTGTAATACTTATCTCCCATCCATCTCGCCCCTCACCAATCACTCTGGCACTCCTGCTGCAGCTGGAAGCCTTTTATTCCTGCTGGATGACAGGGATGGCCCCTGGGTGAAGAGAAAACCTGGTCGGATGAAACGAGGGATCAGGTGAGTTGACTTGTATACTTTTTATACTGTGGGGGTTTAAAGCCAGCAATTTGAATCTCACGTAGCTGGCACTTAAGGGTAGGAGAAGCTATTATGTGAGACTCACGTAGCTGGCACTAGAACGGTTAATTCTGCACCTTTGAGCCCCTTGTTCATGTCTAGTCCCTATTTCATTTGCAGTGTATTATTTGTCTGTTTTAAGCTCAGTTTGGTTCCTGTCTAGTTCATGTTTATATTGCTTTCGTTTTTTCCCTGTACCTGGAGTTAAGGTCTCTGCTTGTGTTTGTTTTAGATTAATAAACATTTTCAAGCTATCTCAGGTTTCCAGCACCATCACTCTGGGCCAATCTCTGCCCCAACAAGGGGCCCTACCAACAGGTCTGTTGTTCTTTGGTAGGTGGAAGGAGGTGATGGAAGGTGGAGTAGAGAATTGAAGGTATTGAACTGCTGTTTAGAATATGAGCAATGAGAAATTTGCCCGCAGATGAAAAGCTAGTTCTCAATGAAAGACCCTATTGGCTTTGGTTTTCCTCCATTGCCACTCAGCACCTCAAATGTGCCGTTTCAATCTAGCAGTGTTGTCCTAAAGCGGCCCTCCAGGGCTTTTGGGCCCAACACTAAAGCTGATTGATAGACTGCTGAGCCCAGCTTCTAGCCCTCCCCTCAGCCAGCAGGAGGTGATGGGGGGCTCTGTCATGCAGTCTGCTATGGGGGGGGGGGGGATTCTGTCACATAGTCTCCTATGTGGGTGATGGGGAGGTTCTGTCACACAGTATGCTATGGAGTAATGGGGGGAATTCTGACACACAGCCTGTTATGGGTGTGATGGGGGTTCTGTCACACAGTCTGCTATGGGATCATGGGGGTGTTCTGTCACATAGTCTGCTATGGGGGTAATGAGGGGATTCTGCCACACAGCCTGCTATCAATGTGATGGGGGGGTTCTGTCACACAATCTGCTATGGGGTGATGGGGTTGTTCTTCCATACCCAGCTAGGCCCTAATTGGGCCAAAAACTGTCCCGGCATGCTGCCAGTGTGCGCACCAGCTTTTGCATGTGTTAGGCTGCGGATGGCTGCGTTCTTTCCACCCTGCTTTCCTATTCACTAGTGCCCCTGAATTGCTATCCACTAGTGCCCTGACTGCCTATCCACTTGCGTCCCTGAATTCCTATTAGCATGCAAGTGCAGGAATGTATAATCACAAGCATGATGGTGTCCTGCTGGTCACAGGTGAACAGTAAGGGAACAATTCTATTCATCCTCTCTCCAGTTGCAGGAGGCAGGGAGGTGTTGGCCACTCCTATGTTGGCTCCCATCTGTGACAGAGCACCCTGACCACAGCTAGAAGAGCAGGGATGCAGACAGCAGCATTTGCTCCATTCAGATCCTCTTGCTGCACTGACATCAGTGTGGCAAAGGCAATCTGAATGGAACAAGCACAGCTGAGTGACCCACATGGGAACAAGGAAGAGGTGCTTTTTTGGGCAATTTGTGGTGATGCACACAGAGAGGCACCCCAAATCAGGATTTCCTACCAGAGAGGAACAAAACCCAAGAAAGCAAAGTCTCGCGAGATTTCAGGTGGCTCCATTGCATCCCATTCATGGGCACTGCACAGGTGCGAGGTGGGGGGCTGCAGATCGGTGAGGATTGGGGGGAGGTTTTTTTCTCTTTAAAGCAGAACCAAACCTTTGAATTTGACTCACCTACCTGGCAGTGCCTATCAGAATGGCTGGGGTGGGAGCACCCATAAGACGCACATGCTCTCCATTGCAAACAATGACGTCAAAGCAGGCGGCTCTCATTGGATGAGAGCCCGCGCATGTGCCATTGGAGTGGGGAAAGGTGAGTTTTTATGAGCACTTGGAAGGGTGTCACACAGTGGGGCATTCCAATCGGGGAAAAGCCAGTGGCAGGCCCTGGAATCTTTTAGATTCCATACAGGCCGCTGTTGGGTTTTGTTCTGCTTTAATCAGGGTCCCATCATGCAAACCATAGCCAGATTGGTCAGTGCTTTATTAAATGGTAAATACATATAAAGTCTAACAGACAGAGAGAGATACACACACACACACACACACACACACACACACACACACACACACACACATACACAGACACACACAGACTGATAGACAGTGTCACAGGCAGACAAAGAGACACACACATACACACACACACACACACACAGATAGAGAGAGACACACACAGACTGATAGACAGTGTCACAGACAGACAAAAAGACACACACACACACACACACACACACACACAGAGAGATACACACACAGACTGATAGACAGTGTCACAGACAGACAAAGACACACACACACACACACACACACACACACACACACAGATAGAGAGAGAGAGAGAGACACACATAGACTGATAGACAGTGTCACAGAAAGACAAAGAGACACACACACACACACACACACACACACACACAGATAGAGAGAGACACACACACAGACTGATAGACAGTGTCACAGACAGACAGAGAGACACACATACACACAGAGAGAGACACACACACATACTGATATACAGCATCACAGACAGACAAAGAGACACACACACAGACAGATAGAGAGAGACACACACAGACTGATAGACATTGTCACAGGCAGACAAAGATACACACACACACACACACACACACACACACACACACAGATAGTGAGAGACACACACCGACTGCTAGACAGTGTCACAGACAGACAAAAAGACACACACACACATACACACACACACACACAGATAGAGAGACACACACACAGACTGATATACAGTGTCACAGACAGACAAAGACACACACACACACACACACACACACACACACACACACATAGAGAGAGACACACACAGACTGATAGACAGTGTCACAGACAGACAAAGAGACACACACACACATACACACAGAGAGAGAGACACACACAGACTGATAGACAGCGTCACAGACAGACAAAGAGACACACACACAGACAGAGAGAGACACACACAGACTGATAGACAGTGTCACAGGCAGACAAAGAGACACACACACACACACACACACACACACACACACACACACACACAGAGATAGAGAGAGACACACACAGACTGATAGACAGTGTCACAAACAGACAAAAAGACACACACACACACACACACACACACACACACACACAGATAGAGAGAGACACACACAGACTGATAGACAGTGTCACAGACAAAGAGACACACACGCACACAGATAGAGAGAGACACACACAGACTGATAGACAGTGTCACAGACAGACAAAGAGAGAAAGACACACACACACACACACACACACACACACACAGACTGATAGACAGCGTCACAGACAGACAAAGAGACACACACACAGACAGACAGAGAGAGAGACACACAGACTGATAGACAGTGTCACAGACAGACAAAGAGACACACACAGACCGATAGACAGTGTCAAAGACAAACAGACACACACACAGATAGAGACACACAGACCGATAGACAGTGTCAACGACAGACAAAGAGACACACACAGACCGATAGACAGTGTCAAAGACAAACAGAGACACACCTACCTACCTACATGAAGCTTAGCAGTACTGCAGACTTCCTCCTCACAGGCTGGGAGAAACAGGCAGCAGATTGATGATGCGTCTGGGGGGGCAGAGCCTCCTCACCAGGAAGACATACGCTGTGCACTGCTTCTCTTCCTGTGCGGCCTGGTGATCAAACACAGCCTGGCTGCCCTTCATCTAACTCCCATCCCCCACTCTACGCCGCTGCCTCTATGGGTCAGCTCTGCTGCCGAGGACTTCCCATCACCCACATCAAGCACGACACATGTGGAAAGGCCAAGTACAGCTCCAGCTGCAAGCACATCACCATATTCCACTGGTGAGGCAGGTATAGTTGATGGAGGAGGATTGGTGAGCAGATAGCATAGCCATCATGCTAAACAGTGCCCCGTTCCACCAAACAATTTGGAGACGAATAATGCTGCTCCACCATGACCTCCGAGCAATGGTGGGGGAGCAACAGAACTGCAATTGGCACAGTGAGACACTGATAGCACAGTTGCTGCTGCTAAATGACAACCTGGCATGCCTGGTGGCACTTCGAGAAGCCAGAGACCCACCAGACATTGCAAGCCAGCCATCCTAGCAATAAGGAAAAACACATTTTGTAGGATTGTTCTTGTTGTGTTTTTTGTTTTGAAACCTCAGTAGCCTAAGAATATGGGCCCATATTGTTCAAAATATAGTAGTATGTCAGAGTTTTGTTACAACAATTAACAAAACAAGCATAAGTGATTTTGTAATTCAGTTTATTATAACAGAATACATGAAAAATACAGAAAAAAGCGGGGCAAGGCTTGTCTAAAACCAAATAAAGATATAGGCCACATGTGTGAGGCCGCAAAATGGGGGTCATCAGCCACAGTGAAGGGAGTAAAGCAGGGAGTAGCCAGAATCACCTACACAAATAAGAGATGTATTAGACACATAAATCATTAACACATTATCACCTGAAAAAAAAAACAACAACATAAAATATTTAAAAATGGAATGGGGGGCATCCGGGATGCATCCACTGATACACAAGTTCTACATGAGAAAACAACATCAGCAATAGGGATGAGCGAATCTCTGTTTAAGACCATATAAGCATTTGCTCTTATCATATTTGAAATTAGCCTGATAAAGACACTTTTGCTGGGCAAAGCACTACTGGACCCTGCCAGGTCCATTCCTGCCCAGGGCATCCCATTCTGTGACTACAGCAGCCTCTGTTTAAGACCATATAAGCATTTGCTCTTATCATATTTGAAATTAGCCTGATAAAGACACTTTTGCTGGGCAAAGCACTACTGTACCCTGCCAGGTCCATTCCTGCCCAGGGCATCCCATTCTGTGACTAAAGCAGCCTCTGTTTAAGACCATATAAGCATTTGCTCTTATCATATTTGAAATTAGGCCTGATAAAGACACTTTTGCTGGGCAAAGCACTACTGGACCCTGCCAGGTCGATTCCTGTTGGGGCATCCCATTCTGTGACTAAAGCAGCCTCTGTTTAAGACCATATAAGCATTTGCTCTTATCATATTTGAAATTAGGCCTGATAAAGACACTTTTGCTGGGCAAAGCACTACTGGACCCTGCCAGGTCCATTCCTGCCCAGGGCATCCCATTCTGTGACTAAAGCAGCCTCTGTTTAAGACCATATAAGCATTTGCTCTTATCATATTTGAAATTAGCCTGATAAAGACACTTTTGCTGGGCAAAGCACTACTGGACCCTGCCAGGTCCATTCCTGCCCAGGGCATCCCATTCTGTGACTAAAGCAGCCTCTGTTTAAGACCATATAAGCATCTGCTCTTATCATATTTGAAATTAGCCTGATAAAGACACTTTTGCTGGGCAAAGCACTACTGTACCCTGCCAGGTCCATTCCTGCCCAGGGCATCCCATTCTGTGACTAAAGCAGCCTCTGTTTAAGACCATATAAGCATTTGCTCTTATCATATTTGAAATTAGCCTGATAAAGACACTTTTGCTGGGCAAAGCACTACTGGACCCTGCCAGGTCCATTCCTGCCCAGGGCATCCCATTCTGTGACTAAAGCAGCCTCTGTTTAAGACCATATAAGCATTTGCTCTTATCATATTTGAAATTAGCCTGATAAAGACACTTTTGCTGGGCAAAGCACTACTGTACCCTGCCAGGTCGATTCCTGTTGGGGCATCCCATTCTGTGACTAAAGCAGCCTCTGTTTAAGACCATATAAGCATTTGCTCTTATCATATTTGAAATTAGGCCTGATAAAGACACTTTTGCTGGGCAAAGCACTACTGGACCCTGCCAGGTCGATTCCTGTTGGGGCATCCCATTCTGTGACTAAAGCAGCCTCTGTTTAAGACCATATAAGCATTTGCTCTTATCATATTTGAAATTAGGCCTGATAAAGACACTTTTGCTGGGCAAAGCACTACTGGACCCTGCCAGGTCCATTCCTGCCCAGGGCATCCCATTCTGTGACTAAAGCAGCCTCTGTTTCAGACCATATAAGCATTTGCTCTTATCATATTTGAAATTAGCCTGATAAAGACACTTTTGCTGGGCAAAGCACTACTGGACCCTGCCAGGTCCATTCCTGCCCAGGGCATCCCATTCTGTGACTAAAGCAGCCTCTGTTTAAGACCATATAAGCATCTGCTCTTATCATATTTGAAATTAGCCTGATAAAGACACTTTTGCTGGGCAAAGCACTACTGTACCCTGCCAGGTCCATTCCTGCCCAGGGCATCCCATTCTGTGACTAAAGCAGCCTCTGTTTAAGACCATATAAGCATTTGCTCTTATCATATTTGAAATTAGCCTGATAAAGACACTTTTGCTGGGCAAAGCACTACTGGACCCTGCCAGGTCCATTCCTGCCCAGGGCATCCCATTCTGTGACTAAAGCAGCCTCTGTTTAAGACCATATAAGCATTTGCTCTTATCATATTTGAAATTAGCCTGATAAAGACACTTTTGCTGGGCAAAGCACTACTGGACCCTGCCAGGTCCATTCCTGTTGGGGCATCCCATTCTGTGACTAAAGCAGCCTCTGTTTAAGACCATATAAGCATTTGCTCTTATCATATTTGAAATTTGGCCTGATAAAGACACTTTTGCTGGGCAAAGCACTACTGTACCCTGCCAGGTCCATTCCTGCCCAGGGCATCCCATTCTGTGACTAAAGCAGCCTCTGTTTAAGACCATATAAGCATTTGCTCTTATCATATTTGAAATTAGCCTGATAAAGACACTTTTGCTGGGCAAAGCACTACTGTACCCTGCCAGGTCCATTCCTGCCCAGGGCATCCCATTCTGTGACTAAAGCAGCCTCTGTTTAAGACCATATAAGCATTTGCTCTTATCATATTTGAAATTAGCCTGATAAAGACACTTTTGCTGGGCAAAGCACTACTGGACCCTGCCAGGTCCATTCCTGCCCAGGGCATCCCATTCTGTGACTACAGCAGCCTCTGTTTAAGACCATATAAGCATTTGCTCTTATCATATTTGAAATTAGCCTGATAAAGACACTTTTGCTGGGCAAAGCACTACTGTACCCTGCCAGGTCCATTCCTGCCCAGGGCATCCCATGCTGTGACTAA